>OY744527.1:69450088-69680088 GCA_963556195.1 Sepiola atlantica | reverse complement strand
TAAAAATTTATTCTTAAAAATTTCAAAAATATTCATTAAATTGAAACACTCTAGGGCAATTTACAAATATTTAACAACTAACTTGAAAAACAAAGCAAACCAAACAGACTTTACAATTGTACACATACAACAAGTTAACAAATTTAACAGCGTATAAGTAGAGTCATCTGCCCTTGTGTTAGACAAGACAGAGTTGTCTGCCCCTGGCAGATAACTATATATAGAACATGGCGGCAGCCATTTGCAATCCTAGAATACACACGGGAAAACATTCCCCCAAGATGATAGATGTTATACATGGCGCTACGAATAAGATAAACTTCAAAAGTTACCAATTTGAAACCATATACTTTGGAGTCATTTATCACCAGGCGTAATGGACCAACAATATTTGGAGCTGATGAAACAACTCGTGGAGTTGCAAAAAGAAAACATTGAGCTCAGAAAAGAGGGAATTCGCAGTCAGTCCAGAGCGACCGTCAATAGGCCTTGATACCACAGACAGTGAATGGCCATTGTTTCTGGATACATGGGCTTGATATAAAAACATGTGCAGATTGAGAGATTCAGCGTTAATCCGAAATGAGCTGAGCCCCACATGTACGGTCAAAACGAAGAGACTACTGTTTGAATTAATAGAACCTGAGCTGCTGAATTCTGCCACGGAGGCACACCTATTCGACCAGATACGACTCATTGTAGTCAACAGATTACATATCTACCCCCCCCCCTCATCCAGTGGAGCAACCTCCGTCGATGACAGTGGAAGTAACCATAATGCCCAGAATTCATGCTACATTCGGACGGGTCAAATAAACCATCATAGCTGTCACATTCTTGACTTTGCAGACACCAGAGCCCAGACTTGCTTGATGGGACCCGAGATTCAAAAATCCTTGGATACCGGTGCCAATTACCTACCGAATACGGGGAATAACAAACAACCGGTTGCATGTAAAAGGCGTCTTATTCCTGCACATAAAAGTTGGATCAAGAGAGACACGACAGGTGGTGTCTGTGTCAGACAACACATCTGACTTTTATTTGTCACAAACCGCTCTGAAGAATCTGGGTGTGTTGCCCTGAAAGTTTCCAAACTCGCGATCACAGAGGAGCTCGTCAAAGGACGCAAATGAAATGGCCCCATGTGGATGTCCACGTAGGACATTTGTTCCGGAAGAAATCTCATCGGATGGAGGACCGCCATTTGAGTCCCAGGAGTACGACTCTTTCTGAAGAACTGAGGGATACGGAAACGAATGTCATCAGCGTACTACCCTCAAAGCAATGGCCGTGCAGAGGTAGCGGTAAAGACAGCTAAGTGTATACTCGCTGACAATACAAATAACTGAGGACGCCGATACGATGATCATGCTGCCCGGGCATTGCTGACCGATCGCAACACCCCTGTTCAGCACCTTGACATGTCCCCAGCTATAATGCTGTATGGTCGGGTTATTAAGGATTACCTCCCAGTCCTAGAGGATAAGTACCAAATACGGAGGGAGTGGAAAGAGTTAGGTGAACTAAGAGAGGTTGCGATGGCCAAAAGGCACATGCAGAACGAACAGTTCTACAACCAGCATTGTCGTCCACTTTGGGAACTAAAAATCAGAGATTTCGCCCAGATCAAGAATCAAGATGGTCTTCACCCTCGTCAATGGAGAAAGATAGGGAGGGTCATGGAAACAGATGGCAACTGACAATATTTTTTGGTTGAAGAAATTAGCTTTGCACGGTTTAATAGATTTTTAATCATTGCAATTGTATGGGCATTTTCTTCTATAACTGAAAATGTATGTATTAATAGAGGTAGGTTTTTTTATAGGGAGAGGTGATGAATGCATCATTGTTAGAATCAATGAGAACATCTAAAAACGAAATTTTGTTATTAACGTTAATTCACTCATGAGCTTAACGTTAATAAGAAAATTCCGTTTTTAAGTGTTCGTGCAAAGCTAATCTCTTCAACCCCAAAATATTCCTTAACGAATTAAAAAACATTAAGCAAGTCCTGATTGATAATCAATTTCCCAATTATACTGTAGACGAACAAATAAAATTAATGATTAGAAACTTCGACAATACTAATA
Organism: Sepiola atlantica; assembly: GCA_963556195.1. Lineage (NCBI taxonomy): Eukaryota > Metazoa > Mollusca > Cephalopoda > Sepiida > Sepiolidae > Sepiola > Sepiola atlantica. The sequence goes on along the minus strand of OY744527.1, from coordinate 69,677,995 downwards.
ATAATCAGCTAAATAATTCCCACTACATAAATCTATTCTACTGTAACTAAATGCATCCAAACTTTAAATTGGATGAAAAAGCTCTTAAAAATATAATACATCACTACATATCCCCCATCAACTCTAATAATAAAATAAGATTCATCATTTATTATTAAAAAAAATGAAAATATCAAAACATGTGGTTAAAAATAACACTTCTCAGACCCAAAATACTTTAGGAAAAACCAATGTGGTATATCAGTTTCAATGCCCCATGGGAGAATGTATCTCCAACAATAATAATAAAGCTAATTGTTACATTGGTTTCACTATCACAACACTTTCTCGAAACTTACCTTACATTTGCCAACAACTAAAAAACATGACTGCCCGCTTCTCAATATAGACACATCCTAGGTAACAATACTAAAATAATACACCATGATACCAACATCAAAAGATTAAAAATTATTGAAGCCCTCTTCATAGTAACTAAACATTCCATAATCAATAATGTGAATTACGAAACTAGTCACAACATTTTAAAGTGTCTAGCATAGTAATTAACGTTACCAAATTCTTAGCCGTTAAGCAAATATACTTTTGAATCTTATACGCACTTAGAACGTAATCACACTTGCATCTAAAATCTCAATATTATAAACGCCCTTTTTAAAGTTGTAAATTACTAGCCATTATAATAAAAAAAAAAACTCAACCGTAAAGACATGTTTGTAAAGACACCAAGACTAACACCGCTTAAAAATGATTTGACGAATCAAATCGGAAGTACTCATGACAAAGGAAAGAATATTGGAACGAGAAACCCACGGAACTTACATACACCAATTTGATTAAATGGACTTCGGAAAATTGGGAAAAAAAAGAAGTCTTATCAAGCAAAAACACTGTTATTTCGTAATGTTGACTAAATGAAAATATGCTGCTTAAATACACACATTATATATATATATATATATATATATATATATATATATATATATATATAATGTCTGTGTGTGTTTTCAGTATAGAAAGAAGGATGGTTAAAGAATCTACATAAAACGTGAAAACAAATTGAATTAAACACTTCTGATCAGCACCGGATAGATACAGCTAGTATTTATATATACGCACACACATGAAATGAAAGTGGCAGCGGTTACCAGGACTGACTGCTGGGTTCTGTTGGTGCCATTGCATCACTTTCATTAATACCAGTGGCAAAGGTATGAACTCATCTCCCATGGTTGAAATAGTAGGGTATACCTAGACTCTCAAGCCTTGGTAAGGACACACAGACATACATTGCCTAGTGAAGACAGTGGGTTTTCTTCTCCACAATCCATTATAATCACTTTTATCTGAAGAGGTCATCTGATAATCAGATGCTCATGTCGTTCTCGACTGGAAAGTCCATCATATATTTAATATATACAGTTATCTTGTTGGATTTTATCATTTAGATCTAAATAGCATCGCATCTGACACATCAATATTTGATTCTATTTGATTACTTTGGTCTTTGTTTTCCTTCCAGCATGTTTTTACAATACCAAAATGTCTTTGACTTCAGTTTGTTTGAAAAAGAAAAATGATTCCGGTTAGGAAGATAGTTACAATGGTGACACTTTTAAATAATGTAAGGGAAATAAATCTTTGCAGCTTAAAATATTTTAGTTATTATTGAATATTTTTTCCTTGTCCTCTCTATGTTAGTGATATTTTGCCACCACTTTGTTTGTGTGTATGTGTGTGTTTCTCACGTGTGTGTGTGTGTGTGTGCAACATTTTAAAAATCTTTTTCTCCTGTTTTTTTTCCAGCCGTTTCTTGATGTCAATAAATATTTCATTCATAAAAAAATAATATTCAAAGTTACGCATAGGTAAGAAACACATACACAGACATTGGAAATCTTGTATTATAATGAATAAATGCAAAAGTTTTTTTCTACCTATACTATCTATATTAACATCAAAACGGCCTACACTTATTTAATTCTATGGTACAAAAAATATTTTGAAATACCGTATGTATAGTAATCTGCAAACACCTACAGTTATAGGTATTCCTAATTTTCATATTATTTTATAAAGTTTCTAATACATTAATATTCTGTAATATACATTTGTAATTTTTATTGTCATATTTCTTATATATGCATAATAGTTTTGTCGATAGTAATATTATAATTATTAATAATATTTAAAGGATTTAATAAAAAATAGAATAACGTTTTAAAAGCGTTTTTAGAATTTCAATTTCATTACTTTTTAAGGGAGATAATTTACATGAAAACTTCATGTTTGATACTTACAGCATTAGTAAAAACGTCTGATGTAGCTGTGATGCTGAGAACATATATTACACCATAATGCTTGCTAAGGAAGAATGATAACTCAAGTTTATAATAAACATGTCTTTTTTAACTAGAATATTATTTTTCCGGACAATTTTCATTTAGGCATTTCATGGGGACAATGAAACTTGCCATTATTTTTAATGTTATCCAAATGAATATTGTGACTATATTAACATTAAAACGGTTTATGCTTATTTAATTCTCTGTAGTATATTTTCATTCGTCATGATACATTCCTCCCAGGTATTACCTCCTCTTTGGGGGGGGGGGGCAGTATAGTATATGTTCTTTCCTCACGATACCATTTTCCCAGAATTTTGTTTAGTGTGTGTGGGGGGGGGGGTAGTGTACTATCTATTCTGTTGTCATGATACCATGATAGGGCTTCTCCTAACAATTCGCTCATATGATATTATCGGGCAAATATTAAATATAATTAGATCCTTCCTAACCAAAAGAAAGATCCAGGTTATCCTCGATGGCCATTCATCTAAGCAACATGACATAAATGCTGGTGTACCCCAGGGATCCATTCTTGGACCTTTATTGTTCCTGATTTTCATAAACGACCTCCCTGATGACATCGAGTCTGAGACATGTATATTTGCTGACGACACCACACTTTACTCTCATCATGTGGGCAAAACGGACGCGAACATATCCGAGGCAATGGCTGAATCCTTAGAAAATGACCCCCAGACTGTAGTGGATTGGGGTCATAAATGGTTAGTAACTTTTAATGCCGCAAAGACAAAGCTCCTTTCCTTCAATAACTACAAGAAACCTCTTCAACCACCGATTGTCATGGCAAATAATACCCTACCTGAGAGTCTAATGTTCAAACTTCTCGGCCTAACATTCACAGATAACATGAATTGTAACAAATACATTGAAGTCATTGCCAAGGCTGCAGCAAAGTAGGTGGGCTCCCTCTACCGTGCTAGTAAACTCTTCACACCTGACATTATCCTGTATCTCTACAAAGCCACCATCCGCCCATGCATGGAGTATTGTTGTCACATCTGGGCTGGTGCATCATCCACTAGTCTCTCCCTCCTAGACAAGGTCCAAAAAAGAGTCGCCAACTTAATAGGTCCCTCACTATCCATCAAGCTGCAGCCCCTGTCCCATCGTCGCAATGTTGCATCCTTGTGCTTGTTTTACAAATACTTTAATGGATTGTGCTCTGATGAACTGGCTGCTCTGGTGCCCCTTTGACGTAAATTCACTAGACCAACTCGACAATCAGCTAAATCCCATCCATTCACTGTGTAGGTTCCCAGATGTCGGAGAGCCATCTAGTTCCATAGCTTCTTTCCTCGTGCTGCCGGCCTCTGGAACTCCCTCCCTGCCCCCTGTTTCCCCGACTGTATTGCCATGCAGAGGTTTAAAACTAATGTAAACAGACATCTCGCTGCACAGCTCCCAACTTAGGATGACACCTAAAACCTACACCCTAATTCTCAGTAGCTCCTTACGTCTACAGTGGCGGCCTGCCTTGTTTGGGGTGAAATATGTTATAATAAAAAAAATTAAAAAATCATCCTCCAAGGCATTAACTGCTACCTTTTTTTTTTGGGGGGGGGGGATAGTATTTGTTCGTAATATCATCATCCCAGTCATAACCCCCTCCTTGGAGATCAGTGTATGCATAGATTTGCTAGTATATACTAGCAAATCTATGCTCCCTCCGGTCGCATATTTTTGCTAGGCTGAGAGAATATCATGATGAACGAACTCCATACACTGATCCCCAAGGAGGGGGTTATGACTGGGATGATGATATATATATCATATATATGCGACCGGAGGGAGCATAGATTTGCTAGTATATATATATATATATATACTAGCAAATCTATGCTCCCTCCGGTCGCACATATATATGTGTGTCTGTGTGGCTCCTTTCTTATGTCCAAAGCTATTGTAACATTTTAGTGTCCTTTTGTCTTTTATTTAGAATTTTATTCAATTTGTTTTTATTATCATTCTTTGTTTATTTTTAAAAATTGTGTTTATCTTACCTGAATTCCATATAACCTCCCCCTCCCATTCTTTGTATCTTTATTCGTCTTCCTTACCCCCTCCACTCCTCCTCTTTAATTTAGGAAGAAACTAAAAATACAATCGTGTTTTGTTATAAAATTGGTGAAAAGCCCAATTTGAATAGAAAAGAATGTCAGCCTGTCATAGACTGTTTGTGTGTGTGTGTGCAACATTTTAAAAATCTTTATTTTTTCCCTCCGTTTCTTTTGCAGACGTTTTTATACTTTTTCTTCAAATCAGGATTTTTAGATGTGTCCTTGCATCTCTATAGAAGGCTTTGTCCGTTCGTCGATTTGTCTGTCACATTCAAGCATAAAATCTCATTTTTATCGCTAAATGCCAGATTGTATGGAAGCATGTTATTTCGAATACGCCAAAAAACTCTAAGAAGCTCTGCCTGTTGGTCAGTCTGTCACGTATAAGTTTAAAATAGCATTTTCGTTGGTCTGTCACGCTTATGTTTAAAATAGTATTTTCGTTGGTCTGTCATGCTTAAGTTTAAAATAGTATTTCTGTTGGTCTGTCACACTTAAGTTTAAAATAGTATTTTCATTGGTCTGTCACACTTGAATTTAAAATAAGATTTTTAACAGCTAAACATACAGATTGAATGGACGTATCTTAAGAATGTTTTAGAAATTTCTTTGTTTAAAAAAATATCTTTTTATTCTCTTATTTTTCTAGTTTTTCTTCAAATCTATTTCCGAAACGGTTTTTCCCACTTTCTTCTTTTATTAAATCTTTTTTGTGCATATTTTGGTGTGTTTTTTTATTTTTTTTATTTTTTCTTTCTTTTAGATTTCTTCTTTTTTCTTAGTTGCTTTTTGTGGTCATAGTTTTTTTTTCTTTAATCGTTTTTCTTCAATTTTTTCTCTCCAATTCCTTTTACCTTTTCAAAGAATAATTTTTTCCTCTGTTTTTTTTCCCATTATCTTGAAATAGTTTTCTCTTCGTTTGATTCATTAGATAAAAAGATCGCAAAAGTCAAATACATTTTAAACTAGCAGAGGTGGGCGAGTCAAAGTCAGCCATTTTTGCAGGAATTGGAGACAGGAATCAATTATTTTTTTCTTTTAAACCTGACTTCAAAGTCAGGATGCTGAATTTTTTCAGCCAGCTTTTCTCTTCGATGGGGAATCAGATGAGCAGTTGGCCAGGAGTCATGCAAGACATCAGAATCATTCGTTCGAGTTATGACTAGTGTAATTTATTGGCAAGAAAGTTTTCAAAACTAAATCTCCCACACAAATATATTTTTTTAGTAGAGTAATATACTTTTGAAACAAATTGTCTAATCAAATTAGAAATAGAACTAATATAAATCTTTTTAAAGAATAAATTTGATGAATTCAAAAATAATATAAAAAAATGAATGTATAGGGACATTTTTGGGGTCTATCTGATGAAATAGAATTTGATCTGTATATTCAGATTATATATTTTATGATTTTTTGAAAGTTGACATGAGATTATTGATTAAAACAAGAGATTCCCAAAGATACATAATAAATAAATTAATAGGTGTTATGTTATGGCTTTAAATAATCGATCCACAGCGGGTTGATATGTTGTAATATACAACATGAAGTTTCTAAGATAAAAGAACCTAGTTTTACTATTTCTAGATACCCAAAACCCTGAGTATTGAACTTATGCCAATAGTATAGTTTGGTAAATATATATTTTTTATTCTATTAATTAATTGAGCGTTTTAAAAAAAAAATTTTATATTGCTCATGGAAATTATCTAATTCAAAGACATGTGTGCGCACGTGTGAGGTATATTTAGAGGATAATAATCCGACAGAATATATAGGTATAAAAAAAATGGAAATAGGAAAAAAACAAACCCTTAATGACAAAAATATACAAACATAACCAATCCATAAAACTAGGTGACACTAGAAACGTATTGTTTTTGCACATCTTAATTTTTAACCACAAATTTAACTCCCATAACGTTTCAATAACTTAAAGATATCTCATAGAACCAAACCTTATCTCACAATCATAAAATCATATTATGCAGCACCTGCTTTCTTTTCATTTTTTATTTCACTCGCCATTGCTAAAATTATCCTTTCTGAACTTAAAAAAAATTCCAACAACATTTGAATTTACCTAAATCTTCTTATTTCAATGTATACATATCATCCTTACATATCTTTCTCCTAACCCCATATACTTTCCTAACGACTCCCACATTCCTATTCCCTAGCTACTATAACCACCACCAAGTTCCCATTGCCACCCTGTTATTCACAGACCTCTCTCCAACCCTAACTCTCTCTCTCTCTCCTACCATGCTATCACACTTTTAACTTACCTCCATTCTCCACCTACACTACTACCCACTCCTTGGCCACAATACTAGAAAATCACTTCAAAGGTTTTAAACTAACAACTCACTACCTCCCCACTCGTCACACCTTTCTCCTACCCTAACACTCTCTCCTACACTTTAGACACCTTACTCCCACCACGGCATCCAATGTATAATAATTGCCTTTGTTATTTCATCATGTTTAATTTTGATAAAGCCCTGACTTCAAATATTGAATCAAACTCTGACTCTGTGCTAATCTCTTTTTGTTCATATTAGTCTGTCTTTTTTGCTTTTTCTCCCTTATTTTTTATGTTTGTTACCACCTACCCCCCCACACACACACACACATATATATATATATATATATATATATATATATATATATATATATATACATACATACTAGCAGGACCCGTGTCACAGTGTTGCCCGGGGAAAATATAGAATACTGATTTTAATTTTTTTAAATAGAGTATAAAAAAAATCAGAAAAGAAACCATCTCACTGTACGTAATTTAGGTGATTAAAATAGTATTTAACATGGACCCGTGTCCTGACGTTGCCCAGGAAAATATAAAATACTGATTTAAAATACTGAAATGCATTATTTAAACATGTTTTCTCTGTTTAGAAGGATGTTATTTCCTGGTTTAGTCACCAAAATCAATTTAGTATTATGTATAAAATTTGAAGAACACTTTATAAATGAGTAAATATGCTAGTGTTATCGGCTTATTTCCTAGCTGACATGTTTCACTGAAATAAATAGTCTGTTAGTGACTTATATAAAAAAAATCTAAAATGTTTATAAAAGTATTTGTTTCAAAACAGTTTTTTAAAAAAAAGCAATGAGAACATTCGAAAGTGTAAAAAAAAGTTTTGTATTTCTATCAATATTCCAGAAATCTGAGTATCCACTATTGTGAAATAAATAAATTTATAAATATTTTAATTTTTTAAATAAAATATTTGTATAACTCACTTAGACTTCTAACTCTAAATGTATTGTATGACGACAGTGTTATTTCTTTGTTTAGTCACCAAGTAAACTGTGATATATTTGCGTGAATTAAAACATATGTAATATCTGTTCTGACACTACACATCATCTGTTCTGGTCAGGGAAGCAGAAATCCTTCTAGACTGAGACAATTTGTAAAAAAAATTTTGTAATATTATAAAATAATTCTTATATATTTAAAATTATGATAACATTCTATTTCAATTATCGAATTACTTACAGTGAAAATAATAAAAATAACCACAGCACAGGAAAGAAAATAAAAAGTATAGTGCATGGCCATCCTCTACCTTCTTTATATTCAAGGCTTTCATTAATATTAAAGAAACGTTGAAACCACCTTCATATTGTCCGATCACTTGTGAACCTTTCCATCTATTTTCTGTTGATATTGGCGGCTGTTTGGGAAAGAACATGATCGAGTTTGAACTTGGCTTTACTGCAGCATTCGATTCTGTTAATTGCAAGAGTCTATGGGAGATAATGAGCCATGATGAATTTCCACCCAAACTGCTTAATCTGCTGAAGGCCTATTACTCACACACCCGAACAAAAGTCCATTGTTATGGAGAGGAAACAGAATTCTTCAATGTTCATACTGGTGTTCAGCAAGGTTGTGTTCTACCCCCCCCCCCCCATCTTGTTCAACTACATTATTGACAGAATCCTTTATGAGGGCATGATGGACTTCCCTGGTGTGTAAGTTGGACGTGATTGTTCCATTACCGACCTGGACTATGCAGATGCTGCTGCTATCCGCTGCAAAACATATGCCGATATCCAGCAGGCATTGAATAATACCAATACCACCGCCAGATGCGTAGGTATGATGATCAATGTTCTCTCAGCCAACTACCCCCTATCTTGGCTCTCTCAACTGTTTCATTGTCGAGGAAGTCGAGCAGTTCAAGTATCTTGGCTCAACCTTTACAACTACTGGACAGGGTAAGGATGAGATTGCAATCCATATTGGATAGGGACATTGAGGACAGACATGGAGCTGATAGCTGGCTCTCGCATTTTTGGTGTTCGACACTGGAACCGGAAATGGCTGAAGTATTTCAAGGACACAGCTGCTAATCGTGGGGATGAACTGCCTTGATGCGAGATGCAGTGAACTCATTTCGAGCCAGCTCAACCCCCCACCCAGGGTGAATGCCGTCACAGTTACAGTTTTACAAGAAAAATATTTCTTCTTTTTTCATTTTTATTATTAAGGTCATATATGCTTTAAAATTGTATTCTGAAAGACATTATTGGAAATTTATAAGAGAGTAAGCAGGAAAATGTTGCATAAAACATTGCAAAATTAATAGCCTAAATCAATTTTTTATAAGTGAGTTAAAAATCGATCAGTATTTTTCGGACAACCTAATCTCTCTCTCTCTCTCTCTCTCTCTCAATATATATATATATATATATATATATAGATATGTGTGTGAAATGCTGATGCCTCTGTGTAGCTTAATTGCCATAAATATATTTTCATACTTTACTACTATTCACATATTGAGCACTGTTGAAGTAAATACTGAAAATCTATACACAATATATTGTATCACCTTATAATAGTATATGTGTATACATGAAATAATGATTATATATATATATATATATATATATATATATATATATATATATAGTGATTTCCACTTCTTTACAGAAGGCCCTCCCTACAAGATTGCACTGCCTGATTGTGGGCATGCAAATAGCTCAGCAGCCCAGATTTACATTTGAGAGTCCTGCTGCAGATATGACACACAAGACAGCTGGCTTCCATTCAGACATACCTATGTTTTTCTCTTTTTGTCTCTTGCATAATTGGTTGCTTCTATGAAATCCCATGTAGCTGGATAGTCCATCTCTTCATAGACAGGTTCTGCCATAGACACCACACACATGGTTAGGCTAAAATACATCTATGATGTTCAACATGGACTGCTTTCACAGAGCACCCCAAGATGAAGTACTGTAGTCGCTTTGTCTCAAATCTTCCACAGCGATTATAGACGTGCTTATGCGAAACTGATCGCTTCAAAGTCGTCCTCTGCAAGTCCCCCATATTTATATTGAGGCGCTTCAAGTTATCTTTGACAACATTCTTAAAATGTCTCTCTGACTGTGTGTCATACGTTTACCATGCTGCAGCTTCCCATATAACACTTGTAGTGCCTAGTCCAGCGCATCTGACTATTATGCTAGATACACTAGTTTGTTGTAAAACAGTGATGTCTGGTGTAAAATATTGTCAATTAATACTTAATATCCTCCTCCTTCAGGATCTTGATGTGTTGACAGTGCGTGGTTCACATCTCTTAAGAATACAATAATATAGACAAGATGCACAATACATTTTGAAAGTGATGCCTCTATCTGACCACACGCGTTTTTCAAGCCTATCAAAAGCTTTGCTGGTCTTTTTGATCCTCAGATGTATTGCAGAGTCATGGGATCCGTCTCTGGAGAAAATGCTACCAATATAAACATAGGAATTAACTACATTTAGCCTGCTTCCCTTGATGTAGATGTCAGGTTCGACATACTAGTTCTGGTGATGTGAGAATTACCGTAGTTTTTTGCAGATTAAATTTAAAATCCAAACGTAGTGCATGCTCTAGAGAAGAGATTCATTATCTCTTGCATATCCTTCTCAGTGTGAACAATGAAATCTGTCATCGCATGAGGGTTTGGAAACTTTTGGATGTCGCGTTAAAGCAAGTGAGCCGGTTCAGCAAGAATTTTGAAAATACTTTGTCCACCGTTTCAAGAAGGCTTATACTTTGATAGTTGTCACAAACTAACCGTGCTCCTTTCCCTTTGTATAAAGAGATCAAGAATCACGTCTATCCAGTTCTGGGGATGGTGGACTTCTGCGGTGATCTTGTCACCCCCATAGTGAAGAACCATGGCAAGGATGCCATTAAGGCCAGATGGCTTCTCTATATTCATCTCCTTAATTGTACTGCGAGTTGGGAGGATCCATCATCTCATGGTTCATATGCTTCTGAGGCCGGATATAGATATACTTTATTTTGTCTGATTGTTTCTTTAGTTAAATCAAGTCAGAACCAAATAAGCGACTCTTTTGAATCAGAAACTTTAAAGCATCATATTTTGGTTTCTCTGTTAGCATTTGGTTATGACCTCTTTACCTTTTTGTGAGTTTTTTTAATACGAAATACTTTTAACATTCTCTTTGTAAACTACTTCATTTTACGCTACTATTGCAAATGATTCTGATTGTACATGAATTTCTGCTGCCGGTTTTCTGTTGGGTAGATGATGGAATTGTTATGTACCTTCCTCACAGCCTACAAGTATTGAATGAGTCATAACTTGGCTGAACACACACCTTTATTAGCACAAACCAGTCATCATCATCATCATACCTATATACAAGTGGAAGTCCCAAATTATCAACACTTTCACAAGTTGACATGATAGGTGTGTGTTTGGTGTTTCCTGACTTGGGTATTTTCTTTTTGCTGAATACAGCATTTCTCCTTTTCTTTCTTCATCATCTTTATCATGCTCTTCATGTGTGCATCTATCTCCATCTCTCTCCTTTTTCTCCTCTCTCTTCCTCACTCCTTCTCCATCTCTATTTCTTTATCTCCTTTTCCATCTCTTTTCTTTCTCTCATTCGATATCTCTAACACCATGTTTCTCTCTATCTCTCCCTCTCTTTTCCTTTCCCTCTCTTTTCCTTTCCCTCTCTTTTCCTTTCCCTCTCTTTCCCTTTCTTTTCTCTCCCTTTTTTTCCCTTTCTTTTCTTTCCCTTTCTCTTCCTTTCTTTTCTCTCCCTCTCTTTTCCCCTTCCTTTACTCTCCTTCTCACTCTCTCTTTTCCTTTCTATTTCTCTCAAACTCCCACTCTCTTTCCTTGCCCTCTTTTTCACTTTCACACTCTCGCTCCCTCTTTCTTACTTTCTCATTCCCCACACATCTTTCAATTGAAAGCTTGGTAAGACAGCGGCGGCCGCCGACCAGTCTAAAAACCCAATCTCTGCTGAACCAAGCTTTAAACAAAAAAATGTCAAGAGTCGAGTCTAAGGAAATTGGCAGGGAAGTTATCAATCATTTTTGTTGTTGTTGTTGTCCACATTGTGAAATCCTTTTTCTGGTGACTTAATTGCCAATCTTATATAACGGTAGAAAAACGAAAAGAAAGACTTGGAATTGCTTCAGAAAAAAATAAAATAAAATAGGGACAACCAATTTTATGGTATTGAGGGGGGGGGGTCTGATTGGATGCAGGACAAGCCTTTTTTTCTGATTGGTGTATGATGGATCTGATTAAAAAAAAGTGCAGATCATTAATTGAAGAAAGATTTCGTTTTTAATGATTCCCTAACATCTTCCAAGAGATAAACTCAAAGCCAAAGGTCAGTGAGTTCATGATCAGTGACCTTGATTTCATAGTATAAAGAATGTAATTCGCCAATTTTGGAAGCTTAAGCATATGAGCAAATCATGTCTCTCCCTCTCACAAACACACACACACACCCACACACACACACACACACACACACACACACACCCTTCTTCACTGTAAACACACCTGCTAACCAGATTTTATTCAATCATTAAATTCTGTTTGAATTCATCGTTTAATTGTAATCACTCAACTCCTGATCAGATCCTTCTTAGACAGGGTGCAGAAAAAGAATTTATAGCCTAATAGGACCCGCACTGGCTGCCAAGGTCCAGCCCCTGTTGCATCCCCACAGTGTTGCCTGTGCTTGTTTTACAAGTACTTCTACAGAATGTGCTCCAGTGAACTTAATGCACTTGTATCCCCACAACAAAAATACTGCTGACCCATCTAACCAGCAATGCCTATGTTGGCGAGGCAAGAAATTTGCTGACTGTAACCTCATGCAGAGGGGTACCACCACACACCCCACCCCTCCCCAGAAAGCGAGACCACTTGTAGCCCATGGGTGGTGACCAGTGATGCCTTAGGATAGGATCCTGGTGGCTGAAAAGTCCATGGCCTGGTTGTATAAATGGTCACATGACTTGCAACTCCACTTCGGCTCTTACTTCGGTTAGACGGGAGGTCACATAGGGCCTATTTGAACAATCAGTTGGTCACGTCTTGCCCTAGTATCTATAAGTTCATCCCCAATCGTATTATTCAATCTGATTCTTTTAAAAATCAAAACTTTACTTCTCTTTCTTATTTTCCTCCCAAATAGATACTAGAAAGTGGTGGCTGAGGGTACATCGTGTTGAGAACAAAGAAGATTACAGATTCCAAAGAGTAATGTTTTCCGGGAGTAATGTTCCCACTCACTGTAAAATTTCCTTCTAAGTGTAATGTTTTCTAAGAATATAAAATTATTATCCTATCTATAGGATTCCATTTGACAACTTTATTTGAAATTAAATAACCAATAGATGGTTGATATGCCGTAAAACAAAACCCAAACCAAACCACATGACTGGCAGCAAAATTCCACCTCTTCACTGTAGAGGTTCCTAGATTCCAGAAGATTTTCTACTCCAATAATTTCTTTCTTTGGATCACTTACTTTTGGAATTTGCTCCTTGTTTCCTTGACCGTACCAACATACGAAACGAACCGATAATACCTGGTGTGGTATTTAGCCCTGGTCAGGCTATACCGGCTACCTCCGTAGGAGGAAGTATACAGGGAATATCAACTTCACATGCAGTCCCCAGCTCATGGGAAAATGAAATACAGCGCTTACTATATACCAAATGGTCACCCATCTGGTACTGGCCTCGGTGAGCTAATGAGAACCGGTGTGTCAACACGATTATGCCATATATACATGCAGAAATTTAAATGTAATATGAACTAACATCTTGCTGCCCAACTCCTCATTTAGGTTTCACTTCTATAAATCTAACCCCTATCACAGTAGCCCTTATACTTTAGTGGCAATATGTGGCCTTGTTTGTGGTGAATAAAAGTACAAATATTTTTAAAGACATTGATTATTATTTTTGTCTTCTGTTTTTCTGGCCATCAGTAATTGTATGAATTGTCCTGTTTTCCTAAAAAAAGATTTTGCTTTTTTTTTTACACCAGGATCGTGTAAGAAAATTTACGAGTTTTCTTTGGTTTAGCAGCATAAAGAACCGTAATATTTACCCTTTATTTTTTAAACTTAAATTCAAGCCAAAAATTATTTTCTATTCAGCAGTTTAAAGGCTTTATTGTTACTTTTAAATAATAATGGCACGATAGTAAAATCAAGTTAGTCAATTTTTCTCTATTAATAATAGATTTAAAAAAAAATGGCTGGTGTGTGTTTAGTATTGTGACAAGTCTTCATACCAGATGCTAGAAGTTTGTGGCAATTTAAATTCTGTCCATTAAACACTAATCAGTTCTGCTTTACTTGTGGAATTCCTCCAATATTTGCCTAAACGAGTGGAATCAGTGGCAGTTTGGCATGCAGGATATTTGTCAATTCCACTGTTCTATCTGTAGTCCCTAGTTACTTGCCTCCCCATGAAGGCAGAGTAAAAAAACATGGTCGGTTTTTAATGTGGGGAAAATCGAGTTCCCCGAAAAAGGGCACTGGAAATGGACAAAAATTAAGATTGTCTCAATTTCTCCTTCACTGATTGAGGACAGAACAGATAAAGTGTAGAATCTGTTCTGATATTACACTTTGATTTTAGCTAAAAGGCCAAGGATTCTCTCTATCTGTAGTCACCGCATTCAAAAGACATTGAAGAAATTTTCGATCTGTTTTAATAATCTTTTGGACATTCAACTTACATGAAGCGGCTTTAGGGTTATGGTTGCTTTGTAAATGTTTTTGACTTAATTTTAGGGAGTGCATCGTTGAATCCCACTTTTTGATCCACTAATTGCTCTCTCACATTAATGAGTGTTTGTCCCTTCATTCTGATTCAACAGTCAGAATAGCATTGACTATATCTTTTGAAACTCTATCCTTTGGGGTAAGGGTATCTATCCTTTGGGGGAGGGGTACAGACTTGGAAATACATCTCCATTTAATGTTAATTAAAAACAAAAGAAATAATGGAGTACAAAAAATAAACAATACAAAATATTCAAGCATACAAAATTCACATATAAATTTGGAAGAAAGTAGGAAAATGTTCTGGGCTAAAATCTTAACGATGATAAAAGTATGTTCTTAAATTGACTGTGAATCTCTTTTTTAAAAATTTTCTTATCTTTTTGTTTTTGCTAGGGATGGGGCATCTTACCAAATGCAAGACATTTACCCACTATTTCAAAGACTCAAACCGAGAGATCTTTTCAGGATTTTATCCGTCGCTTTAAGCACAATTGTTTGTATCTCTCTTGCACTTGGTTCACCGGGTATATTCGCCAGGTAGTTTTTGAAATTCTTTTTCATGCGTATGGTTGCTCCTATGATTACTGGGATGATGGAGATCTTCCTAAGATTCCAGTTTCTTTTCATGTTGTGCATAAGACCTTGGTATTTTGTTACCATCTCCATCTCAGGTCTGTTTAAGCCAGCACCATTAAGGACACTGACTTCAACTAGGGTTGCTACTTTCTTCCTCTTGTCCCATATCACTATGTCTGGTTTAACAGCTTTGTTTTCTAAGTATGTATCTGTAGGAATTGCATAGTGTTACAAACGAAGGGAGATCGACCGAGATTAAAAGTAAGAAACCGCGGAAGGCATCGATAAGATATATACATATATATTCAGGCAGGATTCGGTTTTCACCACTTGTGTATGCATGACGATGTTCGAGGGATGATTTCATCAGCCAAACTTTGGGCCCTGCGTGATCACGACACGAAGAAGAAGGAGAAGGAGAGGGGAAAGGAAAAGGAAGTTAACCGCCCGCGAAGAAGGGGGAATCACAGTTGTTGAGTACAGCCGCACGAGACGGATGAGTCATGACAGGACAGTCAAAAGTTAAAGACGTCCAACTACAGCCGCGCGTGCGAGACCCACCCGGAAGCCGGGAGATATGCTTCTTCTGAGATACTGTCAAATACCCACACGAAAGCCGGGAGACATTCGGATGCAGAATGAACGACCTGGAATTGTTTTCCTGAGGAAAATGTGTATGAATCTCAGTGAGAGACAAAACCCCCTTCCTGAGAAATCCCAAAAATACATGTTCACCAAATGAAAACGACATGACGCAGAGACGCGTACCTACTACGAATTGCCAGGAACATCAACTCCAAATGAACGAGATACTCGCTTGTAAGTTAACAACTTGTTGATTACTTTCTCCTCGGACATTCGCCTCCAGGGCTATATATATATATATGTATACATTTGTGTGGAAATGAATCCTGCTGAGATTACGATAGACAATCCCCCCCTTTTTATAATAGACTTTTGTTTTCATGTTAATGTTTTTGTTTTGTTTTTATAAATATATTTATCCCCTTTCTAGTATCTATAAATAAATATTGTTTATAATTTACCTTGGCGTTCGTGTTGTTGTCTTTGTGCATGCTTCGCTTTCTTTCTAACCCATGCGGTCTTAACCAGGAGAAATCCCCTGCACTCGTTGCTGAGACCACTCATCTTCTTAAAAGTATTGGTCATCAAGCTTTGATCTTGAGCAGCCATTATCATTCTCCTCTGATCATAGTGGAGTGACCTTCTTTTTAGCCAGTCTACAGAGCTTTCTTTATCTATATATTCTTGGGCTAGTTCTTCCAGAAAATATTTGGCAAGTTGGTTAGCCCATTCTTCCAGTTTTCCGCTATGGAATGTCTTGGTGGATTTCTGGCAGCTCTTTTGGGTTATGGGGGTGCAGGTGTTTATATGTTTTCAGTCAGACATATGTGTGACAGTAGAATGTAAGTGTGAAAAGCTTAATGGTAGTAGGAGAAAAGTTTGACATAAGGTGTGATAAAAAGGGCAGAGGATAAAGGGTACTTAAGTGTTTTTTTAAGAGTGACACCTGGGTTGGTTGGTGGGTGAGTAGGTAAAGTTGGGTGACTGCATCCATCGAGAGAGATTTTTTTGAGAGATGTGTTGTCAATGTTGGAAACAGTCTCTGTGCTCAACAATCCAACAGATTTAATTTCTGCATTTTATAACTTTTTATAATGTTGCCGAAATCACATGAGCTCGTGAAACACAATTTTGTATTTAAGCAAAGAAACTTTTGATTAGGTTCAAATATAAACATTTTTTTTATTTATTGATTTTACCATAAATGATGTGTGGAGACATCTGTGTACAGACCATTTTTTTTATTTGGACATCGCACAATGAACATCCGACTATATCTCACTATACTTTTATTGCGAGCAACATCGGGGCGGGGGGCTTGACCAAAGAGAAATGTTATTTATTTTGAGATGGTCTGTGAACTCTGAAAACAAAATCTTGTGAGCTAGTTTTTTCAAATCTTCAGTGTCACATATTACCCGACTTCGGAAAAAAAACAACTTTACTTTCCAAGTTAAACATATCTTTCACATCCTTTGAGATGGGTGACCGATTGTAGCACATGATACAAAATGTATACCTTGTTTGGTCGTTCCTGATTATTCCAATCCTATCATTTTGCATCTTGCCTGTTTTATTTCTCCATTCTGTTGACAGA
Source organism: Sepiola atlantica (assembly GCA_963556195.1). Taxonomy (NCBI): domain Eukaryota; kingdom Metazoa; phylum Mollusca; class Cephalopoda; order Sepiida; family Sepiolidae; genus Sepiola; species Sepiola atlantica. The sequence goes on along the minus strand of OY744527.1, from coordinate 69,660,691 downwards.
TCAACAGGAACTTGGTTGAACTACTTTCTGTCATCTTTGCAACAAATTTTTCATCAATGTAATCAGCGTGAAGTTCAGAAGCAGATTTCACAACAAGTTTTATACCTAAAAGAGAGATGGAACCCATTTTGCATAGTTTGTGTTGTCATAGATGATGAGCCACAGAAGAAATTGCCCGGATGAAGTCTAGAAAAATCTGAACTATCCACCTCTAGTCCAAACAAAATTTGTTTGTAGGGTTGCTTAAGTACTTTTTGTCAAATTTGATCATGAGTTATTTCATATTCTTATCACTGAGAACATCACAAAGCTGGCTAATCTGATTGTAGAGAGCTTATCTGTCAGTAGCAGCCTTGATTCTACAAATATTGGCCCATTCTGGGAAAATGTTGAAATCTGTGAAGTGAGCTCCTATTAAGTTTTCATGATCCATGATTTGAACATTGACAACTTCGTGTGCAACTAACATTCATATGCCAGGATATGTGCTGCATGTGTTGACCACTATCAAGAATTTGGAGCGGATATGAACTTCAAACAATTTCCTCACTTCTGCTGTGCAATGGGTTGATCTATCTTGTTAATGGTGCATTTCTGTCATATCTTTTGAAGGAGCCACAGAGCGATTGATCACAACATTCCTACATTATTTACTTGAGGATCAACAATGTCCATGGCTTCATTCATTATTATACAACCAGAAACAGACGGACCATATGTCATTACAAATTCTCATCACAAAGCAAATCAAATCTTTTTTTCTGTATCTTCTGCTTTCATCTTTCATTCCAAACGAATCTATTTCTAACTTGGTCGCACAAGTGTATGACAGCTTGGATGGTCTGTCACCTGAAGGGTGTGAAATGGTCTGTCACCTGCTGGCAAAATTGCATGCTGAAGGGTGTGAAATGTCTGTAAAGAATCCAGTTTGATTTATATGGATGTGTGCACTCTCGTTACTCTGCTGAAGTGCTGATCTGCTCTACAACACCAGCATCTGTGTGCAGGGAAACATGTTTTTGTCCATCTAGAGTTGATTCCACTATATAAATGCTGTCACTTAAGGATTCCGCATTCACTCTTTTGTGATTTTAGCAGGAATATACATGTTGCCATTTTTCGGTAAGTCTTTGAAGAATGTTCTTTCCTATGCCGACATGCAAGAGATTCAAAATTGCCTCTTAAACGTGTGACATTTTAGAACGAGAATTCTGCAATGTTTCGTTTAAGATTACTCGTTTTCAATACATTTATTTATTTGTAAATTTATTTGTAAATAAAAGAAAAAACACACCCTACATTAAAAAATAAATATATAATATATATCCCTCCCCCAAATATAAATATTAACATGTTTTAAAAGAAAAAAATGTATATATATATATAAATATAAATATTTGTTATTGTTTATTTATCTATGGACGTATACGTTTCGTCTCTTTTCAATCAAGACTCATCAGCATAGAAGTACGACTATTCACCACCGGTCACACGATTCGAAACCCTGGATTACAAGTATTTTTCAACCCCAATCCAACGTCGCTAACCGATAGGCCAGTTCTGAACAGCTTATAAACAATGATAATTTTAACACTTTTAAAGGCGGCGAGACGTACAGGCATTCAACTTCTATAAGTGAAGGAATGATGCATATAAAGCAAGTGACGTCACGCTGTGTTATTACTACCATTTACAGTGCTCTACTTTTTAACGAGGAGCTTCAAATATATATATATATATATATATATAAATCGAACAATCGTAAAGTATTTCGGATGCTACAATGTTTTGTTTGTTTATTAAAGTTTTGTAAATAGAGTCCACGTGTGTGTGACAAGGTCAACCGGAAGACACCGGTGAATATTCTAAAGCGTTCCTCTCGTATCATTTTTCTGGGGTCCTTATTCCCTGTACGGTTCAATTTATTTTATCTGAGAATTTTGTACTTAATGAATAGTATTCCGAAGAATAAAAAAAGAAAATTTCGTAATAAAAATGGTAGACAGGAGACAAGTCACCTTTGAATATTCTGAAAAATCAATAATCATGCACGTCCACCGAGGTTTGTTTCTGAAAAAAATTCTAAGTTTACATAATGCTTATCATTTTTTTTTTATTTACACTAAAATAAAAATTCTCTGTAAAAATATGTAAATCCTGAAAAATAATCTACAAGATGTTATTCTCACTCTACGAAGACTTTTTGAAACCAGAAGTTGTTCATCAGAGAATAAATATTAGTATATTTGCAAAGAGTGTTACCTTCATTTTCCCTACGCGTTTTCATAAAGTTTTTTTTTTTCTTATGTAAATATTATGTTAAAAGGTAATTTAAGTATTGTTTGGTAATTAAATGAGGTATCAGACAAATTTGTTGATAGTTAACAGTAGGAATGTTAAAAAAAAGAAAGTTTTCAATATTTTCAGGATAAAAACTACTGGAAATAATAAATAGCAATGAAAAGGAAATAAGCAATACTTACAATTTGTTTCATAAAAAATTTGCGAATGACTGCGTTCACTTTCAACAAGAATATGCAAGATGGCATACATGAGACAGGCTACAGATGAGAGAAGCGAGTAAAATGTGTTTGTTTTCATGTCATGACTATGTGCATATTTTAAAAAATTATATCATATTTATTAAAAGTAAATAAAGATAAAAATATATGAATTTTTTTGTCACCCTTTTTTTCTTCTTTTTTTTTTTTTAACTTATTTCACCCCAAACAAAACAAGTTGCCACTGTAGACATAAGGGGCTACTGAGAATTAGGGTAGAAAGTTTAGGAGGTCATCCTAAATTGGGAGCTGTTTAGGGGGATGCTTGTTCACATTAATTTGAAATTTCTGCATGTCAAGGAAACAGGGAACAGGGAGGATGTTCCAAGAGGGAGTAAAAGGCTCTCCGGCATCTGGGGACCTCCACAGTGAATAGATGAGATCTAGCTGATTGTCGGGTTGGTCGAGTATATTTACGTCGAGGGAGCACCAGAGCAGCAAGTTCATCAGAGCACATTCCATTAAAGTATTTGTAAAACAAGCACAAGGATGCAACATTGCGGTGATGGGACAGAGGCTGGAGCTTGGTGGATAGTGAGGGACCTATTAGATTAGAGACTCTTTCTTGGACCTTCTAAGAGGGAGAGACTAGTGGATGGTGCACCAGTTCAGATGTGACAACAATACTCGATGCGTGGGCGGATGGTGACTTTGTAGAGATATAGAATACTGTCAGGTGTGAGGAGTTTACTAGCACAGTAGAAGGAGCCCACTTTCTTTGCAGTAGCCTTGGCAATGTCTTCTATGTATTTGTTTCAATTCATGTTACCTGTGAATGTTAGGCCAAAGAGTTTGAACATTGGACTATCAGGTAGGGTGTTATTTGCCATGACAATCGGTGATTGAAGAGGTTTCTTGTAGTTGTTGAAGGAAATGAGCGTTGTTTTAGCAGCATTAAATGTTGCCATCCATTTGTGACCCCATTCCACTACAGACTGGAGGTCATTTTCTAAGGATTCAGCCATTGCTTCGGATATGTGCGCGTCAGTTTTACCCACATGACGAGTGTAAAGTCGTCAGCAAATATACCCATCTCAGACACAATGTCATCAGGGAGGTCATTTATGAAAATCAGAAACAGTACAGGTCCAAGGATCGTTCCCTGAGGTACACCTACATTTATGTCATGTTGTTTGGATGAACGGCCATCGAGGACAACCTGGATCTTTCTTTTGCTTAAGAAGGATCTAATTATATTCAATCTTCGTCCAATAATACTATATAAATTAATTTTTATGAAAAGACCATTATGCCAGACCTTGTCAAAGGCTTTGGATATATCAAACGCTACCACCCAAACTTCACCTGTCTTGTCCAGTGTATGATATATGTATTCAGAGATGACCATTAGGATATCTGCAGTAGACCATGCTTGCCTAAATCCATACTGATGGTCAGAAAGAAGTTTAGCATTACTGAGGTGCCAGACTATCGCTAGATTGATTAAAGATTCAAAGATTTTAGCGAAGAGCTGGAGTAAACTGATGAGGTGATAATTCTGAGGGTCAGTTCTATCTCCAACATTCATGACGACTGGTACCAAAGAGGCAATTTTCCAGCTATCAGAGAAGTAAGATTTGGCAAGACATTTGTTGTAGAGTTTGGAGAGGACAGGGGCCAGTTCAGCAGAGCATTTCTGTATTACTATTACTGGTATAAGATCAGGCCCACATGCTTTGGGGTGTCAAGGTTTTTTATGATGTCTAGGACATGAGATGGGGGGATGGTCAGGTCATCAAGTGTGGCTTCAGTCTGCAATAGGAAATTTGGGAGAGACTGGTTTGCAGAATGTAAAATGGAGTTTAAGGCGAAACGCTGGGAAAGTAGTTCAGCCTTATCAGTTGCCGTGCAAACGATATCATTGTGGTTGGATAGCGGGGTAATTATTGATTGCCCATTGTTCACCACACTATTGAAGATTTTCCAGAAATCGCGAGTACCTAGTTTCTGTGACTCAATGTGTTTTCTTGTCATCTCTGTATACCTTCGCTTTACTTCATTTATTACAGTCTTACAATGATTTCTTAACGCTATAAGTTTCTGTCTATTTGTTGTTGACTTATGGCGGTTTAATTGTTGGAATGTTTGCTACCTCTGAGCAATAACAGCTGCACAGTTCGAGGTGAACCATTGTGGAGAGTAGGGCTCACTGTAGAATTTTCGCATGGGGACATGTGCTTCAATGTCTGCTTTGACCTATTCGGTTACTTTATTAGCGCACTGATGTGATCTCCGATGGATTCCTAATCAGTCCGCTTGTAGTATCTTGGCATTTTGAGCAACAGCCTATCAACTTTGGGACGAGATTTTAGGGTGATATCAATCATTACCACAAGGTGATCAACATTTCTGAGTGGGCTATGGGCATTCATCGCACAAGCTGGGAAGTGTCAAGGTTTATATGATGTCCCGGACCTAAGTGGGGTGATGGCCAGGTCATCAAGCGTGGCTTAACTCCGCAATGGGAGATTTGGGAGGGAGTGGTTAGGTGAGTCTAAAGTGGCGTTTAAGGTGAAACGCTGGGCAAGTAGTTCAGCCGTATCAAGTTTTTTGAAGTGGCTTTTGAAGTTTTAACTATTTATGTGGCCGACACTGGTGCCTCCAAAGCTTGTCTGCTACAGAAAGAATTATCAAGCTAGATAGAATATATAATCTATGAAAGGGATTGGAATTTCTTTTCTTATATTAAGAACACAGACAAAAAAATTCTGTAATTCATTGGCTAGGCAGAATCTAATATCAATTTTTCAGATGAAATGCTATTTAGGTCTACCTTCGAGAATCCAGAAGACTTAATTTTATTTATTAAACTAGCTGTACCTATCCAGCGTTCCCTAGGTTTACTCTCGCCAGCCTTGTAACTCTCGCTTCCCATATTTTCTCCTTTAGTCCTCACATTCCATGAGCGATAATTCTGACAAAGAGGGGAGAATTGCTGTTTTCTGAGTCGGAATCTATCCATCTTATACTTATCGTTGGCTAATTTATGACCTTGAAGTAGTATTTTTTAGCTCCTTACATCAAGTGGCTTCATGCCTTGTCTGGAGCGATTTTCATAAAAAAAGACACAGAAACATTGCTTGAAGGAGAGCCTAGAAAAAAATAATTTCAAATGTAGGCATATTTACAATTTATCTTAAATAAGAATGTTAAAAATTTGTTTTAGTTTTTTACTTTTATTCCATTGTAAATTAAGAAAATTAATTTTATGTATATTTATCAAAGTAACATACAGACGAGAAACACGGACACATTGCATCATAGTTTTATTAATACAGCGATGTGTCAATGTATTCAGTGAAAGGGAAGTAACTTAAAACATCATGCTCAACAGAAATAACTCCAGAAAGCAAACTGTTATTCAAATATGGTATCTTAAATCTAGAAGTCTCCAAAATATTTTTTATAAAGTAATTTAAAATTTTTTTATCTTATTGTTTTATTTGTTTAATTTAGTATCCGATTAATAGTATTAAACCAATAATAATGTATCAGTCACGTTGATTACTCTACTTTAGTCGCGTTCTCATCTACATTTTGAAGGCTTAGAAGTAGCACGCCACCATTTGTACACTTGGCCGCTAATAGCATTAGATTAAGACAGCACTTTAAATATTTACCTACCAGTACGATAATCAAGTAATGTTAAGAAATGATTGTACTAATATTTATGTAAGAAGAAATGTAATTGTTTATCTGATAATGAAATTAGATAGAAAAATAGCAAAATGTTTTTTTTTATTATTACTGATATAAGCTGATTTTTCTTTTACCGGCATTAGCAAAGAATGTACCCATTTGAAAATTTTTCTGAAACGAAGTACCTTTTTTTTTTAGCTCAAATAACATGGTACAACAAGAACAAAAAGCAAAGATTGCCTCATTTTGCAAATATCGATCTGTCAGCCTAAATGCTATTCAGGTCCAACTTGTAAAATTTCACAAAATAACTTTCTATGCTAGGTGAAAGAGGCAGACATTACTCCAGTAAATGAGATGTCTAAATTACATAATGGTTTTGAAAAGCAAGTTTAAATAAGTAATTGTCTGCTGTTATTGATTTCTAATATAATTGTTTTATTTCCATACATGTGTCAAGAATGTAATTAATATTAATAGTTTTAAAAAATAATATCAGCCAATTTTGTAATGCTGGCATTAAGAATGAATTGCATGGAGAGTATTAGGAGCTTTTAGATATAATCAATGTTAAAATGGGATTATATAATTTCTTTTTTTTTTTTTTTTGCATAGTGTGTTTATTGAGATTCCCATGAAGGCATAAATAATTAAATATAAGCAACAGCTTTGTATATAAATTTTATGAAATAACCACATGTGTGCGTGTATACTTCACCATCTCAAGACGACCATTTCATGTGTAACCAATGTAGCCCCAAAAGAATTCCTTTTATTTTACTGACCTTTCTTGAGTATTCTTCAATCCTTTTATTCTTTTAACATTTTTTAATACTAATGAGTCACCACTTACCAAGGCCAAAAGACACTCGAGGATGAAAGTTGGATGATGAAAAAGACTATAAAAGGATTGGAAACGATAAGTGGAATGGGCAGGATTTGATTACTTAAGATCACAGCTTAAGTATTTGTTGACATTGGATTTGAAGATGACCACATTTTAGTCAGCAAGGAAGCAGTCCTGTGGTAGTGTGTTCCAGAGATGGGAAGTTCTCTGACCGAAACTCTGTATAACTAAAACAAATAAGAACAAGAAAACGATATAAATAAACTTTTGATTACATGAAGTATACATAAAACAGTAAACTCATGATTTGAACAGAAAACAAAATAAATCATATTTGCCGGTCCGTGATCTGAGAAGGGGGTTGCATCTTTGAAAGTTTGAATTTTTCTGAAGGAGTTCTTAGATGTATAAGAAGAAAAGACTAACTTGTCTGAATGAGGCAGAAGAGATTTGAAATTTGCAGGAAAATCGGGAATGGTCAGACAAATTGATGCCTTACAATAACAATGTACCTGCAACTAAAACATCTGTTGTGAGATGATGAAGTATATATAATATACATATTGTTGACATTTTACAGCTTTTTTTGTTGTTAACCCTAAACAAAGCAAGTGGTCCAAGGAAAGAAACTATTAGAGTAAAAAATATTCCAGCATTTAGAAACCTCTACAGTGAAGGTGTGAAAGTTTGCTACTAATTAGGTGGGTCGAGGTATTTTGTTGGGGGGGGGGGGGGTACAAGTGTAGTAAGTTCATCGGAGCACATTCCATGAAAGTACTTGTAAAACAAGCATAAAGATGCAACACTGTGGCAGTGTGACAAGGGCTGGAGCTTGGCAGACAGTGCGGGACCTACTTACCACTGACTCAATTATGTAGAAATAACATTTAAAATAGAATTGGTGATTGGTTTACATTTAATCTCAATGCAGATACCAGCCACGAAAATGAAGTCTCTATGAATGTTGCATTTTAAAATGAATGTTATTTTAACAAGAATTGTTCATCTTAAGTTGTCTTCTATCAAAAAAGGATTAAAATGATGTGAAATGGTTTGCCCAAAATGTAAGCATTTGTTCTCGATGCTTTATTTGAAGTCCCCACATTTGAACCATGTTGTCATTTTGGATTTCATTCAGGTAAATGACCAATCATTTAATAGATGAAAATGATTTTTGACGACATATAAATACACCTAACACATCTTCAAATAAATTTAATGTTGTATCATACATCAACACTTAATAGAATACACTCAAACATAAGGTTAGGAAATAAACCATTAATCATTTTTTTTATTGTCGCTCGTTTTATGTATGTATTATTTGGACTACTGTTCTTATCTTGTATGTTATTCTCACAATGTTTCGGTCGATGTAACCTGCGACCTTCAGGTGCGTCTTGTCGTTTTAAGTATTTCATTTTTTTCCAGTTTTTTCACAAGTGACAGCTTTTTAAGATTAAAAAAGTTGAATTTGAATTATTATTTCGTCATCCAAATTTTTTGCAAATATTTCGATTGGTAATTTATAATCTTGGATCATATTTTTTCATCAAGTGTATTTTTTTGTAAGAAGTAAATATAAATTGTTTTTGATTTTTCTTAATGAAAATCATTCTGAAACAAAGTCACTGTGAAAATACATATTTTGGACTTTGAGTGACCTCAGATATGGTGTTATGCTAAACCTTATCCTTTAAGCTGCTACTATAATCGTGGTGCTGAATCTACACTTTGTCCATTAAAAATTTTGTTATTGATTTTTTTAAAACCTCTCTCACTTTTATTTTTTGTCTTTTGGTAGCTTTTTTCTTGTTTTTTTTTTTTTGGGGGGGGGGGCTAAATAAATTTTAAAACTTTCTTACTTGCTGTTTTACTTTGAAACCTTTCTCGCTTGTTGTTTGACCTTGTAACCTTTTTCCCTCATTGTTTGACCTTGTACCCTTTCTCTCTCATTGTTTGACCTTGTACCCTTTCTCTCTCATTGTTTGACCTTGTACCCTTTCTCTCTCATTGTTTGACTTTGTACCCTTTCTCTCTTGTTGTTTGACCTTGTACCTTTTCTCTCTTGTTGTTTGATCTTGTAACCTTTTTCTCTTGTTGGTTGATCTGTGAAAATTAAAAGATTTTTTAGCCTTCACAACTTTCTACTTTATTTCTAGGGACAGTGAGAGAAAAAGCTTAAGTACTGAACAGTAAGTATTTTTTAAACCATTAAAGTTTGTTTTTTTTTACCATAAATCACTTATTGTGTTGGAGAACATCAACAGCAGATTAATTCACAAAACCATCAAACTTTGGTGAAAACTTAGAATATATGCCTTTTTTTTTCATATCTTAGCTTGTTTATTTTTATCAATCTTTTTACTCTATGTCATTTTTATCCATTTTTTTCCTAAAAATACTGAATTATGAGAAAAAGACAACTAACAATTGTAATTTCTTTTTCTTCAGGAGTTTTTGCTGACCATAAAAAATAACAAAATCTTGTTTCGTATGAGTTTCATTGGCTCATATTTGTATTTTTTTAAACCGTGCTTACAAAAGAAGGACTATGTTTCTATTAGGTATCTCAAACTTTGAGAAAAATGAATGGGTCAAAATTTAATTTTACTTCGGTTATTTTAAATAAACAAACTTCTTCACTTTTCCAAACTGCACTTAAGTAGCACCGATTCATAATAGCTTATATTGCTCATTAGTTCATACAAGTTGAGGATACATCCTCGATAATCAGTCTGACAGTGGCTTTGTTGCTGTCGGGCTAAGGTATCGCCTGTTCAGTCCTAGGAGGTCTAAAAGCCGTCCAATGCATGCCAACATATAAAACAGATGTTAAACCTTAATATGATGACCATTCGTTCTCAGTAATCGTCTGAGTGGCTTTATCTGAACCCTCCAAATAGGGATTGGGTCTGGGCCACCATCTTATCTTGACAGACTTGTCTTGATGTGGACAGCATCATTTCGGATGATCATTCCTAGGAGCATTCATTTACCATTGCCTATATGCCTTTTTCCTGACATATGATCTTTCTTGACCAAATAGAACCTTTGGTATCTCTCAGCCTCTAACAATTTTATTTAAATATATCTACATTTTTCTTCAAATAATTTTATTTGTGAAAAAAGTTTAATTAAATAAATTATTGTTATGGTGTAAGTTGATCTACTTATTTTGGGAATAAATGGACTTAACTAGACACAATAAATGTAGTTATGACTAAGGCCACAACAATTATTAATCAAATTATAATTACATATTTTTACATTTATTTATTAAAAAAATGTGAACATCACTTTCACTTTCTGAAAATGTATCTTCAAAAAGGGTTATTTCAAATGACCAGTGTTAAAGGAAATTTCTATCTTTTCATTGTTCTTCATATTTGGGGATCTTCATGGAAATATAGTCTGAAAAGAGAATACAAACGAACAAATTGATGTTTTTTTTTTTTAAATTTCTAACCTTTCAAAAGTGATTCAAATATTTTGAACTATGAATCAGGATCAATAACTTTTATTTAGATTTCTGCCAGAATTTTAAGAACTTCTGCGTATGCAATGAATGGCAGTTGAATTGATGCATTCATTATTTGTACTTGTGTTAAAAAAATAGAAAACAAATGATTGAATTATTAAAATTGTTATGATCTTGTTTTTGACATCAGCTGATGTCGATGTGCAAGAACATTAAAAGTTCAAAATACATTCGTATTAAGTACTTATAATGCTACCCATAAAATGATTGGATTTTTTACATATAGATCAGTACTTTTTACCTAGACTCAGTGTAGATCTGTCTCAAAGTGTTACACCACAGCCATACACTCCTTCCAGTTCACGATTATTGTAGTATGTGTACAGCTTATGTATTTATATTTATTCTGCTGTTCAATCAGTAGGAATTATGTCATTTTCCTGTTTACTTTCTGGTCAATGTTTGAATGGCACTACAGTTATTCTGATATTATACAACTGTTGATAGAGCAGCCACTCTTAGCGCTACCTAAGAGTTAGGCCTCCTGTACTACCAGTCAGAAACAGTGGCCAGACAAGCTGTCAATTCTGTACCCTCAACCTGTCAGAAGAAGAGCAGCCCAAGTGAACAATTGTTGAGAGTGGGTCTTGTTATAGAATTTTCGCGTTGGAACATGTGTTTAGATGGCTGCATTGACCCATTCTGTTTACTAATTTCGCACTGTTCAGCAGGTCGAGAAAAAGTTTTACAAATGGAACGTCTCTGATGTGATCTCTGATGGACTCCCAATCAGCTCGTTCGTAGTATCGAGTCGTTTTTAGCAACGGTTTCTTCAGCTTTGGTTCGAAAGTTTAGGATGATATCAACCATTATCAGTAGGTGATCAGTATTTCCAAATACGCTATGCGCATTTGTCACACAATCCTCAGAGAAGTCAAGAATAGATAGAGAAGTGAGGCTTGCCGATCCTCACAATCTGGGAGGCAGGTCGAGAAAGTGACAGTCTGTGAAGTGGAATGTGCAATAGAGCAACAATGCGTGCTGTTACCATCTGCGTCTGTATAGCTCGAGAAACCAACCCAATCTCTGTGGTGAACATTAAAATCACCAAATACATGGATTTGAGCATTCGGATCTAAACAGAGTGCTGCAATAAACTATCAAAGACACAGTCAATCAGGGTACAATCCTGGGTCAAAAGGAAACGGTAGAAGAAATATAAGTAACTAATGCTGTGTTGTAAGGTTAATCTAAAGCACATGTATGCCTTTTCATTTGATTCTAGGCTATGTTATCTAGTCAAGGGGAGGGCGTTCCGAATATAGACTCCGAGTTTATGCATATGTCTGCCTAAGTCCTTACAGCAGAGCCGGAAGTAACCAGTCACGTGAAAGCGATTAGAAGAAATCGAGGAGTGTAATTTAGTTCACACCTTGTGCTAGGATATCCGGGGAGTTTACTAGGAGAAACACTTCTACATCATCAAGGTTTGTTCTAAGCTCTCGGATATTTGTTGAACGCGAGCCTCAAGGGAGGGGGCGAATTTGTTGTCCTTAGGCGGGCGTCTGGTTGTGTGTTTTTGCTTTTATTTTGTAGTGTTATTTTATTTATTTCTGATTATGATAAGTTGGGTTGGGCCAAGTTTGTGCTTATTTGATCCCAGTAAGCTCACACAAAAGACTATTAGCCGAGTCTTTATTAATGGGATTGTGGCCTCGGAAAAGTCCACCGGAGATAAGTGCAGGGTCTCATTCCATGCGTGGCATGTCACTTCAGATTATCCCGATATTATACAACTGTTGATAGAGCAGCCGCTGTTAGCGCTACCTAAGAGTTAGGCCTCCTGTACTACCGGTCAAAAACAGCGGCCAGACAAGCTGTCAATTCTGTACTCTCAACCTGTCAGAAGAAGAGCAGCCTAGGCTAGCCGTGTGAAACTAAGTGACAAGCAAGTGTCCCTAAGTTGCCCAGATAGAGAGAAAGAGATTGGAGATGGTGTTCATTGTCCTAGTCAGGAAACAAGACTAAGCACTGGGTGTCCCTGTGATGGTACCTCTGCACCTTGCTAATAGACAACGAAGGAGTGCAAAAACTGGGCGATAGGCAGAGCCTTTCTACTTCTTAAGCAATTGTAAGTTTGCAAACTGGATATTTTTGTTTGAGTCACCAGGTCTAGGAAGGTTGTTAACCAGGACTAAGGAGGCCTTCCTCTCCCAGGACTTGTCCAGGCATGTGGTTCCAAAACCCACCTGTACATTGTAGGTAGGAAGGTATAAATGTCATTAGTAAACAATGGAAAATAAATGGTTCATTCTGCTGCAAACTTCTGCTCTCTTTAAATCCAATTTCCATGTCAAGTTCTTTGAAACCAATGTTTTGTGACTCTTCATAAGTCATATTTTAATCCGTCACTTCTTCAGTTCTCCCTCAATTTAACTTCTTTTAAAGCAATTTTGTAATTGGGAAACATTTCTTTACAGAAAAATTATAAAATAGGATTAAGTAAAATGTTGTAATAGTCTTAAATTATCTGAACTCTGAGATAAAATATTTTAGAAATCCTTTTTAGATTTGTCTTTTCTTTTATTATTGCTTTTTAAAGACAGCAAAATATGCTAAGAAAGTTTTGAGTAGGGAAGTGACAGTTTGATATTTTGGGTCCATTGAGTTTCTACTTCTCTAGCTTAATTGGTACCGGCATCATCCACAAAACACCCCTGGAATATAGCCTCTACTACTTTATTCATGCTTTCTACTGCATATTTAGTTTTAAATGTCGCAGTAAAATTGAATAAAATGATAAAAAATAAAAAAGAATCTCAGGATTGGTTAAAAAAAATCCTTTGAGATTTTCTGAGAAATTATCAAAAAATGTCTTTCTACCCACATGGTGGGAATTGAAAACGAAACTATCTCTTTTTGGCTTGACTTTCAAATCGATTTTCAATAAAATCGATCGGATGTCTTACAAAATGTTGAAATTTAAATCCCATAAATATTTTTAATTTGTTTTTTAACTCTTAAGTTTATAAATAAGTAGCTCTACCTATTTGTCATTGCCAGCAAGTGTTATCACATTCATTTTAGTTGCCAGCAAATGTTATCACATTCATTCTAGTTCCCTTTTTATTTTGAAATCATGTCGTTTCTTTTTAACAAAATATTATTGCTTTGTTTTTAAATCTAAGTTTGAAAGTTAATGGTCGATTATCGTTGACAAAAATCGAGAGTTCGACTGACTTTACTTTATTATATAGAAGAGATGAGAAGTTATGTCTGCAAATATGTTCATCTGCAAGTTGGGTATATAAATAAAAAAAAAAAAACAGAACAATCTTTTGTTTCAGCAACTTCCGAGTTGACTCCCTGCCAAAAAGATTCACAGGAAGATCATAATAGAAAAAATATATAATAAAACATGAATAAAAAAGAATGACAAAAAAATAATGAAAAGAAAATCAAAAAGAAAAGATGAAATGAGGAAAAAAAAAAGAAGATAAATTCAACTTAAGAATCCCCCCCCCCCCCAAGAACAGTGTGGTACGAAATACAAAGTGAAAGCAAAAAGGAAGGAAACAAAATGTGTGTGTGCGAAACCTCTTTCAAATTATACAATACCACTTATAACCTAATTGGCCGATTTTAAAGCCAGCGGTTATGTGATTGGTATAATGGATACCATTGCAAACTATGGAATTTGTTAAGTCAAGTTTTAATCCTATTGAGTCTATTTATTATTATTACACACTAATACTATTCGGAAAGTTATTACACCCTACCCTCAACTATGAATAAAGTAGTGACATGTATTCAACTAATCATATAAAATGAATCATTGGCAATGAGTATTGTTTTGATGTTAAATCACCCAAAAAAGGTTGATATGCCATAAAGCCAATTCACGGCTGCATCTTTTTTATGTTTTGCAATTTTTGAGATGAGGATTGATGATGTGTATAATTTGTATTATTCGGACTACTGTTCTCATCTTGAGTGTTATTCTCACAGCATTTTGCAGTGGATATAGTATTAAGTAAAATTCAGTTCTAAGTGACAGTCATCTGAAGGTTAGTGGTTCAATCCTTGGTGCGGGCGATACAAAGAATTGCAAATTACTTAAGACTTCTCCCAATCATGGCTGACGGAACGAGAGCATGCTACCCTCGTGGATTAAATAAAGGGTTCCGTTCGAAATTTCATCCAGATTCTCAGTTTTGACAGAAATATTTCCGAGTTCGAAAAGATACACCTGAAGAAGGCTGAAGGTTAAAACAACTGAAACGTTGTGAGAATAACACTCAAGATGAGAACAGTAGTCCGAATAATCCAAATTATACAAATGCATCTTTTTTGTTGGTTTTATCGAAAAATGGGAAAAGATTAATTTTAGAAAATTAAGTATAGTTCCAACTGTGTTATTAACAGACAAAATTTGGAGTGCATTCTGTGATATTATAAATAGCACATTTTCAACGGTGTGTTTAAGCCAACCCTAAATTTGGATGTACTAATAGAAAATAATGCTCTATCTAAATTATGACCGAGACACTGCTTAAAATTTTAAGTACTAACTTATAAAATCCAAATCAAAGATCAAAACCATTTGGGGAAGGCGCACGGATAGAAAATTCAATCTATTTTTGATAGCTCTTTTGTAGAATAACGAGTAGATCAAATTCGATTTTTCTTTTTTCCTTTTTTTTTTTTTTTTTTTTTTTTTTTTAGTTCACTCCAAACAAGGCAAATTGCCACTGTAGACATAAGGGGCTACTGAGAATTAGGGTGAAAGTTTAGGGGGTCATCCTAAATTGGGAGCTGTGCAGCAAGATGCTTGTTCTAACTTTGATTTTATAACTTAGTCTTATATTATCTGAACCAATATTGGCTTTCTACTTTTGTAAAACAGACACGTTTTGAATGTTTGAGATCATTCATCAGCTAAGATTTGAAATCGATTCAAAAAATATTTTTGCATGAAAAGATGATTTAAAAATTAATATATAATAATTTACTTAAAACAGAATAATTTTTAAATATCATAATTTAGATCAAGTGTTTTTTTTTTGTTATTGGTGCATCAGGTCCTAAAAAACTGAAGTTATAATCAAGGATGGTCTGCAATTTCATTGGTGGATATAAAAAAATTACTTTTTACATCAATAAAATTGGGTGACTGAAGGCTAAAGATTGTTGGAGACAAGCCAGACATTTTGTGTATGGAACTCATGGGGTCGGGTGGGAGTTGAAGAACCACCAACATTATCTTACTCAACTCTTACTCTCTTTTTTTTGTGGGGGAGGGAGTAGTATACTGCCATTAAAGTCATAAATCCTGGTGGCTAGAGATTTTTTGAAAGGTCACATATCCTAGGCTCTCTACACATCCAGGTCTTACACTGGGTAGTCATTGGGTGAGGAATGGGGCTGTTTCCAGGCCTGTCTGGATTTCTGCCATGGGATTAACATTTTTCATATCAGTAAAAATCTCAACAGATTAAGATATTGACTGATGTCAGATATTTTTTTTTAATTAGGTTTTCTAATTAGAAATTTGTGAAGATTTATTAAAAATCTATAAAAGGAAAAAACTCGGTTTTGATTAAAAACTTAATTAGCTGATGACTTTTCATTTGTGAGATTTTTGTTTTTGTTTTTTGCAGAACTTTTACTGAAATCAACAAACCAAGTGAACACTATGAGAAATGTCTGCAACTTTGTGAAGCTTTGGCATCAGATCTTCAAAATGAGGGACTCATGGTAAATCTTTTGAAATCTCTATTTACCATTTTACAGAGCAATGGCAGGCTCATCCAAATCCTATTCTGAATTCTCACCTTCTTCTTCTTCTTCTTCTTCTTCTTCTTCTTCTTCAACTGTTGTATGATTTCTTACTAGTTGAAGTTGATTTCTATGCAGGAGGAGGTTATGCTTATAATCTAAAAATTACATCCCTTTTATTTATGAATGACTGATTAACCTCCTTCTGTCTTGAGAGACAATGGATACCTTCTGAAAGAGGTTCTTATACAATGAGTTTACAGTGAAGCAATGATTACATAATCCACAGGTGCACTTTTCCTGAACCGGTTTTGCTTAATTCCAGTAGTAAGGAGAAATACAAGATGACTGGAATTAGTGGCGAGAGTGTTATTCTAGTTGCCCTACAAAGGATTTAGTCTTCTCTATCCTACCATTTCAAGCATCGCCTAGGGAGTGAGTAGATTCATATCTTTCCCAAGAGTATTAATTAAAGTGACCTTTTTACAGTGACTTCCAAACATAAATATGGTATTTCCAAGTAGTCACCAATCTAAATATTGACTAGGTTGCTTAACTTCGGTGATTTGACAAGAACCAATGTTTCAACATGATATAAGTCAGGATTTCTTCAAATAATTTCACTAAATTAAGATTATTAACTGCCTCTAAAATATATTTTATTATAGATGTGATTATCTATAAATAAGAGTGAATATGTGTCGGTATGTGTTTACAAAAACTTCTGACAAAAGAAGTCTTATACAACAGTGATTAAGACCATGGTTGGGACTATGTTCATGGCAATGACCAGTATGTTGATAGCAATATTCATGTCAGGTGTTTCTTACCTCAAACACAGCGAAGGATTTCAGTTAGGTATTTTTATATATTTTTATGTACAGGTTTAACTCCTAAACTAATTAACTGATCATTATGAAGTTTGGAACACATGTGCTCGGCGTGTGGGATCCAAATGTGGGCTATATTTAGTTTAATTTAGTTTTATGCAAAAGGCTAAAAAGGAGTGGAAATCCTTTTTTTAAAATTCAGATACCTCTGATTTTGATGAAATTTTAACAGTAGGTATTAGATATCAATTAATACATATTCCCCAAATTTCAGTTTCTTTGGAGAATTTTAAAGGGTTTTAGGGAGCATATTGTGGACACAACCTCCCATTTGAAAATTCAAATATTTCAGATTTGCATAGTCATTAAACAAGATTCCCTGAATTTCAATTTTTTTCTCAAGACCCCTGAAACTTAAGCCTTAAATTTTAGACATTTGCTAGAATCTAGAATAAAAATCATGTAATGGATTTTGAGCAAAATTAAACATACGGTTTAGTATCATTGTATCTTAATTTTAATCTTTGTAAGGGGACATAAAAGCGGTGCAAAACTGTTCTGTTCAGGGAATTAATTCCCTCCTGGGACAGGTATACTTCTAGTGTGTGTGCGTATATATATATATAAAAAATTACATAAACAATATTATATATACTAGCAAATATATGCTCCCTCCGGTCGCATACTTAACAACGTAATGAAAATAAAGTATGATAATGTGAAAAAATCCTCTCACAATGACGTCACTTCCGGAAGGATGAGTCAGCAATTAATTCTTCCAAAATGGTCACCCATATGTATTGCTTAACTTTAATTTACAACAAAACACCTTGTCTTAACAACGTAATGAAAATAAAGAATTATAATGTGTAAAAAAAATCCTCTCAAAATGACGTCACTTCCGAAAGGATGACTTGGCAATTTTAACAGTCCTTGCTATTCAAAGTATGGTTTAAAAAACATGCCGGTTTCTTAATGAAATGTGTTTAATTAATTGTATGAATAATTTTTATTAATATTACCCTATCGGAAAATATTGTAAATACATATGTAAATTTGATAATAGCAGTTATAAGTGTATATTAGTAAATATGAATTTATTAGAAGTTTAAAAGAAATGAATTATGTAAATTGTAAAACCTGTGTGATGTCTGAATGTGTTTTTGTAACAGTATATAAGGAAGTTGAAAGAGTATTAGTTTAAGTAGGATTCTTAACACGTTTTCTGTTCGAATCGCAGTCTCGTCTTGAAATTTCTTTCTACTTTAGTTATATGTTTACGGCGGTTTTTGTAGTACTATATATAGAAGCTGGCAGACTAAATAAATAGTAATATTACTCTGATGGAGTTTCGGCTTCGGACAGACAGATACATAATCTCCATTATTAATAGATATATATATATATATATATATATATATATATATATATATATAATGAAAAAAGAGAAAAAAAATATTATTTATGTATTCGTCAACGTTTCGTCTTTATTTCAAGACTAATATTTATATTAATATTTTTGGTTTTCCTTTTTTCATTTTCTGTTACATTGGAATATTAGTTTAATTTTTTATCATATATATATATATATATATACATGTATACATATATTAGAAAAATACCTGTCATATAAAAACGAGAATTGAAGAGCAAGGAGTAAGCAAAAGAGTAAATAATGTAAGTTATAAAAAACTTTTTACCTTATATGCTTTTTCTTAATCTTATGAAAGAAAACAATATCACTTTTTTCGTGTGTCTTCTAATATTAGTTTTGGTTATTTACCTACGTAAGGATGCAACTAGAAGCTTTTCATTGGTCTGCTTTGAGAAAAAAAAGAGATAAATAAATAAAATGAAAAGAACAATTTTGATGTTAACGGTTCTGTTTTTTTATTTTGGTTTAATTTGATGGGAAAAAAATTAACTGAAAAAGTCTTTTGGAAACATCTTGAGTTTATTATCAAGGAAAATTGTATGTTTTAAAAATGGGCAGAAACAATTGTATGAAACAAAATGTTTTTTCTAAAAAAAATTGAAAACATTTATTACATTATTATATTATATTATACATATATATGTATATCTGGGCAGCATGTTTTCTGGAAGGCATATTTTGTTAAATATTACAGATGATTTGTGTCTGCATATGTTTTCCTTTATCCTTTCTAGATGCCTGATAAGTTTTTGATTTTCAGGCTGGAACTCCCCCCCCCCCCCCCCGGAAATTGGCTTCGGAAGGAACCGAAAGTACTTGGGTACACAACAAGTATGGCAAATTCATTTCCCAATTCCAGCCTGAAACTCGAAAACTTATCAGGCAGCTAGAAAGGATCAAGGAAAGAATATGCAGACACAATTCATCTGTAATATTTAACGAATATATATATATATATATATATATATATATATATATATATATATATATATGAGATTTTACCTGTAACACTCTCTCTCTCCTTAATTAAAACATGAAAAAATATTAATTTTTTTTCTGAACCATGAATCGAAACTTGCTTGCATCTGTGAGAAGTCAGAATCTTAATCCATTAGAATTGATAAAATTAAAGTTACTTAAATAATTTTTATGCATTTGTTTACAAGTTTTCTTAATTTAAAAGTATTGTTTTTATATCAATTCAAATCCCCCTACCATTTAAAAATTCAGTTGAAACAATTATTGATTGTAAAAAACTTATTCAGTTTTCTAATTTTGATTGCATCAGAATATGAGTTAATAAATAACATGTTATATTTTCTTAAAACCGGATATTTTTTCTGAACCAAATGTTTTATTTGGTTTACAGTATATCAGCCCTTTTTTAGTTATTTAATGACAAAACAGAATACCTAGTGTAAACAATCTATTGTATTTGATTAATTGAATACAAGTTGCTATTTTTTTTTTGTACTTAATCACCTCACTCCAAACAAGACATATTGCCACTGAAGCATAAGAGGCTACTGTGGTAAATGTTAGATTTATAAGGGGCAACATGGGTGGGGAGTTGAGCAGTAAGATATTTGTTGACATTACTTTTAAATGTCTGTATGTTGGTATGATCAAGAGAAACAGGGAACAGAGAGGGAATTCTAAAGGAAAGCAGTCAGAGGAAAGAAGCTATGAGAGTAGAAAATCTTCCAGCATCTAGGGACCTCAGTGAAGGGGTGGGATTTTGCTGCTAGTCGAGTGGGTAAGAGATATTTACGTTGAGGGGGTACAAGTGCAGTGAGTTCATGGAAGCACATTCCTTGGAAGTACTTATAAAACAAACACAAACATGCAACACTGGCAATGCGATAGGGGCTGGAGCTGAGAAGATAGTGCAGTACCTATTAGGTTAGACATTCTTTTTTGCACTTTGTCCAAGAGGGAGCTTTGTCTTGTGAGCATTAAATGTGACCATCCATTATTGGCCCCATTTTACTACAGACTGAAGGTAATTTTCTAAGGATTCAGCCATTTCCTTGGATGTGTGGACATTCCATTTGCCCTCATGCTGGGAATAGAGTGAAGTGTCATCAGCAATTGCATCAGACGCGATTGCATCGGGGAGGTTGTTTATGAAAATCAGGAATAATATAGATCCAAGTATCGATGCAATGTTTTTTAGAGAACAATCTGGATTTTTCTTTTAGCTAAGAAGGATCTGATTATATTAAATAATCGTCTAGTAATACTGTAGGAGTTGATTTTCTTGAGAAACACTTTATTCCAGACTTTGTCAAAGGCTTTAGAGATATCTAGGTCTATCGCCCTATCCAGTGTGTGGTATATGTGTTCAGAGACCATTAGAATATCTGCAGTAGAACGGGTGGCCTAAATCCATACTGTTGGTTATATAACAGGACCACACTCTCTTCGACACCGTGGGTATCTTGTCGGCCACTCACGCACAGATGTTTGATATCCTGGTCGCGGTACCGAGCATAACAGATACCCCACTCTATTCCGTGTCACGGAGCCACTTAACATGGTACTCCACTCGTGTCTCTATCTCTGTGTTCACGCCTCTAGTTCTCTACACAGAGATCTTGCCAGGCTGTGAACACTCTTTTTGGCCGATCATCGTAGTGGCAATAAAAGAAAGATGTTGGTCGAATTTCCTCCGGGTCGGATGATGATGATGATGACAGTGATGGCTCTGGCGATCTCGTCTCTGTGAAGGCAAGGTTATTCAAGCAGAACAAATCAACCATAATAATGCAAACAACTCGGCGAAGTCTTTTGGTATGAAATAATTATTAAACAATTAAAGGAATTGTTTTTAAACGTTCAATTAAAGTCTATTGTATGGTAAATATCTTTTGGCTAAGGTATCTCGTCGTCTCTCTGTGTGTGGTTTCATTTACAACGATTATCTTCACAAGTTGGACTAATTAAGACATTAATCTATGTTAGGAAAAACGATGGCTGAGAGCTCCGAATCGCGCCTGTCCGGGCCGCGATCCAAGTCCGTTCTGCCTTGTTTCTTCGCCTGTCTCTGGGGAACTGATCTTAAAACCTTTCTCTTACCGAAAGGGTGTATTTCATACCCTTTCCTTTTCCAACCTATTTCTCTAATCCTTCTTTCTCTCTCGGGGGCTTGATGGGGGGGGGGCCCTTTTCAACGATTCAGATAAATGGAGTTCTCTTTTTTAGATTTTATTGCTATTATGATAAAATAATTATTCGCTTTCTTCTCACTGTCTCCCCAGTGTTGACACCCCACCAGCCCACTGGTGATTAAGATTCTGCACGAATTCCAAAAGCATTCTGGTAAGTGTGGCTCATTGTGCAGCGATAATTAGAGCTGACAACTAACACGGCTTTTCTAGACAGCCCGACGCCATTTCCTTTTCCTGTTTAGTTAATCGCCTCGCGCTGATCATATGTACTAGTCTTAGATCCCTACCTTGTTTTCTACGTAGGGTCTAGCATCATCACCAAGATGCATACTGGTGCGCCCCTTACGGTACCCGATCCCCGTCGGCCTCGATCGCTGTGTTATAGTTAGAGAGAAGTTTAGCATTTTCAAAGTGATGAACTATCACTAAATTGATGAATGATTCAAAGATTTTAGCAAAGAATGGGAGAACACTTATAGGGCAATACTTTTGTGAATTAGTTCTTTCGCCAGTGTTCTTGAAAACTCGTAGCACAGAGGTAATTTTTCAGCTAGCAGGGAAACAAGATTCTGCAAAACATTTGTTATAGATTTTGGAGGGGCCAGTTCAGCAAAGTATTTCCTTATTAGGATAAGATCTGGTCCACATGTTTTTGAGGTGTCAAGATTTTTACTGATATTCAGGACATGGGAAGAGGTTATGGTCAGTTTATCTAATGCAGTTTTCACCCGTTGTGGAAAATTAGGTTTGGAGAGTTCAGGGTGGAATTTAAGGTGAACCGCTGGACAAGCAGCTCAGCTTTATTCATTACGATGGAAGCGATTTCATGGTTGTTGGATAGTGGTGGAATTGTTGATTCCCTATTGTTCATCACACTATTAAAGATTTTCCAGAAATCGCGAGTTCCTAATTTCTGTGATTCGATGCGATTTCTAATCATCTCAGTATACCGACTGCAGCTATTATACTCTTACAGTGGTTTCTGGATCGTACAAATGATTGCCTATTTTTAGCTGAATTGTGACGGTTGAATGCCTGGTGTCTATGCGCAAAAGCAGCTGCACATGTCGAAGTGAACCATTGGGAAGAGGCAGGCTTACTATAGAATTTCCGTGTGTGGACAAATGCTTTGATTCCTACTTTGACCCATTCAGTTACTTGTTCTGCACAATATTCAGCAGGGAGAGATAAAATTTTACTCCAAAGTGCATCCCTGATGAGATCTCTAATGGATTCCCAAACAGCCCGTTGGTAATATCTGTTAGTTTTAGGATTTATGGTGATCTCAACCATTATTACGAGGTGATCAGCATTCCCGAGTGGACTATTGGCATCTGTTACACAAACCTCCGGCATTTTTGTCAGGGATAGGTCGAGGAATGAGGCCTGCTGATCATCACGATCTGGGAGGCAGGTTGGGAAAGTGACAGTTTGTGTAAATGAATGAGCAATCAAGAAGCTATCCATGCTATTACCAACTGAGTTTGTGAAACTCGTGAAAACGAGCTGATTGCTGTTGTGGACATTAAAGTCCTCAAATACATGGATTTAAATGCTTAGATCTGAGCAAAGTGTTGTGTCGATTCTATCAGAGATGTAGTCAATTAGTGTACAGTCTTGGGTCACGGGGTAACATGGAATTTACTCATAACTGCAAACAAAATTCTAGGTTCATAATTTTCTGAACAGTATGAGTGCATAAATCACCATAATAGATTGGAAAGGATTCGAAATCTGCATAAACCAATTTTATACACAACAACGGTATCCATTTGGCCAATGACACACTGCTTTCTTTTATTTGAAGTGTGTGAAAATTATCAGCTTCAATATTAATAAAAAAAAAAAAAGAAAATGTGTCTGTCTGTGAGTCTGCAAAAAAATTCTGGAAAGATCCTGTTTCCCCGACTGTACCAACATGCAGAAATTTAAATGTACTGTAAACAAACATCTTACTGCCCGACTCCCCACTCTGGTTGCCCCCCCTATAAATCTAGCCCCTATCTCAATAGTCTGTTATGCTTCAGTGGCAATATGGCTTGCTTGGGGCAAACAAAAGTAAAAACAAAAATTTTTTAAATGGTGGTCAATATTACATTGGTTGGGACTATGATGTAAGCGATTATCATTATGTAAGCAATATCCATGTCCGTCATCTTGATTACGTCCCTCCCCCTCCCTATAAATTGTAAAATTTGGAGTCATCTTGATTTATTTATTTCTATCAGTTACCTTTTTGGTCGACTTGTTTTCACCACATTTTACATAGACGATAAAACTGATTAAAACTTAACATTTTTAACATTTAATATTATTTGTTTTTGTACTAAAACATGGTTCTACATAAAATAGGTTGTTTGAGAGCAATGTCTCTTTTTTCAATTTTTTCATTTCATTTTGAAATACCATGAAAATATCAGAGACAGACAGAGAGAGAGAGAGAGAGAGAGAGAGAGAGAGAGAGAGAGAGATTGTCAAAAGTCATGAAATAAGATATGATAGGAGTGCTGGCTTAGATCTGATGACCTCAGAGAAAGATTAAATCTGGACAGTATAGGGAGATGTGTGCACAAAAGGAGACTTTATTGGTTTGGTTACATTGGAAGAATGGATGAGAGTCCTTGGATAAGTATCATCAAAGTCTACTCTTTTGCACACATCTCCCTGTATTCAATAATAATGCCTTTTGGCCAAGATCAAAGTGTAATATCTGTTCCGATGGATACTGCACCCCATAGACTGGTATTGTCTTGGCCTTCGGGGCTTGATTTACGCCGATCTATGGGTCTGTCCTGTGCAGTTCTAGGAGATCCACCCTCCCAGGCGTTGCCTCCCCTCTTTGGGGAGGAGTAAGTTTATTGCTTACTGCCTATCGGGGAATGCCGACGAGGCTGCCCAGGCAATTTTTAAATGGCCGGAGTGCTCACCTTCTCGGGCGCTGGCTTTTCAAATCCCACTTTCCCGACCTTGTGTCACATCTTACCTTGTGGGAGGAAGTTAAATAAAATAATATATATTAATATTGTATGTATATGGACATGTGTGTAGTGTGTGTATATATATATATATATATATATATATATACATGCATGTGAATGCGATTATCTGTGTAGATTGAACCTATACTTGTAGCATGCATGAATATCTTATGATGTATAAACACTATTTTGTATGGATATTTATCAATAATGGTCTGATTCCAAATTTTAATTTTAAGTAAATATTAATCTTTTAAATTATTTATGTGAGAGGAGATGTCAGTAAAGTGACATTAATTGAAATAAATATCAGCAAATTTATAGTTTTTATAGACAAACGTCTATAAAAATCAATGAAGACTCTTTTTGTTCTGTTCATTTTGTAAATAAATATTTCTAGTTGATCCTTCTGTGATGGGTTTTAATGCCGTGTTTACCTGATTGCAGGTACATTTAGACACTGCTGTATTGTAAGCAAGTGAAATTGGCCTGAACATGTTGAAGATGCCAATCTGTTTGATGTTATTAAAACACAACTCGTGCAATGTCATGCTGATGGTACTATGCAAGTGTAATTAACATTGACTCATAGCTCAAATGAGTTCACCGCACTGCCTTAATGCAAGATGCAGTGAACTCATTTGGAGCTGGCTCAACATACCCTGGGTAAATGCCCTCGCAGTTAGTTACTCATAGCTCAAAGGGCAGATTTTAGTCCAACTTATGCCGAAGGATGTTATGGCTTTATTTAAACATCATAGTTCGCATTCTTAATTGTGTTACATCCAAGGTCTCTTTATGCCAAATTAGTTAAAATTTTATTCAATCGTTTTGGAACCCATAAGTGTTTATAAGTATTATTAGTAGTTGTATTAGTATGTTAATTTTCATTGCCTATGGCACACCCGTCATCCCAACATCTCTGCATGTTAAATTGAGTGTAATTCTGTCCAATTCTTTTGGAGGTCGTAAGTAATATCATTTCATCCCCTATAAGACACCTTGGCATGTCAAGAGTTCTTTATGACAAATTTAGTGCAATTTTGTTGAGTACTTTGAGAGCCTATAAGTTTCAAATAGACAGACCAAATAATATAATATCAATTAATTTTTTTTTACATTTACATACCATTACAGAAAAGACAATCAATTCCCTCCAATTCAAAAAAAATATTACAAAAAAAAAAAAAAATTTCTAAGAGAATAATTATTTCATTCAAATAAATCATTCGCCATTACACTTGAGAGAGCCTTTAAAAAAAAAAGTTGGCTTGAAGAAAGGAAAAAAAAATGTTTAATATTTAATGAAATTTCCTCGAGTGAATCAATCGATATTTCTTCACATCTTTTGATGGCCTCGATTATTTTGGGGATTGACGTCACAAAGTAAAAAGTCATTTTTAAAAGAAATAAAAATAAAATAAAAGATTTGCTTTTCAATTTCACAATTTTTCAAGCATCCATTGATTTTGAGTTTAAAAATCTCTCTTCAAATCATTTAGTTCTTTTGAAGCTATATGTGTGTAAGATTGAAAGGCATAAGCCCAACATCTCCCTGCACCAGATTGACAAATATTTTAATAATATTTGATAATATTTCTGAGATTAAGTATTCTTGTTGTTCACATTATTGCCATATTTCCGACTGTTGTCTTCATCTTGATTGTTTTTATGACAAAAATGTTTCGACCATCTATGACATTTTTTAGATGCCTTTTGTTGTAGTAACAATAAAAATATGTAATTCTGTCTGTGTGTCCAGTGAAAAGTCAGAAACTACACAAGATACACTTAGAAACCTTACATCATTGGATTCTGTGTGAACCCAGTCTCTACTGTAATATTCATTCTCTTGGGATAACCAGAGATCAAATTAGTGCAAAGGGAGGGGGTTTAAAAATGTTTTTGTTTTTTTCATTCCTACTGGTAGTTGTTTCAAAAACAACACTGAAACTAAGTGAAACAGTCAGTCAGTTAACTTTCTTGCTTTTCTTTTTCGTTTTTCTTTCTATTATATTGAATTAATTGAGAGAGAGAGAGAGAGAGAGAGAGAGAGAGAGAGTCGGTCATAGAAAAAGGTATAAGTAGAGAGAGATAGAAAGAAGATTTAAAAGAAAGATGTTACGCACATTTTTTAACTCTTCTATTTGTTACTCATGTCCCCGGGCAATGCTGGGTAGTCTTGCTAGTTACAATGTAAAGACAAAATAGTGAGGGTTGAGGATATGTGTTGCATGGAGAGAAATGATATGAGAATGATATGATGGAGGTGTAATTGAAGTCTTAACGACTGGCTTAGATCTGATGACCTCAGAGGAAGATTAAATCTGGACAGTATAGGGAGATGTGTGCACAAAAGAAGACTTCATTGGTTTGGTTACATTAGAAGAATGGATGAGAGTGCTTGGATCAGTATCATCAAAGTTTGCCATTTTGCACACATCTCCCTTTACTGTCCAGATTTAATATTCCTCTGAGGTCATCAGAACTAAACCCATCTTTAAAACTCAAATTACACATCCATCGTATTATTCTCATATCATTTCTCTCTATGCAACGCATGTCCTCAACCCTCATTGGCCAGGTTTCATTTCCATACATCATCACACTGCGTACATATGCTTGATAGACTCTTCCATTGGTCAAGAGTGATAACACTGCTGGTTAGTAATGGCAGAAGTTCCTTGAACTTACTCCATCCACTCTTAAATCTTGCAATCACACTAGCACCTGCTCCACCCTGTACTCCAATGATATCACCAAGGTAACAAAACTTTACAACAACCTCAATAGTTTTTCCACCCAGATATACTTTCTCCATATCTGAGTTCTCATCCATCTCCA
Source organism: Sepiola atlantica (assembly GCA_963556195.1). Classification (NCBI taxonomy): domain Eukaryota; kingdom Metazoa; phylum Mollusca; class Cephalopoda; order Sepiida; family Sepiolidae; genus Sepiola; species Sepiola atlantica. The sequence goes on along the minus strand of OY744527.1, from coordinate 69,633,128 downwards.
TTGTCTTACACTTTTTGCACGCAAATTGGTTATCATCTCTCAACCTACCAGTAATTCCATTGCATTTCTTGTGTACCCAATGCTTCCAGGTACACCAAAAAGTTGAATTGCACTTAACTCTTTTTTTCACAAACTGAGCTGGAGAACTTTCTTCTTTTTGGGGAGCTTTCCAACCCCAATCACTGATCATCACTTTGTAATGTGAATAAAAATCTTGCTACCCAACTCCCCACTTAGGATGCCCCCTATAAATCTGGCCCCTAATCACATAGCTCTTTACGTCTCAGTGGCAATATTGATTTTTGGGGTGAATAAAATTAAAAAAAAGAAAAAGATAGTTGGGTGCTACCAAATCTTTCTTGTCAAGTCTAACATGGCTCTTCAATGATGTCCATGTTATCAGGCTAAAAAACAAAATATTGAAACTAAAAAAAAAAAGATAATTTAACAAATTTATCTCTTTTTTTGTACCATTATTTCTGGATTTATCAAATTCCATCTTCAAATGTTCGATGTCTGATCTGGAAACTTATTTCAAAATTCTATTACTCTATTAGAAAAGAAATCATTTCAGGTGAACTTCCATATTTGTTTGTTTGCAACAGTTGAGCGACAGGTCACATCATCTGGAGTCTGACCTGTTGCTTTGTACGGTTCAACAGGTCTGGCTGTTAATGAAGGAGGCAGAAAGAAGACTATCGGTGATGGTGATAAAGATGTGTTGAACTTCAGATCTGACGAGACTCAAGCATGACCAAAATGTTGATGATATTCTCCACTATTATGACGTTTCCTTAATCTCAGAGAAAATGTGGAAAAATCGTCTACGCTGGTACTATAAAGAGTACCCCACTCGATTCCGACACCGTGGGTATCGTCGGCCACTCACGCACAGGTGTTTGATATCCTGGTCGCGGTGCCACTTGTAAACAAATACCCCACTCGTTTCTACTCCGTGGAACCACTTATGACATGTACTACACTCTGTTCCTGACTCACGGAGCCAGTTATAACATAGTTCCCCACTCGTGTCTCTGTCTCGCTGCTCATGCCTCTGGTTCTCTACACAGAGATCTTGCCAGACCGTGAACACTCTCTGGCCGATCGTCGTAGTGGCAATAAAAAAGATATGTCGGTCGAAATTCCTCCAGGCCGGGATGATGTCGATGATGATGATGGCTTCGTTGATTCTGTGAAGGCAAAGGTTATTCAAGCAGAACAAATCAACGATAGAATGATGCAGCAACTTGGCGAGGTCTTTTTGTATGAAATAATAATTATTAATAACAATAAAAGAAAAGAATTGATGTTACATTGAATTACTGTCTACCGTATGAGAGGTGACTGTTGTACTAAACTATTCGTTGTCTCTCTGTGCATGTGTATTCATTCGCAAGTTGTTATTAAAATCACTAATCTATGTTTAAGGAAAACGTTCATCACTGAGCGAGACATGACTGTCCCGTTCTCTGTCCTGGTTCTCACTGACTTTTCTCTTACTGAGAATGTCCATCGTTACACTCTCTTCCTCTCCCATCCCCTTTCTCTGGCTCCCTTCTTCTTCATCCCTCAGGGGTTGGGAGGGGCGCGCCTCTCTAAACGATACAGATAAATGGGATTTATCTTTTAGATTTTATCGCCATTATAAAAAACAATTACTCTCTCTCTCTCTCACTGTGGAGCAAAGGCCGTTCGCTCTAATTAATGACGACAGCTTAGATGGTTATCTTTGACCATCAGCTTTGCCCGCCCGGCTAGGCGTAGCACCGATACACCTGATCATATGTTTTTTTTGATGTTTATTAGCATCCTGGTGATTAAGAAATTTTGCCCAAATTCTTGGCCACATCTGTTTAGCATCGGCTTTGTGTGTGGTTAAACAAACACGGCTTTTGCCAGACAACGCAACGCCGGTCCTGGCCGTGTTTGGATAGTCAATTCCCGTCCACGATAGGTACTAGTTTTATATCACCACCTCGTTTCTACGTAGGGTCTAGCATCATCACCAAGATGCATACTAGCGTGTAACCAGGGCATCCGATCCGACTACTTTGTCACAGTACGAAGACACCATCATAAAACAGTATTCAAGATCGAGGCCCCTGAGGAACAGGCTGCGAAGATAGCTGAAACAAATGTGATTGGATAGACTATACCAAGATATCAAGATGGCTGAACTTCACCCTCACCTTTGACCATGTATGGTGGAGGGAGAAATCCACTGCAAAAGATAATGATGATTAACAAAAGAATTCAAACCATTAAGAGATCTAGTTTTTGCAATTTCACGTGACAATATCCAGATCGAAAAGAAATATGAAAAAAATGTTTACATCATTAGAAATGCCATTAATTAATTAAAAACTTTGTAAACTTTGATAACCAACGAACGTTAAATTTATCTGAGTAGTTTGATTTTAAAAGTCTTTTAACTTTGTTTGCTTCATCAGAAGAGATGGGGCTGTTCTCTGAAATATCCCTTCCATTGTCTTGCCGATATACAGCTTGTAAATAGACTTTTGCACAGCACTACTCTGCCACATGGCATTTTGTCTGGGAGCAAGGTGCAGTGTCTGTTCTGGTACTGCACTATATCTTTTCTGTCTTCGGTCAGTGAAAGAGTCCTAGACTGAGGCCATTTTTTATTTTTGTCTCAATCCAGAGTGCCCCTTTTGGAGAAGCTGGATGCTGAATTTTTCCCACATTAAAAACCGACCTTGTGTCTAACTCTGCCCTCGTGGGGAGGCAAACAAATAGGGATCAACATGCCACATAACTCTGGTAGCCATAGTTTAATTTGTTAAAAAGAAAAAAAGAAAACATAAAAGATCTTTTAAAATTTTTCGTTCTTTTTTACATTTAATATCTATTTGCCTTTGTCCTCATAAAAGGGTCCCTATGGAGACACTTACTCAACACCAGAAAAGAGTCTTGCCTTCAATTCCAATGATTTCCATAGAAATGACAAAAAATCCATATCAATTTACTTAGCATTTTGTTTTGTGGTGGTGGGGGGTGGGGGGGTCTGTCTTTCTCCCTTAATTCATTTTACCAGAAATCTATTTGATCTTTGGACAAAAGTATTTTCTTGATTAATAATTTTGCAGAAGCAAACAGCTCCACATATTATTTTATTATCATGTGATTGAAAAATTATTCCGTTGTTTATTTATTTCTATTTCGTTAGTCACATGATCAAATGATGCTCTTGCCGTTCTAGTTTGATATTTACGATCGACTTTTTAAAATTCAGCCTTGATACATTTCATTAATGTCATAAAAAATCACAATATTGTATATGTCTAATTTATAGATATTCAGAATATCATAATTTATCATATGAGGTCAAGAGTGAGAATTTTTTTGAAGATAATTAATAATATACGCAGCCTTTTTTCTATAATATAGTTTTTCTTCTTTTTTTTAGATCTGTCACTGCATTTAAATCTGAAATAACATTTTCATCAGTCTGTCATGCTTGTTTGAAATAGATTTTTCATTGGTCCTATGTGCTTAAATCGGAAATAGTATTTTCGTTGGTTCTGTCATGCTTAAGTTTGAAATAACATTTTCATCAGTCTGTCATGCTTGTTTGAAATAGATTTTTCATTGGTCCTATGTGCTTAAATCGGAAATAGTATTTTCGTTGGTTCTGTCATGCTTAAGTTTGAAATAACATTTTCATCACTAAACGCGCAGATTTGATGGACGCATCTCCATAACTGTTCTTTCTTTTTTTATTATCATGCTGAATATTTGGATTATTTGGACTACTGTTCTCATCTTGGTGTTATATTCACAACGTTTCAGCCAATCTAACCTCTGACCTTCTTCAGGTATATCTTTTCGAATTTGAAAACTCAAGTTTGAAATATCATTTTCACTCATCAATCACGCTTAAGTTTGAAATTGTATTGAGCATTTTAACTTCTAAACATACAGATTCGATCGACACATCTTAATAATAACAACCGTTCTTGATAACATTTTTCCCTGCATAAGATTTCTGTATAAATAAGATTTCTGGGGTTCATTTTCACCTGCGCAATATCATTCTATTTGTCTCACCCTAACCACCTGATGAGCTTCTTCACCTTTCACCATTAACTCTTACCTAATGACAGTGTTTCCATGTCCGAGTTTGTTGAAGTCATCATGGTAGACGGATGAAGTCTACATCTGCTGGGATGCCACCACCAAATAAAACAAAACTTGTTGCAAGTCAGAGAGCACATGTTGGGATACCCGACTTACATAATAAATATTTTTTTCTCTCGCAAAGCCTAAATCGTCCACTGAAAAAATCTTTACGTATAATTGTAATAAAATTACAGACAAATCACAGGAAATTCTCCGGATTCCCAAACATGGATCAAATTTCAATAATTATTAGATCAAGTGATGGAGGCTTAACTACTTAGTTACAGCTTTTTTAATTTCTCATTGGGCGTCAAGTTGTGCACACACTTAAGGGGAGGGAGGGTAGCATATTTATGTTATGTAACAGGCTTCTCCTTTTTGGTTATCAAGGCTTACCACACATGCTGCTACTCGTCGGAGAGGTCCTGGATATGATCTGAGTGTGCATCCGGTGGTGAAGCCCCAATTTGGGAGATTTGTGGATCACACCTTAGATACTATTATTGCCAGGTCCACTCTGGAGTGATAGTACCTGTCAGGGTCCCATCTATGGATTAAATTATCATTTACAGACGATTTGCCTACAAAACAAATGAATCTACAAACGAATCAGGTACCATTTACAGAATGAATAAATATGCGAATATATTCAGAATTTGAAGCATAGAAACTTTTACCAAAATGACTGGATTCGGCATCAAATAATCTGAAAAGAGTTGATATGCCATAAAACAAAACCACCAACCAACTTGTAACAGACCTGTGGACTTGTTATCCATCCAAATGTCCATCAAACATCCAAAATCTATATAAACTTTGTTTTATAATGGGCTTTCTAATATTTGTGTGTGATCAGTTCCCACCACATATAACAGAGAGAGTACATGACTAGGATTTGTAATGTTGATGCTTTTCTCAGTTGGGTGTTCTCATGTTGTAGACAGATTGAGAGTTTATTAAATCGTGCATTATTCCAGGATCAGAAGGGGTGATGCTGTTTTGAAACCAACTCTGGCTCTTTTTAATATAAGACAGTGATGAAAGTGTTCAAGGCTTTCAGATTTTTGCCTATGGCAGATATAATCGAAGTCTTCAAAGAGAAAAGAAGCTGAAGAAAGCAGAAGACTTGAAGATCAAAGAGAGACCTCTACAAAGTTAACTAAAATAACAATTCACCAACTCGCACAAAAGATCAAAAAGAAAATGATGAAACAGCAAAAGGGAAAACTATCAGGAGTTTACTAACAGAATAAGTTTTAAAAAAAAAAAGAAAAAAGTCAAACGGGTGTAGTGTGAACTAAAGTTACATATTTTCCTAAAGTGTAATTTAATAAACAGTTTTTTAATATTTTATTTTGAATCTTTTTATGGTTTCAACATAGATGATCTTCATTTTTAGTTTGTTATATATGTACTGATTTCACAAAAATCTAGTCTTGTTATTAAAAAAAAAACATTGTTTGTCCTATTGAAATTTATGTGAAATTTGAAGCTTAGATATCACCAGACCCCACTACAATCTTCTATTTTATGTCAACGTTTCACATAATCACAATTTTAATATAGACACAAAATATTTTCAGATTTTGTTTTTATTTGTCACTTTTATCTTTGTATGAAATTAAACGACAATATGAAATTAAACTAAAATGTGAAATTAGGTCTAAGAGAAGATGTTTGTGGGAGTTCGGTTTTCTTTTTTCAAAATAGATAATCTCACTTCAGTCATTTATAAAAATATTTAAATAATTTTTACTTAAAAAAAATGTTTTTCTATATATACCTCAGAAAATTATAGAGAAGTAGTTTCCCTAGAGTTTGGCAGTTGTGTCCATCCGGTTTATTAATATCATGGTCTTCTAACCGAGGATGGCTGACATGTTCATGAAGATAGGGATGAAAACATATCTATATGATTGTTATGGTTCTGTTTAGGGGCCGGAATGAAAACACGGACATGGGGTTTAGATAAAACAAATATATTGGATAAAAGTATATACAACAGAGGAACACGAGAAGTAGTACGTCAGTACTGACTGCCAGTGTAAACTGGGGTTGAAACGGTTTTTATCTTATCTCCCACAAGGTAAAATGTGACACAAGGTCGGAAAGGGGGATTTGATAAGTCAACACTCTAGAGGAAGAGCACTTATGACTGTCAAAAAATGCCTGGGCAGCCCCATCAGCATTTCCCGGTAGGGGCGCTTCAGGCGATTAGCAATAAACTAACCTCTTCTCAAAGAGTGAGAAGGCAAAGCCTGGGAGGGTGAACCTCCTAGAACTGCACAATGAAAATAAAGTTCATATTTTGCTTTAGACATAAAGCCCAAATAGATAGCAGAGGTGATGATATTACAGACACAAAATGGATCGGAACATGGGTGGTCCCAGGTCATGGATTTTCCATCAAATTTCTTTCCATCATTCTTGTCCAGACTGATGAAATTCTAAAATAGAGGAGGGGAAGCCTGCAGCATCCACAACTCATGAAATAATGTTGTTAATCGACGTGTTCACAACAACATTTATGTTGTTGGCAAATATTAAGTCCTAGGCGGGAAGAGATGCTCGTCCCCAGTGAGTCATCTCATAAGGTTCCTGTTGCTGAAAAAAGGATTTTCTGAATCCAAGCACCACTAGCTTGAAGATGATGTCTTCCCATTCATTCTATCTTTAAGGCTGAATAGGGATCGTAAAATGAATTATCATCAAGAAAAAAGTGCCGTCCTTTGAAAAAGGAAATGCCAAATCAAAGAAGAAAAACAATTTTTAATGTTGATAAATTTTGTGGATGTGTGAAAGAAAGTCTCATTTTTTTCTGTTTCAATTCTTTACTTTTTAGGGACGAACGATTACGGTGAAATTAAAAACTGTAGACTTTGATGTAAAGACTCGCTCCCAATCGATTGCACAACACACAGCCGACAAAGAGATGATCTACCAAGTAGCAAGGGAATTGATCAAAACAGAAATTGCAGCCTGCTCACCAAAACCTTTCAGGCTACGATTAATGGGTAAGTTGTACTTTTAGGGGGCAAGTATATCTATATACTTCTAAAAGTCTATGGATCTTATTATCTTGTCACTGTGCACACTGGATGACATCATAAAGCTATCATCTTTTATGACATCATCCTTTTTTAAGTAAATGTATATAATTGAATGTTTCTTGATGGATTCATAATTATATCAGATATAGATCAGTACTGTCTTGGCCTTCAGGTCTTGATTCCGCCGGTCTGTGGGTTTGTCCTGTGCTGTTCTAGGAGGTCCACCCTCCCAGGCTTTACCTTCTCACTCTTTGAGAAGGGGTTAGTTTTATTGCTAATCTGAGGCACCCCTACCGGGGAATGCCGACGGGGTGGTCCAGGCTATTTTTGTAGGCCAGAGTGCTCAACTTCTCGAGCGCTGGCTTTTCAATCCCATCCTCCGACCTTGTGTCACATCTTTCTGCTGTGGGAAGGAAGTATATATACATAATTATATCAGAACACTCATTCCTGAATCAAATGTGCAAATCCAGTTCATTCAGATAAATTTCATTGATGTTCAACACAGTATTGATTATGAATGGATATATACAAAAAATATTTTAAATAAAAATATTTGGAAATTCCAAAAGGTTTTCATAAATATTTATCAATAATGAATACTGACCCAACAGGGCACAGCTTGTGTAGTTTGCTTTTATTTTATTTTTGTAATGTTTCCTCTGTCCTTATTTTTCAATTTACTTAAGAAAATGTAAAGAATATTGAATTAAATCCTTTCCTGATTATCAAGTAAATTATAAGGTCCAAATGGAGCTCGAAAGATCATAATGTATACAATACAGATGGAGGTGACGGTGGCTAAGTGGATCACGACAAAGACTAAAGACATGGGTGTGCCAAGTTCGAATCTAGTCAGTTCCATAGCACCACTTTCACTTAGGGATGTTGGCAACCTTCATGTGGTTCCTTCCTGCAAGAATGCCAACAGCAGAAACAAACCGGTCAATTCATACAAATTTACTTTATACAATTTTCCAGTTGAACTAATCTTTCTGTAGATTCGTATGGCCCTGATAGCCAAGAGAATGCAGAATGATTGCTTCTATGTACAAGAGTGAGAGAAAGTTAATCTATTCCAGACAGACAAGTTTATATTTCAAAATTGAGCCATGACCTTTTGGCTACGAACAAAGTGTAGTATCTGTTCTGATACTACACTTCATCTATTCTGTCCTCGGTCCGTGAAGAAGAAATCCTTTCAGACTGAGGCGATTTTGATTTTTATCCCAATCCTAGTGCCTCTTTTTGGGGAACTGGATTTTTCCCACATTAAAAGACCGACCTTGTGTCTAACTCTGTCCTCGTGGGGAAGCAAGTATTTATATTTCAGGACACTAGTTTTATTTTTAAACATTTTGATCGCAGCTACATGATCTTTTTACTTACTTTATTAGTCTTTCCGATAGCAAGGTGATCAAACGAAACCAATAACTTTTCGCATTTTCTTTCTTTTTAAATTTTTGCAGGTGTCAGAATCTCAAATTTTTTGCCCAAAACACAATCCAAAAAGAAAGACACGATTGATTGTTTTGTCAAGAAAACACATCCAATATCATCTGATTCCCAACCCGACAATATCTATTTGTTGACAGAACCCAACAGAACCATTCCTAGTCTTGTTAATTCTCCACCGCCTGATGTTAAACCGTCAGCAGAAAGCCCCGCTGGTCATTACTGCCCAATCTGTAACCGTAAATGTCCGACTGATCTTCGAATTTTCAATGCCCACATCGACAAATGTTTGTTGGGTGGAAAGAACTCTCGCTCATCTCAGAAACGGTCGAGTCAAACTTTTAACATAGAATCTCTTACCGAGAACGCTTCTCAGAGTGTAACACCTTTAAAGGCAAGCAAGCAACGCCATGGACAGACCGCAAAAACTAAAATGGCTCAAATAACTTTTGGTATGGCCAGTTCACAGGAAAGCATTGCTTCTCAAGGCATCAGTCGAGATCAGAGGGGAAATTTTGCTGAGACAGATGTTGTGATAATTAATTCTAATGAAGGGGTGGCTCCACTGGAAGAATTGAATATTCCTTCTCCCGTGTTTGATCGTGATTCAGAAATGAAATTCTCATTTCCGGAAGCTCAGAAAACAAAGGAAGATTTTTCTATCAGAACCATAGAGACATCTTCAACGATGGTTGCCGACTTAGTTGAAAAAGGAACAACGTTTCCATGCAACATTCCAGTTTCTTGTTTTGAGAAAGATCCACAAATTATCAATAATAGCCAGCCTAAAACTGTGATGAATTCGACTTTCTCTGTGAAATGTGTTGGAAATTCTTCAGTCACACTTGAAAGTTTGTCTCCTAGTGATCCAGAACGAAAAAACAGCAATTTAGATAACAATCATCCCAAAGGAGTATTTCCAATCAAAGAGTCTCGGGACAAAGATTCCAAATCTGAAACCAATTCTTTGTTGTCTTTGAAAAATGCAGAGAATACACCCGGTGAGAATCATAAAGAAAAGCCAACAAATAAGGAATTAGAGAAAGATAATTCCAAAGAAGAATTACCAATTCTTCAATCTCTCCAACAGCCAGAAGCAACAAATAGACGCAGTCCACAGGCCAAAGTTATGCCTGGTTCAGTACTGAGTTTAAAAGACCGAAATAAAATAAACTGGCTTGAAATGTTGGAAAAATGTTCAAAAAATGATACAGTTTTTCCAGAGACACAATTAACTGAAATGAAAAAGATGGAAACAACAATGGATACAATTTCTCCATCCACAAAAAAATCATCTGCCGATCATTCTGCGACAAGAAGTAAGGAAATGTCTTCCAAAAGTGTAAGGAACTTGTTGCAGTATTTCAGTCCTACCGTCACCAAAACATGCAGGAAGAATTCAAATCTTGTTCAACAGACAAATTTGATTGGAACCCAAATCAAAACGGAAACAATCTCTCGTAAAAGTCCATTAAAATCTCACATTCCAAAGATTCTTACCATTCCACTTTGTCAGCCGAAAGAAGAAGATTCCACTTATCTTCCGACTGGACAAGTTATGAGTGAGAGTGATTGCGATAGTTTAGAAAAGTCATCAAATAAAATGTGTCCTCTTGATTGCGGTATCAATGTGTCTTGCAAGGATGATTTAAAACACCATTTCCAATCAGAAATTCTCACATCTGTTAAGTCGGATCAACTTCAATCAGATTTGTGTGTTGATGACGATTCACACCAAAAAAACGTTTCAAATGGATTTGAAGGTATTGAAAAACAGACTTCCTTTCCGTCATCATCCTTTAACAATTCCAACATCGTGGTTAATATTATGCCATCCAAAGTGACCACTTTATCCTCATCGCCTGATCAACTGACCATAAACTCTTATAATGAAACACCACAGCTGCATGACACCACAAGTTTTACAAATAACAAACTTACAACCAATTCGATGCAACCTCTTGCTTCTGCATATTATGAAGACATGGATGAAAGTGAACAGTCATCTCAGGAAAACTTTTCTCAGCCTTTTCAGGAGGCGGCAACTTGTGAAGAAGTTGATGAAGAATCGGTTTGCTTGTCGGAAAACGAATCTGGAATTTCTCTGCAAAATTCCCGTCAGCCCGTAAAATCCTCCAACTTTGTTGAGAGTCCAGAAGACGCAGATGCCTTTGGAGAAACGTTTACTTGTCCTGTTTGTTCAAAACAACTTTCTGCTTCTGACATGACCACATTCAATGAACATGTTGATCTCTGCCTTAACGAAGACGTCATTCATAATATTCTCGTCGATCAGGGTAAAGAAATAAAAAAGGCAGAAACCATGAAGAGGTGAGTCGCCTTTTCTTTCTTTCTTCGATTTAAAGATATTTATTTTACAACTAATAAGGCCAAACAGTCGAAACCTTGTTAATATTACAAGAACAATTATTATGATTTAAATAATTTTAAAATTATATACTTTCGTAAAATGACTTTTCATTATACGACTTTACTAAACCTTTAGTTATTATTTGCTAGCATGACTACTCGGCGTTGCCCGGGAGCATGGACAACAAGATCGAAGAGTTAAAAAGTGTAACATCTTTCTTTCTTTTCTCCCTCCTCCTCCTCCTACTCTCTCTCTTTCTTTCTACTCTATCCTCTGTTCTTGTTATGTGAAAGATATCCAGCTCTGGATGGGACAAAAATAAAGATTGCCTCAGTCAAGAAGGATTTCCCTTCCTCTAACCGAGGACAGAATAGATACTACACTTTGATCTTAGCCAGAAGGCCGCCAAGAAAGTGTATTTTAATTTAAGTTTCACACCAAAATGGAAAATCTTTACATTAGTAATTAGTAGTTGTGTTATAATTTCGACACATCTGGCCATCCAAGGGTGCTTCATGGCAAATTTGGTGCAATTCTAAACACTAGTTTTGGAGCCTATAGGAGTTTATTTTTATTATTGAATCTTAAGTTTTGGCAACCAGCAACATGAGATATTTTTCAATTACATTTTTTCTTTGTCAGTCTAATTTTTTTTTAATGAGTGTTGAAGATGATAACGTACATAAAAACGAAAGTGCAAGCGTATTATTATTAAAGATTCTTTGAATTGTTTTTCACTGATTTCTTTTAACGTTTTTCTATTGTTTGGATTTTGGAAATGAGTCATTTTAAAAAGCAATTGTAGAATATTCTCTATATTTTTTCTTTTTGCAATTTAATTTACACAAATATTCAAGATTAGGTATCTGTCTATCTGCAACCAAAACTATGTTATTTTTTATGTCACAATATTTATACATTTTTAAACACCTTATTCACCAGGATTTTATTTTCACCTGCTAAAAGATCAACATGTTTTACCAATTTTACTTTTATAATCTCCGCCAAGGTTATGTTTTCAGTCGAGTTAGTTTGTTGGTTTGTTTGTGTACAGCTGAGCGTAAAGACTTGCTACTTGACCCATATTGTAGCCATTGAAGTCCCGCATCTTATACAACCTTGATTTTTGACCTTGAAAAATTTGGTTACTGACGAAATTTTGACAGAGTTTCAACTTCTGATTTTTCCAAATTTGATGTATGGATCTGATGCTCTTTGATAACAGTAACCGCCGTGCAATATTTAATCCTGATTAGATATCACATTTAGTTTAACGTCCGTTTTACATGCTTGTATGCGTTTGACGGCTTTTAAAAATTGATTTCTAAACTAACCTATCTCAGCCCAGGTCTGTATTATTCCCTCTTTCCCTCAAGTCCATTTTTATCATATTCATCCCATGTTTTTCTTGACTTTCTCCTGTGAACTAAACCTGTTACCTCAATTGTTCTACATCTACTAACCCAAGAAGCATCAACCATTCTTTCAACGTGCCCATACCATCAAAGTCTACTCTTCTGCACACGTCTTTCTATGCTGTCCAGATTTAATCTTCCTCTGGGATCATCAGAACTAAGTCTGTCTTTAAGACTTACATTACACATCCATTATATCATTCTCATATCATTTCTCTTCATGCAACGCATATCCTCAACCCTCACTGGCCAGGTTTCACTTCCATACCTTATCACACTGCGTACACATGCCTGATAGACTTTTCCCTTGGTCGACAGTGGTAACATTCTGCTGGTTAGCAATGGCAGAAGTTCCTTGAACTTACTCAATCCACTCCTAATTCTTGCAATCACACTAGCACCTGCCCCACCTTGTGCTCCAATGGTATCACCATGGTAACAAAACTTCTGCACAACATCAATAGTTTTGCAATCCAAATGTACTTTCTTCACATTTGAGTTCTCATTTCTAATTCTTGTGTACCCAATGCTTACAGGTACAAAAAATTAACTTTCACTTGACTTCCTTTCCACAAATTGAGTAGGGGAACTTTCCTCATTTTGGGAGCTTTCCAACACTACAACCACTGATCATCACTTTGGTCAATGTAACATTCACTCTTGGGCCTTTACTTTACATAGCATTACTCTAACCAAGTCTTTAACTTAATAAGTAGGTCTTCCATTGTTTCACAGACAAATACTAAATCATCAGCATACAACATCTCTTCCGGACAACCCATACAAAACTCCCTGGACAATGCTTCTAAGACACAAATGAAAAGTAACAGACTCGGTACAGAACCCTAATGCACTCCTATGTTATGTTAAAACATTAAAGCTGTCACTAAATATGCTGTTTATTCTAATACGATAAATAGTTTTTTTAGTTATCAACGTTGCCATGGCATAACTTTGGGAATACTTCATACAATATGAAGAAGTAAGGCGCAGATAAAACTTTGACCCATCCTTACGTTGTCAGGCGGAGTTATGCAACCTTATAATTTATTTTCTTGTTTATTGATGTAATTAAAGTTCATAATTTTTTATTAAATTTAAATAGATGAAACTCAAATGCATAGAATATTCTTTTCTTTAATTGATTTTTTTTAAATTTAAATTTTTCAAATTTAATAGCAAAATATGCGTCCAAAGGGAGAATATTTTTGCTAGGTATTTTTATTATGTAATAAATCATTTCTTATTGTTTAATATTTTTTATTTACAGTTTTAATAACTCAAAATTATCAATAACTTTTGTTGAAAACCTGGTTTTATACTGGAAGGAATTGGGGGATAAGCTAAATCTAATTCATGTTTTTGTATGTAAAAGTACTATGTTACAATCTGGTCGATATTTTGTATGTAGTTTGATGGCATTTGTTCTTTCGGCCATATTTTGTTGAATAAGATCAACATTCTGTGTCTATTGACCTGTTGATCCTTTTTTTGTAAGGGAACATCATATCGTCTGAGACTTTCCCTATTTCTTAAGCTTTCAGCTAACTTTAGTCGTCTTTCGATAGCATTCGAAAACCTGCATCTTGTTCAAGCTAATTGAGATTGCGTGACATCACTTTGTGATTGTAGCTTACGTAATCCGTGTGCACAATCTCATCCAAATCTTCTTTCCTGAAACATGTTAAGAAATAAACTATTAAAATGATGAGAATGTGGTTTGTCAACGTGCACACGTCATCTGCACATAAGGATTTTAGATGGTGGGAGGAAGGGCGAGTAATGTAAATAACCGGGGAAGTGTGAGAGAAATTGAATGAAGAGAGAGAAGGTGGAAGAGAGAAGATCAATTATGACATCACAATGTATTCTGAAATCCTTTGTGTAGAAAAACGAGTGTTTTGTCTATTGATTCTGTTAAAGTTTTTTAAAACATTGATTAATGTTGAACTTGGCTTTTCTTTTCTGCCAACATTGGTACATTGTACATTTACAGTGTACTAATGTTGGACCAGCATAGGTTTTTAAAAAAATGTATTTTATACTCTGAGTAGCAAAGTTTGTTTGCAATTTTGGAAAGGATGATCAACAAATCTAATAGACACCGAATAGATTTGTTTGCTAAAATAAATGCTTTTAAATTCTAAAGATTTCCTAGTTTTGGTAATGTCTAAACAATTTATTCAGTGAAAAGATCAAAGAATAATTTCACCCAATGCAACTGTAATCACCAAGTTTAAATTAATTTAATTGCAAACTGTTTTTAATTGTTTTTCTAACAATTATTGAAAGAATAGAATGAGAAAAAGTCACATCAAATCAATATTTTCTTTTTCTTATGCGTTAATCCTGAGCTACAGTGTTGGAATTTATTAACGTCCCACTCACTGATTGGCTGCTGCCTTGTCAATTAAGAGGCTTACGGATTGGCTGTCAGGTATCCCAACCCATACTTCCTTAGGTGTCACGTGAGTCATCCCCATAAAAACGCTTGCACGGTGTGTTCAGGCCTCTTTTCGACTCCTTTCAAACCAGTAGGACCACTCGGTGACAAAGCTCATGACAACAGTCACAGAGAGCCTCCCCACTCCTTCCCATTACCAACGATCTCGGACTGAATTGACTACATCGTGATAGAGCTCTAGACGGCAGTTCGGATTTAGCCAACCCTTATTCTTGGATTTCCAACCTTGGTCGTTATCGGCCCACTTGTATTGCAACAAGTCCTCAAAGACAGCACCCCCAAAAAGCCTTTACTTCCAACGATAAGAACCAGAAGTGAGACGTGTACATATGCAACCCTTTACCCAGACTCTTTAATAAGATAAGTTCTCGCGAAGCACGTTTTCGCAAACCCAACTTAACCTACCTCCTTTCTGAACTTTGAACACACTATTTTATTGTATATACATGCCTTCATTTTTCTCACTTAATAAAACTGCTGTAAAACTATATACCGATGTTGTTGTGTTCCTTCTCACAAAAACTTTCGCCCTATTTCTATTTTAGCACTTATCTACACAATTGTTACTGCATTCTCACGTGCGACAATTGAACTTTTTTTCCAGGCTAAATTTAATCCCAACAAAGGCTAGGTTATCAGAAAATGTTAAAGAAAACGAAGGTGCAATTGAGTTTATTTAAAGCTGTGACTATATCTTACCGAAAGCCACAATCGTTTCTTTTAGTAGGGAAATAATTTAATACCATTTTCTTTATTCTAAAATTTGTTATAAATTGATTCCAATATAAAACTTGAAAAATGAAATTTTATCACAAACTGTCCTATGACATGGGAGAGGAGGCGGCAGAGACTCCATTCTCCCTTGAGTCAACATTCCCAGTCAGTCGCCTTACAAACACTATTCTTCTAAATATTCTCCTTTTTAAAATATGTGATCTCTTTTTGGTTTCCTTTTGCAGGAGAGCTGATCTGTGTAGTCCCTTGCTGAAAACAAAGAAAAAGAAAAAATATAAAAATGACACAAAGAATAACAACAATCCAAAACTGTTGACCCTTCATTCATTTTTCAGCTGAACTCCTTTCCTGGTCAAAAGAGATTGATAAAAACCTGAACGTTTCCCTTTTCGTGGGAGGCCATGATTTTTCTGTGTTTGTTTCTCACAACACCTAATTTTCTTCTGTTTTGAATGTGGATCAAGAGATTCGACTTTTTAAAGCAGCCAATGGGAATAAATGATCCAAGAAAAGCTCAGATCTGAAAGTAAATTCTACAATTTCTTCAATTTTCATCTAAGAAGAATTTTGATTGCAAAACAAAGACATGTAAGTTAAACTGCCAAGATTGAATTTGTTGTATGTAGTTCTAAAACTTAGGAATATTTTAAATAATTATCTTTTTCATAAACAAAAATGAATGTTATTAAAAGTAAAGTTACATATTAAATTTTGTTAAACTTGAATTTGTTTTTGTTGTTTTACAGATTAAAGTTTCTCTATTTGTAAAATTTGTTTTTATTTCGTTCATTGTTTTATAATGAAAAAATATTTTATTTATTGAGCTTGTTAGTCAAACGGTTAAAATGACACCTGCGACAGGTGGTCTCTCTTTCTTAGGCACACGTTTGAATCCTGTAGGAGTCTCATTTTTCTGGATTTTTTTTTGTTTATTCCCAGCCATGTGTACTAAATTAAACATTTGTTTAAGCGTATTACTTATGCAAACAGTGTTAACAACCACAAAAAAAGCAACAGGATACATAATAGATTGGAATTACTGGTGAATTGATCAGACATTTGAAGGACTGGGGAGTCAGCACCCAAAACCTTCGCAATTTATCGATCACTAAATAACTATATGAATGATATTTTTCCAACATGGAACATATGTTGTTTATATTAATTATAATTGCTTTTTACAGTTTAAATGTATTTGGAATTAAAATCATCATTATCGTATTCAGTTTAACATGCTAGCATGTGTTGGATGGCTTTTAAAAAATGATTTACAAACTAACTAACCTATCTCTGACCAGGTCTTTTCTGCTTTCTCTAAAGTCAATCCTTATCACTTCCTCCCATGTTTTCGTTGGCCAACTGAGCCTTGCAAAATATTCTGATACTACACTTCATCTTTTCTGTTCTTGGTCAGTGAAGGAGAAATCCTTCTAGACTGAGGCAATTGAAATTTTTGTCCCAATCCAGCGTGTCCCTTTTTGGGGAGCCCAGTTTTCCCCATATTAAAAAAACAACCTTGTGTCTAACTCTTCCCTCGTGTCGAGGCAAGTAAATAGGGGCCCTGCTACCTCAACTGTTTTACATCTACTCACCCATCATCCATTCTTTTAACGTGACCATACCATCAAAGTCTCCTGTTCTACACACATATCCCTATACTATCCAGATTTAATCTTTTGTTGAGATCATTAGATCTAAGCCTGTCTTTAACACTCACATTACACATCCATCATATCATTTCTCTCCATGCAACACATGTCCTCAACCCTCACTGGCCAGGTTTCACTTTCGTACATCATCACACTTTGTACACATGCTTGATATAACTTTTCTCTTGGTCGACAGTGGTAGCACTCTGCTGGTTAGTAATGGCAGAAATAATGTGTCGATATTAGAAACCCAAGAACTCGAATTGAAAACCTGATTGTCCTGATAGACAAATGGTAACATCTCTTTAAGAGTCAGTCTGTCACATTTAAGTTTGAAATAAAATGTTCATTCATTGCTAAATGTGCGGATGAATGGACACGTCTTAAGAATATCCATTGGCTACTGATTTGGAAATCTTCAATAGTTTCCATTTGAATGAAGAAAAAAAATGGCCATTGCCAGACAAAACAAAATGAAGAGAAAAAATACCATGGAAAGAAAACAAAATCCAAATTCACTTTAAACACAAACTTTAATAACAAGTTTTCAGCTGAAGCTGGAATTATTAGGCAAATTCAAAAATTAAAAATTCCAACCAACATAAAAAAAAATATAAATAAATTACAAAAAAAAAAACCCTCCATCGAGATTCTTAAATCGTACATGAGTAGAAAAAGATTTTTTTAAATTGTTTTTTTTTTTTTAAGTTTTAAATACAGACACAGTGTTTACTTTGGACGATGAAAAAGTTTTACTGAGCTTTTGTTTTTTGTTTTGTTTTTAGCTTTTATTTTTTTAAATGAAAAGTGTTGCTTTCAGCAGAAAGTCTTTCCAATTCGTTGTTACCAAAAGGAGGAGGATAACAAGCAAAATATTTGTTTCGGTTTCATCAGCGGAAAATTTCTTTTGCTTTTATTTTCCATCTTAAATGTTCATTCTTTTCTTGTGATTTTTTTCGGTTTTTTTCACAGGAATTATTAACAGATTTTCCAAAAACAAAAAAAAATCACAATACTCAATCAGGTGTTAGAAGAAACCACTGAATTTTAACAAAATTTATTGTGTTCCATCCACAATCAAAACCGTATTTATTATGCTATTTTTCTCCCTCATCAGATTTTTGAAACAGGTTCTTCGCCATCATCACGTGTGATCCCCACCCCCAAGAATGATATGTATTCTTCTATTCAGTCACTGGAGGAAAACAAAAAGATAACACCTCCATATTCTTTTCTTGTTAACAAAAAAAAAACAAAAAAACATTCTAACTTGAAAGTGCATATTCAAAATACATAGGCAAAAAAAGGAGGTATTTTGTTACCTCAGAATATTCAAAAATTTAAAGTTAAAAATCGGACGGATACATTTG
This sequence comes from Sepiola atlantica, assembly GCA_963556195.1. Classification (NCBI taxonomy): domain Eukaryota; kingdom Metazoa; phylum Mollusca; class Cephalopoda; order Sepiida; family Sepiolidae; genus Sepiola; species Sepiola atlantica. Next base: position 69,614,479 of record OY744527.1, on the reverse strand, counting down.
TTTTGTTTTTTTTTACCATCAATGAAGTCCATCTCAAAAACACAAGTTTTGGTTTTCCTTTTTGGTAAAAAAAAACATCCAGAAAAAAAAAAAGTGACAACAATTACGAAGTAAAAGAAAAAAAATTAGTGAAAAAAGATGGAAAGGAATTCACATTTATTTTTGTTTAAAAAAATGAGACGGAAGAAAGATAAAAAAGAATCTCTTCTTCCAATACAGATGAAGTTGATTAGAATTTTGTAGAGATTAAGAGAGGGATGGAGAAAGAGAGAGAGAGGGGGGGGGGCTCTTTCTCTTGTACCCACTCAAGTTAACAGAAAAGCAAAGGTTGTTTTTTTTAAATATTTTCATCAAAGTGAAATATTCTCTTCTTTCTAATCTACTTCCAATGCATAAAAAAACATTTTCTCCGAGGCCTTCAGTTTTGTGTTTTACAGCTTTAACCTTCAAATCCTCTGACCCTAATTTAAAAAAAAAAAAACTATCTTTATAGAACAAGGTCACATCATTATTTTTTTCTTAAATAATAATTTAAAAAAATAAAAACACAATTTGTCCCCCTATCCTCAAGAATATTTGCTCAGATGATCATTTTTTTTTCTTTTTGTAGAGAGCTTTTATAATGAAAAAAATTTCACAAATTTTGTTTCAGTTTTTTGGCTTTTAATAAAAAGAAACCATTTCAGTGGATCTTTCTGGAGTTTTTATGCCGATTGTTTTCAGATTTGTTCTGCTCAAAATTATAAACATAAAAACTATAATTTATAATAATGTTACAAATAAACTACAAAAAAGATTTGATATTAAAAGTTCAACGAAAATAAATTCCGTTATCAAGATGTTTTATATTAATACTAGGTGAAGTACTTCATCTACGTCAGGGAATAAGAGGTGATAACGTGAACAATTCCTCCTCCTCCCACCTTTTTATGCTTTATCAAATGATAAAGATTTTCTTTTTAAATCTGCATATTTTGATCTTGCATCATAAAGCTTCCACCCTTTTCCTTCTCCTCTGGGCCACACTAACTCAAAGTATCCTGATGTGGCCGATTCATGTTGTTGATGTCAAACAAATAAGATTTTGATTATATTATGGCTGTTTTCTAAATTGGTTTGAGACAAGCTGCAGATAGCAGGAGTCCAATAAAAACATGGAAGCCTGTAATGATGCTTGGCAGAATTTTGATTGAACATGTTTTTAATTAAACAAAAAAAAAAATGTTTTCATCCTGGATCCTTCAATTATGTCTGACGATTCAGAACGCAAATAGACACAAAAAGATGCAAAGGAAAAAGTCAAAAACATGTAAGAGATAAAAAGAAAAAGTGTTGCATATGAATCATGAGACAAATAATTAGTTTTTAAATTTCATTCTATTTTTTTTTCTAATTAAAATACTGAAGTAAAGCAATCAGAACGAGGTGACATGAAATTATGTCTCAAATTATTTTTTGAATAAAAAGTACAAAAAGAATTGTTTACCCTCCCCCCTCCTCACCAAAAAAAGAAATGTTTTGTACCAAAGAGATTGTATAATATTTTATTGTATCACAGACTTTTTTAAAAAAAACAAATTTATTACAACAGTAAAAATGTAATTTGAAGACAAGAATTAAATTTCCAATCATAAAAAAGGTTATTAAAAGCAGAAACACTGGATATTTGCCTTTAATGTAAAAAAAAAAAAAAAGAAAAAAAAGCAACTTTATTGTGAAACATCAAATTCGATCTTACGTATGGTTAAGCTAGAAAGAAAAAAATGGCAAATCCGACAAAAAAGTTTTTAATTTTATGACATTGTCTGCAAATGGCCTATCACAAATTATTTGATTATAAGTTGATTATTGAAAAACTGCATCTTCAAAACTCTTGCATGTGACATTTGTCTGACCTTATCTTCTATTTATTTAAACACTTAACTGTTTAAAAACATTTTGAAAGGAAGAATAACACTTGTTACTAATTTAAGTTACTTCGACAAGTAGAAAATGAAGTCTGAAATATTAACCAAAAAAATCTCCACCTTTTCTCAAATAAAAACTGAAATAGGATATTTTTTTAATGGAAATCGCTCCAGAAAAGGCATGAAGCCACTTAAAGAAAAAAAACTACTTTACGGTTTAGCCAACGATAAGTGTTAGATAGATTCTGACCCAAAAAGCAGCAATTCTCCCCCCTTTGTCAGAAACATTTTTTTTAATGAATATAATTCATATTTTTATTACCAAATTCCACCCGGGAAGAATCTCTTGCAGAAAACTTCCTTTTATATAAAAGACATTTTCTTTTAGTATGATTAGAATTATTAAAACAATTGTATTATTACAAAAAAAAAATAAACCAATTCCCAACACTTTAGAAAATTCGATTTGTTGACTAACATTCGGCAAAAAATAGCATCGTTGCAGCATAACAGATTCTGGGGCATCTTTATCACGGTAAACATCGGACCGTCAAGATACCTACATACAAATGGTTGTACTCACGATGCCAGTTTCATTCGCGAACGAGTGCCCTTCTCCCTCAGTGGGATAATAGAGGTTCTCCTCCTGAACATATCACCTTGTCAATGTGTTTTCCATAAACTTTTGACCAATGAAAACCACTTTTCGGCTGGTGTTCACCTGCTAAACATATGCAGAAGAAACCACCATATTGAAGCTGAAATTTGGCTTCATGAATGTTGGTACAAATATCATTTCTGGCTGCGCTACATTGGCAACTGAGGCCATAATGCTACTGGAAGCAATGGAATGAAGTGATATTCACCCCAAAATAATATTCTGCTGAATATGCAAATTTCTTACAACCAAACTTCAATTCAAACTTAAAGTTTGCAACTTTTCATTTATTTTATGTTAACTTAACTTTGATTCGTTTTAAATAAAAAACACAATTTAAAAAGCTACTTTTATGTTTTAATTCGAAAGTGAAAAGGTATAGTCAGAATTACTGTCCTTCTCACCCCCACCTGGGTTTATTATCAAAGAATGACATTTTTTATATTTAAAACCTAATTTTGACTATTTCAGAGCAAAGTTTAAAATCCTAATCTGATATGGAAGTGACCCCCCCCCCCTCCCACCAATCGTATCACATTTCTGCACATTTATAAAGAGGGGGGGGAGGTCTAAATCAAATTCAACACTTCTTAATTTTATTTCTGTAAAAGAAAAAATATATTTGATAATCTTAATTAAATCGAATTTCATTGTTTGGTCAAATCTTAGAAGCCTCAGAGTGGATAGCGAGCAACCACTTTCTCTACGCAAATATCCAACAATTAACGGAGCAGGAGGGGTATCCTAAAGTGAAGTGTTACAACACATTCAGCAACGAGAGAGATTATTTTCACTGCAGACCACAGGACATGCCACTTTGCCCAAAATCAAATATAATCATGCAAATTCACCAGTTTAACAATTTTAATAAAAACTTCTGCAACAGCAAACAATGCTCACTCATGTGTTCAATCTGATTTGTTAAGAACTGCTAACATTGTTTGAGGACATTATAAACTTTTCAGATTGAGTCACAGTAATTATGAAATAATTTCTTGAATTATGAAAAATTAATTTCTTTATAATAAAATTGGCAAAAGTTCTTAGAAGCATCTTTTAAGAAATTTAAAACTTTGAAAAAAACAGACAAAATGTCTTTGTAAACCACGTTTAAGATGCGAGTAATTTTTTATTAAAAAATTACTCGCATCTTAAACGTGGTTTACAAAGGCATCTTGTCTGTTTTCCAAAGTTTTAATTTTTTTTCTTAGGAAAAAATAATTTAAAATAATACTTAGAACTAAAATAATTTTTAAATTGAGACACCATATACACCTGCATAAGAATCGTGACGATTAAAGCAAATATTTTCCTCGTCGTTGATTGGGTATTTATGCTCAGGAAATCATAACAATTGTTTAATTCAATGGCTGTATTTGTCCAGTTTTTGCTTTGCATTCAATTACGAATGCGTATTGCATTCTGATGCAAAATTGTGTCTATTGTCCGTTTCGTGAGGAAAAGCAGGACCTTCACCAAAAACATTATCAATAGACGGAAGAACATTTGACTTATACTTCCATTTAAAACAATCGGACAGAAAAGGTCACAAACCAGGAAGTGTGCAGGAAAATGAAACTGTCAAAGAGACATTTTTCACCATTGCTCGAAGAAAGTTCACATTTGCAGGTTATGTACTGAGAGGGTTCCGGTGGGGGTAGGGGGTGATTCTGGAGGGATATGTTGAAGACAACAGGGAGAGGGAGGAAGTGGGGAGAGAGAGCAAGGAGGAAGTGGGGAGATGATGCGAAGTGGGGTGGGGGTTAAGTTAAAATAATGGCTGAGGACAGAATAGCTTGGATAGACAAATTATGAAGTGGATGACAATACAAAATTGGTCAAGCACCTTCATTGGTATGCCAAGAGAATGTCTTTTGTTCCACCTAGCTAATCAACCACCACAGTTCAAAGATTAGTGTTAATGGGAGTTATCTCCTCTTTGCTAATTTTATGTATAGTGTGAGTGACTGGTCAAGCTCGGTGGCAATGGTGACTCACTTGCATAGCAATTATTGTTGTGTCAATTAAGATTAACCTGTAGGTAAAATCCATTAGTTTATACATTTGAAAGTAAGAGACAATTTCTGAATGGGGGAAAAACTAAATTACAGCTCAGTGGGAATGGCAAGATATGACAATGGCTGGTGGGAGGAGCTGACTAGCAAACATATTAGTTCAACTGATTCAATAAAAGAAAAAAAACATTCTTATGAGCTAAAATGCAATATATTTTACGGTTTAATCACATTGACACACCGGTTCTCTTCACTTGGGCCTGATTAATACTGAAATGGGTGACCATTTGGGAATACGAGGTGCTGTAAGCTGATATAAAACCTGGGTTAAACATCAATCCTACGAGAAGAGATTCACTTTAATGGAGTAATGGTTTGTCAAATAAATCACAACTTAAAACAAATTCTATCCTCATTGGGGACGAAAACTTTCTGCAAGAGGAAGCTAAGATTTCTATAAAAAAAGTGATTATTTTTTTCATCTGACAAATTCAAAGATTTCCTTGGACGAGTATCCTCATCTTTGTTGCTTCTCTCACTGATTCTTACGACTTGGTTAGACTAAAAAGTGACCATAAGTTTGAGTGGCTGAACAAAAAAAAAAAAAAAAGCATTTCATTTAAATTATGACAAAAACACCTTCAGATTTTTTATTACTAAAACCAAAGTCAATGAAAAAAACAACATTTTTGACACTTGAGTTTTTACTTCTATCGAAGTAGAAACAAATCCAAAATAGACTGAATTCTGTTTGTCACAAGAAAATGACCCATTGGCCAACGTTGGTACATTGTACATTAGATAGATTTAAAAAAAGAAAATGTTTAGACAGCTTCAACAGTCAATGTTTTAAACAATTATAACAGAAGCAATAGACTTTTCACAAAGTCAAAGGACTTCAGAATACATCGTTTTGTAATAATAGACCCCCCCCTCTCTCTTAATTATTTACATCATTTTATTTCTCTCACCACTTTTCTTATTCACCATTTCTCCCACCATTAAAAGCATTCATATACAAATGAAGTGTGCACGGTGACAAAAGAAAAAAAAACATTCTCAGGGTTTTAGTTGTATATATCGATTATCTCCTTAAAATCGCTACATACTTTTAACTGTACTAAAAAAAAAAAAAAAAACTTAACAGAAAGATATCTTTGTCATTATTTAGATCAGATGCTTTTTTTTTTGTTGTTGCTATTCACACACAAAAAACATTGCAGCATTAGTTTGTAGATGTCGTGAAACAATATAATATTTTGAGAAAATGTATTGTCAGGATTCACAATTTTTCTTAAGAACAGAATTTTGACCCACCAGATCTAAAAATAAAGCTACAAATAAATCTCACCAAGAAAAAAATGCTTCAGTAGACATTGTTCAAAAAACATTGTTCAAAAAACATTGATTGACACATTAGGATTTAGAAAATGATTAAGAAATCTACAGACACCGACAGAAATTAGATGGGTATAAAGAACATGTTTAAAGAGAATGAAAATAGTCGTCATTCATGTGATTGGTGAAATATATGCCCCCCCCCCCCCCGCCCCAACATGTCACATTCTCTTTCTCCTCTTTAACAAAATTCGAGGAGTAGGGCATTAATTTATCCAGGTAAAGAAAAACAAACCAATCAATTTCAAAGCTGACATTTCATTCTTTTAAATGATACAAGAAATTAAAACAAAAGATATATTGAATGAAAAAAAAATTTAAAACTTATAACTCAAAATTAAAAAATTCAGATAAAAAAGACTGACTCTAAAATTCAGAGTTAGAAAAAAGAATTTGAATTTGCTAATTTGACAGATTGAAAAATCTGAAGTATGGAAGAAAAATAATCCAAAAACCTGATAACTATTTTAGGGTTTCAAAGACAACTGATCATTATATAAAAAAAACAAAAACAATCCCTAACATATCTGGCAGAAGAATCCTGGCCCCACCCTGCATGTAAATGTGTAAAAGCTGCCATTTTTTAAGGCTTTCAGAACATATTTTGAGGGTAGTTGGAGAGTTAGGGTTATACTGTCTCCAATAACCAGAGGAATATGTTCGAAAACTGGGCAAATCAAAGAGGAAAGTAAAAATCAAAAATCAAATAAACATTGCAAAATAAAAGACCTCGACTAAGAACAATATTCAATTTATTCTGGACAAAAGTTGATTCCAGTTTATAAAAGGTTTCTGTCAAACAATTCCAAGCAGAAAATAACAAGAATGAATACAAGTGTCGCATTCATATAATTGTATTATTTGCTAAATTTATAGGAGAGAGTGCTCAATATTTGTGATAGAGCTTATGCAAATCTCAGTTTGGAGACATCATTAACATAAAAAGACATGAGTATAATAATGCATGGTGGCGTGTAGTTTCTTGACCTGCATTAAACAAATCAATGATTACGGATAAAGTCTAAAACACAAAATTAAATTCAAATGATCCAAAGAAATAATTAAAACAAAATTAAGAAAACAGTAAGAAAACAGTAAATAGATAAGAAATAAAATTTTAAAAAATACGACATTTTTTTAAAATGCAGAAACAAATCCAAACATAGTTGAAAAAAAAAAAAATGGCTTGCGAAAATAAACCATGTGAATATAAATTAATTAATTAACTGATTAAAAGCAGACATCCCATAACGCCTCCTCATAAATAGAGTAGACACATGGCACATGATCCGAAGGATACAAGAAGAGAAACTAATAGTCAACATGTTGATCCCATGTCTCAAAACTTTGATCTCTTAGGCCGAAATAATGTTCACATAATTCTAATCTTTTGCTGTGTGGACATTACATTTTTTCAGTATATCTATAAAGCATTATTAATACATTATTTCAGCACATCTTGAATTTTGAGTCAGTAACAAATTACGGTGAACTTGTTATTAAGTAAACAGTGGAAAAATATTTCCAACATTATTTCAATGTACAAACCTGCTTTTTGGTGGACACGCGTGTTTGCATAGATAGATATGTATATGTGTATGTGTGTATATATATGTATGTGTGTATATATATGTATGTGTGTCAAGATCCATGCTGACATCTCTTCAGTTTGTTTAACATCTTTTTCTGCTGTATCTCAACATAAAACTTTCCATCAATTAATAAGTCCGACATTTTTATTTGAAAAAAACTTCCTTAAAGTAGACGTACATTTTATTGAACGGGAAGACCATTTTTATTTACGTGTTTCTATGTACAGTTTATGTTGACACAGTAAACAAGGCATGGAAAATCAAACCGAAAATAAACATCGGCGAAAAACGCTGATGCACAACAGGATATATTAGTGCTGCGGAGTACACCGATTTCACTTTCTTTGGGAGACGATGGTTGTTCCCATGGAATTTTCAAAGATTTGTATTCACGAGTTTTTCTGCCAAACTTTAAGAGCACAGATCTCCCACCTGACCTTCCGTGAATCAAAAGAGAAACAAAGATTTCAAATGCAAACTCGTCTTTACGAGGGGAAAAAAAAGCTTCAATTGGATTTAATGAAGTTGGAAAGAATCAATTTGGGGAAGGGTAGAGGAGAGGTTGATCAAAATAGAGATGATGAAGATGAAGATGATGATGTAGAGCACCAAAGAATCGAGCAATTGAAATAATAAACATCATTTAACAAGGTGTCCGTGAGGGGGGAGGGGGTTATCAAGTGGGAGGGGCATTTTTTTTTCTTGACAAATCTATCTCACAGGAATAAGCTTCAACAGATTTTGCAATAAATTTAAAAGTAAAAAAATTCAAATGAATCTTTACCGATTTTTGTATAAATTTTTTTTTTTTTTTAATTTTCAAGTTCTCACTGGAACATAATTTTTTTTTTGGGGGGGGGGGGGGCTATCAATATACATTTAACATCCTATTTCCTTAAAAACAAAAAATGAATACGCTCCTTTCTAACCACTGACAATCCCTCCTTTCTCGATTACCCATGGAAAATCTAAAAAGATTTTGTTTCAGAATTTTCTGTTTATTCAAACTCTGTGGCTGCACTAAGCAAAGGAATGGTGGGGTCGGTGGATGAGAGGGAAAAGCTGAAGGCCAAGTGAAATGGTTAAATGCTGCAATCAGTTATGAACTACAATACTAAGTTGTTGTTTAATATTCCTTCAGAAGAAATGTGATTGTTAATTGAACCGTTAGAGTGAATGTGAGTTGTTAATAAATCCAAATCCTGTGATCACACAGGTTACAAGAACGGCAGGGAATGGTAGGAATAAGGACAAAAATATAACAATCAACAGAAATCATGGAAATGAACTAATATATATATATATATACACACATATATATATAAAATTACATAAACAAGATTATAGTCTACGCCAATCAACCAGCGTTTCGATGTTCTCACATCTCTTCACAGACTGAATAAATTTTTTATTTTTATTCAGTTTGAACGCTGGTTGATTGGCATAGACTATAATCTTGTTTATGTAATTTTATAAATGCTCTACTTATTATTGAGCATTTTTGAAAATATTGATTTTATGTTGATTTTATTAATATATTTGAACTTGAATAATATATATATATATATATATATATATATAATTTATGCAAACGTTGTTAAAAATAACAGAATTATACTTTTTTTTATTTTTTCAATTTTTCTGATGGTCTTTTTTGTATTAAAATCAAAAAAATTATTAAATGTGCCATAGATTTCATGAACGTTTTCGATTCTTCGTTGAATCATCCTCAGGTGTCAAAAGCAAATGAACAAAAAAGAGAATTTTAAAAAGACGGCGGAGAAACGCACATAGAACGTTTTTTTACATTGTTCCAGGAAGTCGTTGACGATTTAAATTCAGCAACGCTGGATGGCATCACAGAACATTTCTATTTTTAACAATGTTTGCATAAATGAGAAAATGCTGCCTAAGTACACACACACACATTATATATATATTATATATATATATATATATATATATATATAAATGCTCATGCCATCACACTGTGGGTTGAGCACTGGTGTAAGTTAAATCGTCAGCTCCCATTAGTGATAATGTAAAGTTGATATTATTTATATAAACATTACGGTTCTCTTCCTCATGACAAGTGCTGATCTCTGTAAAAAAAAAAACGGTCGAGTTTTGATCTCCGCTTGAAGCACTTGCCTGTCTAGCCACACTGAAGATCTGTGATACAGCAAAACAGTCTGTCTGTGGATTACATTATATATATATATTATAGAAAAAAATCATAAACTGTTGGGTCAGCTATTGAGCTTGGGTTAAATCGTTTGAAAAGTGAGTTTGCAAAGCCAGTTAAAATTTAAGACACAATTAGTCTCTTTTCGCTCACCATATCTTCTTCTATCTCTCTTTTCCTCTCCAGCGACGAGTTAAATTACTATTTTCTCGTCATCTCTCTTCATTATAAAAAGTGATGGGAGGAAGAGGAACAGGCTTAAATGAATCAGTGGAATTGACTACTGTCAATTAATAAACACAGAGTGAACTTTGCATCTGTAAGTGATAGAGATTGTATAAAATAAGAGTGACAGACATAAACTAAGAAAAAGATGGGTAACTTGGTTAATTAATTGCAAATTACGACTAATTAGAAGTATTAAATGAATTTTATTTTTCAAATCTAATTCAATCACAGACATCAGAAATATTGTAACATGTATTTTGTAAGATCTATCATCTATCATATAAAGGGCAGATGTCAGCTAAAAGTTTTTAAAAAACACACAAAGTTGGTATATTCTTAATCAGCGCTGTCCTGGTTGAATAATATCTAAAATTTAAAAAAAAAAAAATTATTCGTTCTTGGAGGGTAAACTGGGCCAGGTTTCGTTAGGGCAGTTTTTCTGGCATTTTCAATCTTATTATGTACTAATTTGGAAAGAAAATGCTGGCTCATTACCGAAAAACAAACTTCAGGAAATGACTCAACATCATTTCTCTTCAAAAGGAGGGGTGGCAATAAACTTGGAAAAGGCGGTTTTAGTAGTGCTCTGGAGGCCTCCTGAATTCTATTTGGATGGTTTTAGTAGCGCTCTAGAGGTCTCCTAATTTTTTTTCACTCTATATGGGCAGAGGAGAAAGAGGTTGTTTTAAAGACGGAGGGGGGGGGGGGGAGATAGGACAGATAGAGAGGGGTAGAGAGATAGAGTGTTTAATAGGAATATGTTACTATTTAACCTCTTCTATTTCGTTTTTAGTGGCCCTGAGCAACGCCGGGTACCCCTGCTAGTGCCTCGTTGATTAACTCAGCTTTAGTATATACAGTAGTATACAAATATACTTATGGCAAGTAAGCTATACAAAAACGTTTGTGTTTACTTGCCATAAGTATTTTTATACTACTCCTAAGCTCTACTTATGTATTCAACACTGTTAGTATATGATATAGTAACGATATGTAATTATTATACTAAATGTGAGTTAACTTTCTTTTTCCCTACGTTTTTTTAATTACACAAAATACATGCGAAAATATACTTTAGTTCTGAGATAGAATTTTTTTCCAAACATAACTCAGTTTTAGTTGTTCTAATTAACCATAATTTAGAATTAACTGAACAAGTCACCCATCTCTTAGCTATCTATGTATTTCTCTTATCCCCCTCTCTGATATTTCTTAATGTCTTTGTAACCATTTAGAGAAAGAGTGACTCCCATCTAATTTACATACGCGTGTGTATGTACACACCACAGGCACATATGTAAATTAGATGGCAAAATAATAAGTCTCTTTACTTCTATATAATAATAAGCATAATATATACCAAAGTAGAACAAATAGTGGTAGTGACCCAACAGGTAACGGTTACATCTAGTATATATATATATATATATATATATATAGTTTTGGAGGAATAAACACAGGGCTCAATTACATTTCTAAAAACAATATTTATTATTTATAGCTTTGAAAATTCAAGGAGTTGACAGCGCTTACATCAACTTGTATAAGTACCTTTACGATGGAGCGACAGCAACTTGAAAACTCCAATAGGATAGTGAAAAGATCAATATAGAAAAAGGTGCCAGACGACAGTTCGCCAAACCGCTTTACATCCTGCCTGCCAGATTCGGTGATCAATAAATTTGACTGGGAAGGCCGCAGTATCAATATATTTGCTCATCTAGAATTTGCCGATTATATCATTGTCACAAGCCACACACCTCAAGAACTAAAAGAGATTCTTAACGACATTCAATGCTAACTATATAGTTGGCCTTAAAATGCACACTGAATAAAAAAAAAACAAGGTCATGTTTAACAAATATACCAGAAAAGCCCTAGTCACAGTGAAAGGTGAAAATGTCGAGGAAGTTGACAACTACATCTACCTAGGGAAGATTGTGAGAAGCGACGCTGATATCATGCCTGAAATCAAACGGCAAATTGCGCTTGGATGGACAGCCTTTTCCCAAGTAGACAACATGAACAGCAGAAAGTCCACTATGAACATTTAGCGGAAAGTGTTCAACGAATACATCATGCCTGTTATGACATATGGTAGCGAAACATGGGCACTTAATAATGCAGCGATAGAAAAGCTAAGGATGGCACAATGCAAAATGGAATGCATTATGCATCAGTCTACGTAAAAGAAAAAGAAACACATGGATCAGACAGCAAACTGGCGTAAACGACATCACCACCATACGACGGCAAAACATAGATGGGCAGGTCACTTTTCGAGAGATACAGACAACAGGTGGACATATAGAGCGACACAATGGATTTCGAGGCAAAGGAAAAGACCTAGAGGAAGGACAAGAACTCGGAGAGATGACGTCAACAGTCAACTGGGTCCTACGTGGCCACGCCTAGACAAGGACAAAACAAGGTGGAAGGAAACCAGGGAGGGGTCCCTCCTCCTGGAGTGATCAAAATCTATGATGATGATGATGAACACTATACAGCAATTAGCCATCTAGTAACATTGGTTTTGGGTCAGATAGGAAACTCGGCTCAGGGATAAGCATAAACACTACCGTTCCTTATCAGTCAAAGTGGCCAATAATTTGACTGATGACATATCTGAATATATATATATATATATATCCTTTCATTTAAAAATACAAGGGAGTAGGCATTCAACACCCCCCCCCCCATTTTCATAGAAATTGGGGGAGGATATGCCTTCCACCTCCTCACCCAATTTTATAAAGGACATAAGTAAACTTAATATAGATCTGAATGAATGTTTAGCCATTTTCTCAGCCCCTACACCCCCCCCCTCCAATTTATTTACAATAGTTGTCAATAACAGCATATCAACCCTTTTTGGTTATTTAATAACATCACAAAATGCCTATAGTATACGATTCAAGGAAGGTAAACTGATCTTTGGGAATGTCAAAAGTGATTTGAATTTTGGTTGTTAATTTCATAGTTGGCAAATCATTGACCGTGATAATACTCTCTCTTCTACAGATGAAGAGGACAGGATTTTAGAAAACGTATTTAAGCTAAGCATGGTGTTTAGCAGATAATGTAAATTCAAATATTTTAAATAATAATAATGAAAAAAAATTTTTTTTTAAACATTATAAACTGGCTTTTGATGCTACAGGTTTTAATAATTTTTTTAATTTTTAGCTTTTCTTGTTTTAAACAAATGTAAAATGGCCTCCACAAAATGCAAATCAGAAATGAAAAACAACAATTCGATGAATATAGGGATCAACCACTAAATTAAATTTTTTCCCAGACTCCAAAAAAGAAAGAACTTGTGGTTGCTTCAAAGAAGATGACATTTTCAAAATTGTATGTGACATTTCTGTTCTCCACAAAAGAACAGATTCATTAATTTATCAAAAAATGATATACGTGTTTATCTTTGTTCTGCTTAGTGCCGGATTGCATTGCATATTACCGCAAATAACATAAGTTCTGGTTTCACTCAAATAATAAAAAAATAATTAAAAAAACGGATTTTAAATGTAAAAAGGCTTCCGGGAAAATAAAAGCACTCTAACATGACTGTGTTTTCTGCTTAACTAACATTGCTTCATTGTTTTTAGATATATATATAGATATATATTATATATATATATATAGATATATATAGATATATATTATATATATATATATAGATATATATTATATATATATATATAGATATATATTATATATATATATATAGATATATATTATATATATATATATAGATATATATAGATATATATTATATATATATAGATATATATTATATATATATAGATATAGATATAGATATATATTATATATATATAGATATAGATATATATTATATATATATATAGATATAGATATAGATATATTATATATATATATAGATATATATATATGTAGAGAGAGAGATTTTTTGTAGGTACAAAATTTTAAAATAAACTTTAATAATATTATCGAAGTAGTCATAACTGCTGAGAACGAGGGAGGCCTTTATTACCAAAACAAACAAAAACAAAACATGAGTATTGATTTACTCCTCTCCAGGAGTTAGGCACAAGGCCAGTTTTTATCTTACTCTCACAAGTAAGATGTGACCCAATGTCGGGTCGAGAAAGTTGGGGTTAAAAATTGCCTGGGCAGCCCCGTCGGCATTCCCAGGTAAGGGCGCCTCAGACAGTAAGCAATAAACCAGGGGTGGGCAAACTACGGCCCAGCAATGTAATTCATGTGGCCCTTCAAAATTCTAGTAAATGAAAAATGATTGCATTTTCGCTTTGCAATCCATATATTTCGGTTATTTCAGATATCATTTATATTAGAAAATATACTATGCGGCCCAGTAAAATTTGTTTTTTTTAATGTGGCCCTTGCTCTGAAAAGTTTGCCCACCCCTGCAATAAACTTACTCCTCCCCAAAGCGGGGAGGCGAAGCCTGGGAAGGTGGACCTCCTAAAACTGCACAGGACAGACCCATAGACTGGCGTAAATCAAGCCCCGAAGGCCAAGACAATACCAGTCTATGGGGTGCAGTATCCATCGGAACAGATACTACACTTTGATCTTAGCCAAAAGATGAGTAGAAAGGATCAGGAATCTCTCTTTTCAGATTGAAAAAAAAAAAAAAATTTTTTTTTAATTTACTTTAGCAACATGTTCAAAGAAAAGAAATCTGAAGAAATAGATACTTGATCCATCTACTCGTGTTTTTTGTTTGTTTTGGTTGCCTCCCTCGTTTTCAGCAATTATGGCTACTTTTCCAATATTATTATTATATATATATATATAATTTAAATATAGTTATCCGTAGACATGGATTTCGTTTTTCCAAGACTCACCAGTGTGGCTAAACGCAGCAGGTGCACCAACCCTGAGAGTCAAACCCTGGACATTAGTCATTACCCTTGATGACAGTCCGACACTATTCCCTGAGCTAACTTCCCCGTGATAAATGGAAGATATATCCATCGCTTATAAACGAATGTTTGTATTCATTTGTTTACTTTATTTACGATGTTGGTACCAGAGAGGATTCAATTATTTTTTTACAGAAGAATCTCATGCTTTACATTTAAATGGAAACCATTATTTCTTCCTTCAGATTGCTTCACCCATAAGGGAGCATATATATTATGAATACTTTGCAGTAATATCTTGCTTATAAATGTTTTATTATAGATCAAGAACACTTTTTCCATATTTTGTTTTAATTTTAGAAATTAATTTTCTCTTTTCTGATGTTTGCGTGGTGGCAGAATTATTCAAATGTTTGAGCACTTTAATAATTTTCAAGAGAAAAAGTTGTGTTTATAATTTGAGCATCTAAGATTGAAAATTAAAATTACCATCTAAATATCTTGGTAAAAAAAAAGAAGACTTTAAAGTCAATGTGATAGCATGTTACATTCGGAGAATATCATAGTGTGTCACACCATTACATCAACTGAAAGATAGGTTACATTTGGTATATTTAGCCCTGCGGGCTGAGTTTCCATAAAGCTAAAGGTATCGATGGGAGATCAAATTAATGTATAGTGTAAATTAAAATAAAATTTTATTTATTTATATATATCTTGCCTCTCAAAAAAAAAAAAACTTAATGAACATTTAATAAAATAATGTAAAAAAAAAAATTTAAAAAAAAACTTCACCATAGTAAAATGGTTTTTTTAGCAATTAAAAATCAATTAATTTTAGATACTTAGAGGGGGGGGGGGACAATTATGCTATAACAAGAAAATAATTAAAGTTAATTCTATTTACACATACATATATAAGGGTGGGTGGGTGGATGTGGGTTCATGGCACAGGCATTTTAAAATTCTCTTAAGTTTATTAAAGAAATAAAGATAATGAAAAAAGAAATTCCGGAAAAGAGTCGCCACATTTAACCCGCTTATAAACTTAATAAATTGATCTTAAAATTTTTTTTTTAAATTAAAGTTTGCAATTTGTTGAGAAGAAATTTTATGGAATGGGTTTTTGTGTGCTATTGTTATTGTAAGGATGACAGCTGTCCAGCAAGGTTTTCACATCAAAAGTGTTCAAAAAATTAAAAAAATTGAAACAAATCTAGTTTTGTAAACGATGCATAGATTCATAAGATATTTTTGCATTTATTTTTATTCTTGCATTTAAAACTCATGAGAAGTTACATGCAAATCAGGGATGAGGGGATTTTGCGGAATGAAAAGGGGTTAGGGTAAACAGCTGATCAGTTTAAGGAATTTAATTCTTTATGGATTTTCATCTTAAATTGTTGATTTAAAAAATTTTTCTTCATCATAACAAAACTCTCGGCTGAAGATGATGACACACGTTGGAGTGACCAATTGTTGATAACAAGCGGCAAGAAAGAAAAGTCATCAAAAATTAATAATTCAATGAAACTGATGTTAGTGCTGACAGAAGACGCATTTCTTTGTAGAGACATCTGACAATGGCTTTTAAACTCAGAACAGAAAAAGAACAGGATCAGCATTTCAATAATAAGTTGGTAAAATTACCGGAAATTTAATTTTATCAAAAAATAAAAAACAAAAAAATAAATAAATAAAATATTTCAAAAAGTTGATTTCATAAACTGACTGGATTCATATAATTTTAAAAGATTAAAAAATGAAATTAATTAATTTACTAACATAACTTATTAAATGAAGACGGAGAGCAATTAATATATAAGATACTAAATTATATAAAAGGAACTTTATATAATTATAGTGAAATTCGTATAAGAAAAACTCGTTTGGAGCTAGCTTAGCGAATTATGTCTTGCAATGAAGAAAGGAAAGCTCAATATTTTTTTACATGAAAGAATAGAGCATGAAGTATAAAGATTCAAAATAGCATTTAAATCTTGAAATGTACATGAAAAAATCATCTTTGTTGGAACATTTTATTTTAGAAATGTGATTTAAAAGCTATCTTGAATCTTTATACTTATAAATAGATATAGATATGTTGCTCAATGATTTATTTTTCAGTGTAGATCTTTAAATGTTAGTCAAAGAAATTCCAGTTGTGGGGGGGGTGCTTCATGTGATGGGGGGAGGTGAGTGATGTCTTTTACATTTTGTACAAGTAAAAAAAAAAAAGAAGCATTTTTATATATTGAGAAGAAAGATATGTATAGATATAATTTACTTGACACAATTTGTAGATTATTTTATTTTCCTTGCAAAACATCCTTTTTTTTTCTTCTCTGTTCAAATAAATCAAGATTCCTTAAAACAATTTCAGATCACAAAAAAAAAGAAAGAAAAAAATATCTTGGATCTTCTCAAAATAAATCCTGTTTGTTTTGGTTTGTAACGAAAATAATGTGAAAAGTGGAATGAGAAAAGGTCATACATAAATATGCAGTCAGAAAAGGCGGCGGCAGTTCGAAAATAGTGACAGAAAAAATAGAACCAAAACTCTAAGAAGATTCGAGATACAATGAAGAAAGATAGAAAACACAGAAATTGTGTTGGTCATATCAACACTTGGCAGATTCGGACCATAGTTTTCAAATATACTTCTCAATAGAAGAATAGAGTTTATTAGACTTACTTTAAGTCTTTTACAAATAAAATTTAAGAAAAAGAAACAAAAAAAACTATTACTTAAAAAATATTCAATCAAAATGAATAAAAAAGTTGTTTGAATACTAAATTTGTTAGTATTGTTCGAATCTGTCTTGTAGATTATCATTCATAATTTCTTGCTGTTAAAAACTTTAAATACGATATTAACAGTTTAGAGAATTAAAAATGCAACCTGAACAAAGCTCAAATTCTAGGTGAAATGGTTTGTGGTTAGCACTAACAAACTTTGCTATAAAAATGCTCGAATGACTAGAACTGAACATAACATTCTTGTGCATAGTTTTAGGATAAAAAATTGCACCATTTCAAATGTTAAACAGGAATCTTCATGAATAAAGATTTAATAATAAGTTATTGCATAACTGTATGAATATTTCATGAGATATGGGGAATAGGAGGAACGTTCTTCTCGATCCCCCCCCCCATACATTATTGTTTTAATTGATCCAATAGTAAGCGTATAATTTTGCATACTTATTTGATGTTCTTAAGGTAGACTTCCTAGATACATTTAAACATAAATTGATTTAAAAAAACAACTAATATATATATATTAGTTTTATTTACACAAACGTCTGACTACACATCATGACATGTTTCAACCGGAGCTCATAAAACCAGCATCATCAGGCAAAAATAAAACTTATATATATATATATATATATATATATATATATATATATAATTAAGTTGGCCGTATTTCCTACTTCCGACCTACATAAGATTGCTTATGAAAAATCAATATTTGATTCTGCCTAGCCTTTTTCTTTCATTGAACGTTGGTGCATGTTTATTAAGAACAATAAATTATAATTAGATTTAATTTCTTTGCAAATACAACTTATCCTGTTCGGAATATTTTTTGCAGAGAAACAAATCTTTCCTTTCAGCAGCAAATGTAAATTAAAGATGGAAGCCAATTATGCCATCACTAGGAAAAATATTATTAATAATAATTAATATTAATAATGTCTCTTGAAGAGAACAAACGTTTGGGGATGGGCGGGGGTATCTGTTTTGAGTTTATTAGAATATTTCACTCGCAAAGGAATACAACAAATAAGATATGATGCCAAGTACACAAGATTAAATAATTAAAAATATGAATAATAGTAAGAAAAAAAAAAAAAGAAAGAAGTCTACTGCAAAATAATTTGTAAGAATCTTAATCATCTTTTCTTCTTCATGAAAACAAAACTACATTTTGGATGTGTGTTATTCGACTTTTCATCATTTGTGTAATTTATTCAATTCGAACAAAGAAACAAAACCCAAATCTAAAATGAAGGATTGTCAATAGAAAGAGAAACATTACTTTACTGGAATCTGTGCAAATGTCAGAAAACAAAAGCACAAGAGAAATAAAATGTAATTTAAAAGGGGTAAAAAGAGGAAAAAAAGAGAAATTAAAATTATTAAAATTTTATAAAAAAATCCACATTAAAAACAATTATGTAAAAACATTAAAACTGAGTAATTAATTGATTTTGGTAAAATTTCAAATTCGGAATGTTTGTTTTAATTTTAAATGGTGATCTTCACCTTAAATGTTTCCATTTTCAAATCAAAGAAATTATTTTATGGAGTGTAAAACAATTTACCTATTCAATTTTTATCCACATCTTTCTTGATAACACAGTAAAATTAAGTTGAAAATTTATTTTACATGTTTGGGACATTTTCTTGATGAATGTTTAAAAATAGTCACATGATTTGGAATGAATCTTTCTTTTGTAGATCTTCAGTGATGTTGTATACGCAGTTACTATGAAATTGCACAAAACAGTTTACAGTTGTAAACATACAACATGGATGATATACGAGCATATTGAAGAAATGTAACATGAGTATGTTAAGATGTTTTGTTTAAGCTTATTATGGTAAATTATTTTCCGAATTGTGCTAACAATTAACAATGACTAAAATATGCAAAATTATAAAAAGTCAGTTTAATTTCAAACCCCTCAAAAATAAAAATTATGGAAGATAATTATTAAATATTTATTCTTTTCGCAAGTTAAAGTTTATACTAAACTTTAAGTGAATAAAGCAAAACATAAAAATGGTGAATTTTTGCTTTCATCAACATTTTCTAAGGGACATTGCCAACAAGATAGGCTTCAGCAGAAGAACCATTCGAGTGCGACTTCATGGAAACCTGTTCATTCTATCAAACATTTTACAGATTTAGCTTTGCTAGAAATAAAACATTTACTCTTGACATATATTTTTAAAAAAAACGACGAAAATAAAAGACTTGAAACTGAAGTTACATTTTTAATAATAATATTTTAGCTTTATTATTTCATTATCATCAATCCTTCTAGACTGAGGCAATCTTTATTTTTGCCCCAATCCAGAGTGCCCCTTTTAGGGGAGCTGGATTTTCCCTACATTAAAACCCAACCTTGTGTCTGCTCTTGTGGGGAGGCAAGTAAAAAGAGGCTCTTCGGTTTTTACATTAAGCACTTTTAATTATCATACCATCAAGGATTAGCAGACATATTGCAAATAGAATTCACACAGTGGGAACAATTTTTTTCTTTTGATTAAACACACACACACACGAATCGCCGACTCTTAAAAATCTGAGTTGAATATGAAAAAGAACAAAGCTTATTAATTTTTAAATTGTGTAATATATTCTAATCATAATTTCAGAGAATTTTGTTTCATATCGTTTGTAATCCTGTTTGCTTGTCACCATGCACACTTCATCTATACATAAATGGTGGGAGGAAGATCCAATGATGTAAATAAAAGACGAATAATAAGAGAAGCGGTGAGAGGAATGGAATGATATAAATAATTAAAAAAGACAGAGAAAGAGAAGAAGAGAGAGTGGGGAGAAAGAGAAGAGAGATGGCATCACAACATATTATAACTGTGAAATCTTTTGACCTTGTATAAACATTAATTAAAAAAATTTACAGGGTGGGGAAGCAAATTTGAGTATACTGCCCAAACGGTTTGGGTAATCAAATCTATAAATTAAATAGAAATTCTTTATTTATTCACTAACGTTTTTGTGCATTTCAAATCGGAAGATATTGGAAAATGAGCGCACAGGAGAGGAGACGCAGCAGAGTTTATGATCTTCTGGATGCTCAGGTCCTTCAGAAGGACACTGCCAGGATCGCTGGCATCAGTTAGAGGACAGTTTGTCGCATCCAGTATGCCAAAATATCTGGTTCGGGCACGATGAGATCTCCTGGCAGTGGGGGCCACAACAGCAAGAGAGATAAACCCTTCTTAAACACCCTTAAGAGCAAAATCAAAGAAGACTCCACTATTAGTATGAGAAAGCATGCTAAGATTCTAACGGTTGACCCCAAGACAATAAGGACTACTTAAGTCTCACGTCCTCTTCTAACTGACGCCATGAAGCCAAAAAGGCTTAAGAGGTGCCAGAAGATCCTGACATTCCTCAAACACAATAACAGTTTTGTGAAAATCTTTAATGATGACAAAATCTTGGACCAAGTTGATAATAGGATGAATGACCGCTGGATAGCAAAATTAATAGAGGCAGTCAAGGGGGTATTCAGGACCAAAAACCCATCCCAAGTGATGGTCCTGAGCATCTTGGGTTCAGATGTCAAGAAAATGCCCCCCCCCCCCTTTTTTAAGCCTGATGAAAAGATTGGAGCTGATGTGCATTATAAAGTTTGTAAATACACTGTTTTACCCTGGCTGAAGGAAACTTACCCAAACAACAATTATGTGTGGCAGCAAGATGGGCTCCTAGCCCACACAGCCAATAAGGTCCAGAAGTTATGTCAAAACAACATGGCCAACTTCTGGCCCCCTGAGTTTCCCTGATTTCAACCCCCTCGACTTTTTTCTGGTGGGGTGCCTCTGAGAAGAGGACAAATGCCACTTCTCATACCATGGGCTGCCATCTCCAGAGGCTTACCCAGAGAAGGACATAAAGAAGGCCTGTACCTCTTTAAGAGGTCGGATTGAGGCCTGCATAGAGTAGGTTTGTTTTGAAAGGTTTGAATTCATGTATTTCAAAGTTCCATGTTAAAATTCAAAAGAATAAATAAGTCATAGCCAATTAAAGTATTATTTTCCTAATAGGAGAAATCTGCTTCCCCACCCTGTATATTTAATAAACTGACTCAACGGGTCACAGGTGTTCTAGTAAATTATAAATTTGACAGCCGAAAAACACATTAAACCAAAATATAGTGATAATAACAAGGACAAAGAATAAATACATTTTCAAATTAATAGTTAATGATTTCTTAGAATTTTAGATATTTATCTTTGTTAAAAATGAAATCATTGGAGTGTTAAGGAGGGGGAGACTTTCTTGTCTTACAATAATTTTTTAGTTCAGGCTAAAATTACTGTATGGGGAAGAAAAAAGGCTAAAATTAATATAGAAAATGGGCTAAAAATTGATGTAGAGAAAAAAAAGGCTAAAATTTATGTAGAGAAAAAAAGGCTAAAATTTATGTAGAAAAATATAAAGATGTTTTTACATAAAAGAAAAGTTATAATTAAAATGAATAAACTCCATTTTTTTTCTTGATTTTATTTTGTTTTCCAAAATAAATAATAAATCCCATCAGACATTAAAGATACAAATTGCAATTGTAAAAAAAGACATAAAAAACTCAATATTTGCTCAAATGACTTAAAATAGAATTAAAAAATGCATTATGAACACACTGATAACAAGTTTTGTTTTAATGTTTTTTGTTTTTTTTCATTTTCTTTTGTTTTTTTATATATAAATATGTATAAAAAAAAAAATAAAGAAAATATTTCCAATCTTCAATGCATTAACAAAAAGGTGGATGGTGGGGTCCATCAGGGTTGACTACAGCACCTTATTAGAAAACAGAACCCTGGCCCCCTAAAAAACTTCATCATGAGCAGAATTACACTTTATTATTTTTTCCTTTTTCTTTAGAGCAGCGTTTCTTAACCAAAGTTCCACGGCATTGTAGGATTCCCCAGAAAAATAATGATACATCAAATCGAATGCAATTCAAAATATTTTTGGTGCTTATACAGATGAGGGCACATATGAAAAACGCATTTCCAAATAAAAACTATTGTATATACTTACGTATCAGGAAAAAATAAGTATCCTCACCAAAAATTAGGAAAAATTATTGAGTAGAATTTTAATTAAAAATAAAAAACAATTTTATCATATTTTGCCCACCGCAATTGATTTATTACGTGTTTATATGATAGACTGAGTTACGGCCTCCTAATTCTGCTCGTATCAATGGGGGTTGATCAAAATACGGTAAAACTGATTTTGATTTTTAATTAAAATTCTACTCGATAATTTTTGGTGTAGATACCTATTTTTGCCTGATACATAAGTATACCAAAGAGTTTTCCGGTTAATTTATTTGAAACCGCGATTTTCACCTGTGTAACTGCGTTTTTCATATGTGCCCTTATCTATGAAAGCACCTTTTAATGAGTCACCACTTATCCAGGTCAAAAGCCACTAGTGGATAAGGGTTAAATTTCGAGTTATTTTAATTTTAAATTAAATAATAAAATAATGACATAATCTTGGAAGATTATTGTTATTATAATAATAATGGTACAGAGGGTACTAAAATTCTGATTGGAAAAACTCAACGGCTATTACCAACAAGAACTCAATGATAAACAGCTGTCGCGAGAATGCAAAGTGATTGAATGCAAAGTGATTTTTAATGGTGATCGAAAGAATTTGAGAGTACTGGAAATCTAGGGAAACTTGTTGTCACTTAGATTCCACTTGTTTTTACTCGTGAGCAATCACTGAATGACACTAATGAGTTACAAATAATATGTACAATTTTGATATTCCATAGAAATACAAATGTAAACATGCGATTCCTCGCTTGAAGAAAAATCATGAACAATCAATGGATTTTTATAATGGAAATAAAACAATATAAATAATGATGTATAATGATTTTTTTTTTTTTTTTTAGTTATAAACATTATTTCAAGGTTTCTGTGAGATTAAAATGGTTGAGAAACGCTGCAGTTGAGTCAAAGTAGTCAGCGGAGAAAAAAATTTTTTTTCTCAACTTCTAAAAGGAAATTATTTTAATAAGAATGTAAAAAATAAAATGGAAGGAAAGAGAAAGAAAAAAATTCTTCTTGGATGAATGAAGGAGACAATAAAAACATTTATAACACTTTTTTTTCTTTTTCAATTTAAAAAATGTCTCACATCTCTGTGAGAATGCACCGTGTCTTGAAGAAGCTACGGAAAACGAACAGCAAAGATAAAAATATGAATAAAGTTAATTGAGCAGTAATGTTTAAAAACTTGAGACTGCATCAAAAGTATCAGATCTCAATTGGCAGTCATTGTAAAGAGTAAATATACGTAATAATAAATCGGAAACGGTTAGACCAGTCAGAGGACACGAAACGAATGGAGAAAACATGTAGTGAGGTGATTAAACAATGGATTTTATAATAAAAATCAGATTTAATCAGACATCTATTCATTTTTGATGAAAAATAAGATTGAAACATCCTGAACTGAAGATTTGGTTAAATGATATGACATTAGCACGTGGAGCAATACAGAACAATGATACTCAAAGTTTGCCGATAACCAACAATGACTTACTAATCAACAGTCTTAAAAATCACCAAATGGCCAATCATTTTTAAGCTTTTATTGATAGACCAGCTGGTAGACTCTGGGTTACCTGGGATTGAATGCGGAATCCTATGTCCATTTGCACCATTTTTATATATATTTTTGCTTTGTTTTACATTTTATATATATTTTTGGAGTGAGGCCAAAAGATATACTCACCATTGATTGAGTATGAAGGGATGTAAGTAAAGCGACATTTATCAAAATAAATTTGAGTAAATTACCCCCCCCCCCCATCCTCTGTACCCCTGCTCCAAGACCTGAACCTCTTATTAACATTTCTATTTTTAATTTTTGATTTCTAGAATTTTCAAGTTAAAGGAAAACATATTTCCTTTTTATGGATGTCAAACGCGAACTCAGATCCCATGATAATGTTGGATCCCTTTTGATCAAAATGAAATATATGTATCTAAGTACACTGGATAATGTAGTTTCAGAATATATATGAGGATATATCTCCAAACATCTAGAAGTGTGTGAACAGACAGGAAATGCAACTTAAAAAAAAGAAGAAGACAAGCATACTTTGTGGATGTGCAAAATCACAAGTAATTTTGAAGTCTTTAAACTGTTGATTAGAAAGAAATTTCTGGCTAGAATTAAAATTTGAAAGGAAAAAGTCAAGTATTTTTCGAGCGCGTCACATAATTGAACCAAAGCATTCAAGATGGCAGAGTAGATGAAAGCTATTTGAGATTCTGATTAAAAATGTTCAATGTTTTTCACCCTCTTGTGAGATTGTAGGGATAATACCAATGCATTGTCTGTAGTTGTAAACAAGAGTATGGTAGTTTGTTTAGAAAATATACGCTCAGATTTATTGTATATGAATGTGTTGGTATTGTTGGTACAACCCTTTATTTCGGAACCTCTGTAGTTATTGATCCACGTATATGGGATCAAGTTGTGTCATGCAGATTCATTTGATGATACCGAATCGTGACAAAATGGAGACACATTCAAGCTGATGCAATTTTATTTTCTATAACAAATTTTGAAGAACACAGAATTTTAATGCGTTCAGAAAACCAAATATCAAGTCAATTTCTAAAAGAGTGTAAAATCAATTCTAAAAGTTGTTAACAAAGGTCGTAGAATTATTTGTCTTCAAACTGAAATAGCTAAAACAAAAAACTAAGAGCATGATTAACATTAAAAAGAAGAAAAAGAAAAAAAATTCATATTTCATTATAGTGACGTTTGATTGAAATATGATTAGCCATGTTGATATTGTTCTCAATATCCCAGCACGTTTACGAGATTTAAAAAAAAAAAAAAAAAAAAAAAAAAAAAAAAAAAAAAATCAACATAACTGCATATAAATAAATAAATAGAACAATAAAAAATATTAAATTTTATGCCTACTTCAAAGATAATAAAAAAAAGGCTTTTCCAAACAGTAAATTACCCTTGATACAATTTTCAGGATTTTTTCAAGGGTAAAAATAGGCAAATATTTTATATTTAACCAATTTTCTACAGAAAAAAAAGGGGAAAATAAATAAAATTTTAAAAAATCAGTGACAAAATTAAGCACATTCTTAAAAATTTGTTTTAAATTAAACAGATAAAAAATCGTTCAAAATGTCACAAAGATCATAAATTATCAAGTAAAAGAAAAAGAAATTACTCTTAGTGTTTTCTTTAAATAAGTTTTTGTATAAAATATAAAAAAGACAAATAAAACTGCTAAAGAACATGAAATATTTGATAAGAAAAACATTGAGTAAACTTGATTCTTTTGAAACAATAATCTTCATTGAATCTTCAAGAATGGAAGTTTAAATCTGCAGAAATTTTAAATCTCAAAAAAGTAAATAGAATAAGTCAAAAGTTTTGCAACATTTGCATATGTGACCGAAACCGTTCAAGTTGTGGAATTGTAGCTGCTGTAATTGGTCGTATTGCGATAGTTGATGCACTTGTTGCGCATTGCTTCACTCAGTGTGTGATTTGAAATGTGCACAGGTGAATGCGCAACGTATTCTAATTCGAGAACTTATGCGTTACGAGTCCGAACTTGGGTATAATACCGGCGGAAACAGCCAAACACTTTTGTGAAAGTTTTTTTAATACAAGAAACTTCAAGAAATTTTGCCTGGATTGCATGAAACGTGACAATCGGGAAAAGTCAGGTAGGCTTAAAACCATGGATTCTGAGGTCACACTCCAAGCGACAGGAGGCACATCCAGATGAGCTTGGCATTTCAATTGAATGTAGTTTATCCTCATTACGACCTTGGCAAAAGCATCTTGAGCTGTTGAATTGTGAAAAATATTGTAAAACTTTTGAATTCCCTCCTAAAATCGGTGGGAGTGGGAGGAGTGCTTGAAGAATGGAGATACATAAGCAAATTGTAAATTAAAGTCAGGAAAGAAATGATTTCGTTCACCTCGAGATCGACCAGAATAAACCTGTTGTCATTCTTAAGTCAAACTTTCTAAATGACAACAAATCTAAAATTAAAAAAAATGACAAAATGAAAAATGGTTTTAAATAATGAACGTTGCAACAAGCAGAGTTCCACTCATACTTTGTGTCGGTTACCGGAGGCCGAAACGGACTCTTTTGTCATTTTGAAAAAATATTGTTAGATAAAAATGGAGAGAAAAAGAAAAATCAGAGAAAATTAAGAGGATCCACAGCACGTATATTTTACAGACAGAAGAATGAAAGAATTCAGATAAAAAGTCAATTCAGAATTTGTTTTTTTTTTAAATGCTCATAAAAAAGAATTTTTTTAAAAGTTGGAATCAACAAGAAAATGAGAAACTAAAGAATTCTTAAAAGATTTTCTCTTCGTCTGAGCAAAACTGAATTTTAGAAAAGTTGATTTTCTTGAATGCAAATCTAATTTGATTCCGGTTTTTAAATGTGTCCACACATCTCTGCAATCGGCGCAGTCCGTCCATTGGAATTCCGTTTGAAATATTATTTTCATCGTAAAACGCATAGATCGTATGGACGCACCTTGAGAATGGATTCATTGTCGTTTCAGAGAGAAATAGCTGATGGTTCCAGTAAAATTTAGCTAAAGGCTTTTTTTGTTGAAGAAGAAAAAAACATTTTCTTTTTTTCTTTTATAAATTTAAAAGAAATCTTTTTTATTTTTCAACAAATAAAAAAATATATAAAACACACACAGCAAAAAAGTACAAAAATAATGAAATGAAGACAAAAAAATGCAAATATAATGAAATACAAGGTGAATATTTTTAAATGGTCATTTTGTGAAAAATTAAAAAAATGTGAATTTCATGATTGAAAAATGCAAATACACAGAAATATTTTTTTTTTTTTAAATGCGAAAAATCTTTTTTGGAATTTTAAAATTAAAATTAAAAATACTTCATGGTTGGTTGTTTTTTTTTCTTGTCAAATATTACAATTGTTTTTTTTAAATCCCCCAGTAAAATAATTCCTGAGTTTTTACTTGTCGGCCGCTTTTGTAGTTATTATTTTTGTTCGCTTGAATGGTGTTCTTCTTGAGAGAAGGACATTAATACAGTAAGTAAAAAGTACATAAAACTGATAGGGTTCAACCCTGAGGCGATACAAAGGATCCCTCCTTTCGATGACTTTTTACCCCTCACCCATCCTTAGGTGTCGGGCAGATATCACATACGCACCCAAAATCCATCTTATCTGTCATTTACACACACACATTTCTCTTTTCTTAACCATGGTTTTATGAGATAGAAAGAAATATCAATTGTAAATGGGTTTTCAAACTAAACACTGTGACGAATTAATACGCCATCCGGGTTAGTAATCAAAAACACCCATGGGGGGGGTGGGTTCTTTCGATAAAGATATTCATCTTATTTTTATTAAAAGAAGTTTTTGCATTTTATATATTTTTGTTTTACCTCTCATATGCTTTACAACTGATACTATCCACCATTTCATAATTAAATGCATTTTCTTTTTTAAAATTAAAAAGTGAAATTACGGAATTTCCAAGAGAAAATTTCCAACTTGGAAATGACAAAAAGATGGTGGTTTTCATTAAATTGTCAACAGTCATAAATGAAGTAAAAAAAAAAAAAATCTTGTGGATTACCTTCAAAATAATTGTCGATTTTCTTAGAAACTAAAAATTCAAGAAAATGGAATCCAGTTGCTATTAAGAAATTTATTAATTCTGATTTTAAACTTTAAAAATATAAATAGAAGAAATAATTCCTTTCTGCACAACTCTCCCGCCCTTCACAAGGGATTTTGAAAATATTTTTGGCAAGCTTTGCAGTCACTAAAAATGTCTGAGTCGAATTTAGTATTTCCGCATTCTTTTGAAGAAGTTTACACTTGAAATACTTAGCACTGGAACAATGTATAGAAAAACACTAAGACACTAAGAAGTTAAAGTAAAATATGTTGTGGAGATTACTTCCAAACATCTAAATTAATAAATTACCTCTATATTACCATCAAAACGGGTTACTGTTAATTAAATCAATAATACAACATAAAATTCTGAAATACTGTATATAAAGTACAGAGAAAAATCCCATAGACTAATTTGCATAGATACCTTTTAAATAATTTATAATAAATTCATTTTTTTTAAGTTATTCATTTGTAATTTTATTGCGCTATTTTTCCTATATATCTGCAATAATTTTGTTGATATTAACAGTAATTAAAGATACCGAATTTTCGGAACTCGTATACTTAATGATGAATATGTCATAATTTTGTATCTTTCTAAGTTGTTCATATATATAAGGAATAGTCAGAGTTTTTAGTTTAATAATATATAGTTTTGTTGTTTTAAAAAAGTTCAATATTTTTAAAATTTGAATTTCTAAAAATTAAGCAAAATGACAACAAATAAAATAAAAAAGAATTGAGTACTTTTAAGATATCAGCATCGTAAAATATACAAATAAATAAATACTTTCATTTAAATACAATGTAATTTCTTCCACTACAAATAGCAGTTTCCATAGTTCAGTTGGAAAAGCACCGGATGCCAACCATTCGAATCTTGCTACGTCTAGCCACACTGATGAGTCTTAAAAAGACGAAACAGCTGTCTGTGGGTGACTATATTTATTTTTATATATATATATATATATATATTAGCAAATTTACTTTTTGCTAGCCTGGGAGAATATCATGGTGAACTAACATATACTGCACTGACCACCAAAAGACGAGGTAATGACTGATAGCAGAGTATTATGACGAACGCCCCCCCCCCCCCCCCCCCGCCCCAAAAAAGGAGAAGTTAATGCTTGGAAGGATGATATCATGTCAACAGAACAGATAGTAAACTACCTCCCATGAAGAACAAACATATACTATACTTCCCCCCAAAAAGTGATGGTAATACCTGGGAGGATTACCCCATAAAAGGAGAAGGTGATGCCTGGGAATATGGTATCATGGCAACAGAACAGATACTTCACTACACCTCCCAAAAAAAAGAAGATGGTCCCTGGGAAGATGGTCTCATTACAACAGAACAGACGCTACATTACTCCCCCCCCCCCCCACAGAAGGATGTAATACCTAGAAGGATTACCCCCACCTCCATGAAAAAGGAGGAAGTAATTCCTTGGAGGACGGTCTTATGACAACAGAAGAGATACTACACTACTCACCCCCATTAAAAAATAATACAATAAAAGATTAAATCAGTTTTTTTTTTCATTTGGTCGAATCATTTTGGCTATTTGGCTAAGATAAAAGTGTAAAATATGCTCAGCGCCTCACACTAGATAAGGACGAGGTAATCAAGCATTTAGAAGACAATCTAACTCGGACGGTTGCTGGGGGGGGGGGGGATACTGTAAGCATAGAACTAGCTAAGCAGGACCTCTGACATGGGACTAGCAAGTGTTACGAGGGCCAAATAGTTAGAGCTAGGCTAAGGAAAGATTCCAATGAAGCCATAAACTCTGACGCGGATGAACGTAAGAAAGCTTTTAAGCGTAGCTTGAATAGGCACCCGGATGGACGTACCTTGCGAGGTATTTTGGGAGCATTTCGCTGAACTGCAAATGAATCTCCGTTCTGTATCACTCGCCAATGGCAGTAGTGCAGTTAAATGGAAAGCGTTTAAAATCTTTCGCTATTTCCCGGTCGGTACGTCAGGGCCGTCCGCTGTCGCTCCTGCTCTACATCCTTTTGCTGGATCCGCTACTGTGCAAGCTAAGGAGTAAAGAGGCAAGTTTGGTCCTACATGGAATCGCTTTGCCTGGCGGGGCTCGAGGCAGGGTGTCCGCATTCGCTGATGACATCACCATATTTGTGTCGTGCTTCCGAGACATCGAGAGGGTGACAGAGGCACTCTCATGTTACGAAACAATCACAAGGACCAAAATCAACTGCAGCCAGTCAACAAGCCTGCGGTTGGATGCCTGGAGTGGTGAAACAACCCTTCCGGCTTCTTTCTGTTGAACAGATGGCCTGGTTCGAATCCTTGGTGTATGGTTCGGACCGGTCTTCAGCTCGAGAGGAATTAGTTGGAAGTAGAGTCAAAGGTCGAAACATCGGTTAACACTTGGCTTTGAAGGAAACTCTCCTTAAAAGATAGTTCTGAGGTGTGCACCATTTACGTCTTTTCTCTCATCCTTTACCAATTGGGCGTCGTCTCCCTGCCTGTGAACCACTTAAAGGTACTCCGGTGCCTTCTGTCCTCATTTCTCTGGGACAGGAAGAGGCACTGGGTTCACAGACAGGTCTGTATTCAATGTCCGTATGAAGGAGGCTTGGGGATGCCCGACTTGATGTGTCATCGAGACACCAAGAGACTGACTTTCCTGAGTCGAAAATTGACAGGAATCTGTGTCTATAGTGCTTTCCCCGACCTCATCCTCGACCATTTAGTCGAGGGCCGTCGTAGGCAGAGGGGCAAATTGCAGTTCTTTAGAGAGTGTCAAGCCGTGCTCAAAAAGCTTCCTCGGTCCAGTGGGAGGGGGCGGGGCTGCTGACGATCCGGTTGGGGCGGTCGGAGGAGAGGATCCGCTCTGAATGGAGTTAGGCACCAGATACGAGTCATCTCAACAGCTGAGTTCTTTCTGACCTGGTGAGCCATACAAAACAGTTCTGGAATGGATGTCTCGCCTGAACGTTGTAACACGCTTGAAGAAGAAACGCCTGAGCACGCTTTCTTCGAATGCCGAAAACTCCGGCAGTACAGGGGGTATGTGAACGAGGTGACAGCTTGTGTCAATCCCAAGCAGCCTTTGTCATTAAACATATCCTACGTAATTGACAATGTCGGGTCGACATGGGACAGGGAGAGACGAATGGTGTTTCTCGCCATCTTGGCAGTAGCGCAAATGGTGGTGTGGACGCCGCGTCTGAAAGATTACCAAGGAGTTGAATCTTTTGCTGATCAGGATCTTATAGCTTTCTTACAGCACCAGCTGAAAGGAAAGATCAGATGTGATAGAAAAAGATTACATTTCTCCGTCTTTGAAAAAGGTGGTTTGGTTTGGTTGTTTTGTTTTACGGCATATCAACCCTTTTCGGGTAATTTAATGCCGAATCCGGTCATTTTGGTAAAAGTTTTTATGCTTCTTTATATCTTCAAGTATGTATTTATGGTGTTATGTTTGATTTGGTTTGGTTGTTTTGAAAAAAAATGTGTTTTTGGCTTGGCAGAACATTTTTGGTCAGGAAGCCGATATCTTCAGACAGCCTGATCTGGTAGCACCAGTGAAGAAAGGTGGCTACAAGTAGCAAGCTTGTGTGTACGAAAAAGAGTCAAGTATGAGTACGTGCCTGTCAGACCCTAGCTCTTCGGGTAAGTTTAGCCTCTTAGCTAGTCAAGTGAATAAGTTATTCCTAAATGGTCACCCATTTAGTACTGGCCAGGCTCGACACCGCTTAACTTCGGTGATCTTACGGGAACCTGTGTCAACGTGATTGTTGAATATAAGAGACAACTCGTGTCTAGATCCTTTCAATAGTCCGAATCAGGATCTTAGTTTCGGAGGGGAATTGGCTGATGAATTTGCCATAGTTTGGATTTGTCTCCCAAGTACTTTCGGACCCATCTGGGTCCATCTTCGGGGGAATGAGGTTAATCAGGTAAAGACATGTGTTAGTATTTATAGAAGGTTTTTGGCGGGAATTATGTACTAAGTACGAAACTATATTTGGAGCTATAAACATTTTAGAATATTATTACTGATATTATGCTGCCTAGATATACATATATATATATATACACACACACATATATATATTATATATATTATATATATATATATATATATATATATATCAGTCATACAATACATCTTGCAGATCCTCTGAGGGTGATCATCAGTGATTAACTGGTTTCATTACAGGTTTTATGTTTTAAATCATCAGACCCATTCTACCAGCAACTCAAGCATTTCTCAAAAGAAAAATGCTTCCTTCTCAAATGCAACGTTGTGCTACGCACCACATAAACATAACCTGACAGAAACACAAGTAGTAGAAGATTTGGCAGAATTTTATTTTATTTGTAGTCGATGTAATATAATAATAAACATGAGATTTGCATCCAGCCTCTGTTGCATCCTTGTGTTTGTTTTATAAGTACTTCCACAGAATATGCTCTAACAAACTTACGACACTGGTACCAACTAAACAAAAATACCGCAAACCCACCCGACTGGCAGCAAAATCTCATCCCTTCAATGGAGAGATCCCTAGATGCCGGGAGTTTTTCTACTCTGACAGCTTCTTTCCTTCAGACCGTTTGGCTTTTGGAATTCCCTCTCTGCTTCCCCGAACATACCAACATGCAGAAATTTAAATGTAATGTTAACAAACATCTTGCCCTTCCCCCAAAATCTGGCCCTAACGGCAGTAGCCCTCTTACATTTCAGTGGCAATATGCCTTTTTTTGGAGGGGTGAATAAAAGTTCAAAAAAAGTAAAAATAAGATTAAAAAATAAATAAATATTTGAACAAAATTAGCGTATTTTACTCCCGGGCAATAGCGGGTCCATCTGTTCGTAATCATAAATCTTTGTATTGCAGCTGCGAATTGAAACTTCGATTATATTGAAATTAATCAGAATGGAAAACAGGAAGGAAAAAATAGTAGATCTATAAATGCTTACACGTGTATCCTTCACGAACACAAGAATTTGTTATGTCTTGTTTGTTATTTCAAAACTACCGTATTTCCTTTCAAATATGTTTTGGTAATTATCGGGGCTGGAAGTCTTCTCAGAGTCAAAGAATATTCATTGACTTAGATGTCGTGAAAATAAGTCAATTCTGATACGGACTCGATGAAAAATGAACAAAAAAAAAAAAAAAAAAGGAAAGAAAATCTTTGTGTCGTTAAGCACATAATAATGACACAAAGATTTTACATGTTTTCTTTTGTGCATTTTTATTAATTTATTATTTTTATAAAAAAATGATTTTTTTTTTACGTTTTGTTAAAAAAATAGAATTAAGAAAACGTTTAACTTCAGTTTTAAAAAACATGTCCGTCCTCTTTAAAAACAAAACGGTATAACTAAGAATTTATTACTAATGGTGCAAGTATTTCTTAGGTCAGATTCAAACTTTTTAAGATTTCACGAGTCAGAGCGTTAGGGCTACAAATTCTAGAGGCGTAGTATTTATGCGGGATAAGAGTTGGGAAGTCTACAAATGAAAAAGCAACTGAATTCCAGTAATTTTGAATTGTTTTCTCAAACAGATGCAAGAAGGAATCAAAGACAATTGACAAACATGCAAGTCGTTTTGGTCCTAACGAGCATTGAGATATGGGTGAAATATGGATTATCGTTTCAGGGTGAGGGAAGTGGACCCTATTTTGTATCAGATGTAATTGGTTACGTGACGTCATCATCAGAGACTTGCCGTTCAAGCACTACTTGACCACATATTGTTGCTAAAGAGGGCCCCACAAATCGTACACTCAAACGGAGAGTCTGTATAGTCCTTTTGCGAAGTAACTGTAATCGGTTTATAATCAAATGGTTTTTCGTGAACATGCATTTTCTTGTGAGCATCAAGGTTGCTCTTCTCTGAAAAGACAACCCCGCAGATATCACAAGTATATGATGACAGTAAAGAGGAAGAAAGCAACGACATTGACGTGTCATCGTTGTGAGTCCTCTCGTGATTTGTCAGGGCGGTGATTGTCGGGAAGCCCTCGTTACAGATACAGCATTTGTAGGGACGTTCTTCGATATGAATTCGGTCTGTCCCAAGAGTATTACCGTTGCTGCTACTGCTGTTTATATTGTTGATACTGATTGTTTTTTTTTTGGGGAACTGTTGTTGTAGGTGATGATGCTGCTGCTGCTGCTGCTGCTGATGTTGTGGAGTTTGCTGCTGAGATGAAATAGAGGGGGAAGAGGAAGAGGAGGGGGAAGAGGAGGAGAAATGGTTGGTTGAAAGGTCACCGTTTGTGTCTTGACTGACACCTGCTGCAATCCTTTCTGTAAGATCAGTGTTGTTTGCCGCGAGTAAATTTCCAGACTTTGTAACTTGTAGGTTCAGGTGAGTGATTTTGTGCTTCTCAAGGGTATCACAGTTCGAGAACGTCTTATTGCAAGTGAAACACCTGAATTGGTTTTTTTCCAAGTGCGTTTCAATGTGGGCATCAAGCTCATCTCTTGAGCAGCATTCCTTTCCGCAATGTATGCACTTAAACAACTGTCTCTTTGCAATCGAATCAATGCCCAGGGTGGAAGACGCAGTGGAAGTCCCGACCATGCCGGTAGCGTTGGACATGTTGGCGGTTACCGGATGCTTCTTGCGATGAGACTTCATCGTCTGTCGATAGGAAAACACTTTGTCACACAAATCGCATTTGAACGGCTTCTCCCCAGTATGGGTCCGCCTGTGCGTGATGAGCGTTGATCGGTGGGAGAAAGACATTTCACACATATCACACTTAAACGGTCTCTCGCCAGTATGTACCCGCTTGTGTGCCTTGAGGGCCCCCTGGTGGCTAAAGGCTTTGGGGCATGTATCGCACTTGAAGGGCTTCTCACCCGTATGTACCCGTTTGTGCGCCTTCAGTGCGCGGTTTAAAGAAAATGCTTTGTCGCAGGTGTCACATTTGTACGGCTTGTCCATGATGCCATTGCTGTTTGCAAGGTTGTGCATAGGATTATTTTTCATGGCAGCAGCAGCTGCAGCGGCATCTGCCGCAGCAGATGCAAGAGCTGCAGCTGCCGCTGCACTAGCTACAGACGTAGTGGTTAGCACATTGCCTGGGACCTTCAAAGGGATTTTTTCTGGCTGGCTGTTAAAAGGTTTGTTGTTCACAATTGGATACGACGCTGTAGTGACTGGTTTGGGCGTTTCCCATGAAGACTCCATCTGATCGTCTAGGTTAGCACCCATACTTTCATCAGTCGATGACATTTCTTCTAATGCCGAGTTTGGCGTCATTCCAACATTGGAGATTTCCGTTTCTGCAGACATAGTTCAAAAAGTTTTTTTTGTTCTGTTTTTAAAATTTGTAAAAAATATAAATTAGAAAATAAAAAGATGTTGGGTTTTGTGGAGTTCTTTTCAAAAGTTCAATTTTTTTTTTTTATATATCTTAAATTACCCCCTTTTTTACCCCCTTTACCCAATAATTAATGTATTCTATATCTCCTTAACGAAATCATTGATCTTGCTGTTTGAGAATAAAGAAATTCATACACAGGGGATGGGTAAAAAAAAAAAAGACCCTCAGATGAATCCAGAGAAAAGCAGCAGGAATGATATTTTGGGGGATCTCATCTTACAGAAAGGAAAAGCCGTTAAATGAAATTGTAGTTTCTCTGATTTGGATTTTTTTTTGTTGCCTTTTGAGCAGATGATTTTAAAAAAATATTCTTCTGTGGGGATTTTTCCTTTGAGTCTCTTCAATATATCTGGCAATGTCCCTAAAAAAGATAAGAAAAAGAAATTAGCGTTGTTAAATATTTAAAAAATTTAAGATAAATAATTCTAAAAACATCAAAGTATTCAGCACAATGTGTTACTCTCTCACCTTTTTTTTCTTTCTTTTTTACTTCATTCATACAGTAAAATGCTTTCCCCAAGAAAATATAATGCCCCCCCCCCCACCTCACCTGGTCGCATATTTTTTATAGTAAATATCGTACTCACTTAATGCATTTTATGAAAATTAAATTTAAATTCTAAAGGATAAAATATTTGACGATCACTGAATGATTTTTTTTTATTATTATTCTTTGGAATTCTAATTTTTAGACAAACTCAACTTTTTGCGTAGAAATGGCAAAAAATAAAGAGGGATAATTGTATAATCTTTTTATTTTCAAAATTACTTTGAAGAAATTATTTTTATTTTTCTGTTTTTCAGATATCAAGTAAGGTGAAGAAAATCCCTATCCTAGGCACGTCAGGGCGGCACCTCAAAAATGATACAATGAATACACAAAGAGTCATGGTTTAGTTGTGTGAAATTTTCATGAAAAAAAAAATTTCCTTACCTACCTTATTTTCCCTTTCTCTTTGATTTTCAGCTCAAGAGAATCAAGCCTATTTCGGTCAAGTGTTTATAAAGAGAGAGATAAGAGAAACAGACATGAAGAGAAAGAGAAATAAAGTATATATATATATATATATATATATATATATATATATACACATATATATATATATATATATATATATACATGAGAGATGAGAGAAGTGAGCTGAATCCTTGACATAAGATGGAGATTTGCTCGTGAGTGGGATGATTCCGAAATCGGCTTAATGGATGGCATGCTGAACCTCGAGCTCTGACAATAGGCCTTAATGGAATACCGTCTTTGTGAATCTTAGGAAGGCAGTATAAGTGAGGTAACTTGCTGTCTCACCTTTCATCTTAGCTCATCTCCTTGAGCCTTGGGTTTATTCAAGGCTGCATCTTCTATTGGAGCTATCATGTCTAGGTATAGAATCAGCTTGATGGTTGTGATTCGTTGTGACGAAGTTGAGACCTTTGTTTAGAACGGCTTCCTTAGAGGTAGTCAGCTGACGCTTACTTGACAATGGCTCTTATTGGTGAATCGTGGAATTGGAGTCTTATGTCCTTAGCTTTCAATTTTTCCAATTTCTTTATTTGTCGAGGTTTGATGTCCTGAAATTCTTGCTTATGTGACATATCCATGGATTGTTGGATTAGGGTTATGTCATCAGCCAATTCCAGGAAGGGGCGACGTTGCTCAAGATGAGATCAGTAGTCTGAATAAATCAAACGATACAAATTATCAACTCTCATCTCAAAACTTCCAAAACACAAGATCTTATCTGAGAGTTTATTAATACAGAAATTACAACAAATACTTCAGTCAGCTACTATTGATTGATACTAGTGTTTGCCTGAATATATACTGAATTACTTCCCTTAGTGTTACAGACAGAGGAATTACTATTTATACAGATAGATATTGAAACAGACACAATGCGTATTATTATATTAGAGACAATGAATGCATAATAGCCACAGTCCACACACATTTCTAAGCTTACTCCTGTGCAAGGTTACATAGGCTTTTGGTGTTCATATCAGAGGTCACTAAACTACGTCCCGTGGGCCCGGACCAAGCCCGCAATGTCAGTTCATCAGGCCCGCCGCCGGTAATTGCATTTTCGTGATAAAACGTAATGGAACACAGGATGTTGTGATAGAATTTAAATTTAATTATATTTAGAATACTAGGAGACCTGTTGGGCGCTATGTGCCTTAAATGTTATGGTTTATTGTAATGTTTGTTAACTTCATGCCATCCCAAGTCCTTCTCTCGCTATGGCGTCACCATGCTACCCATTGCAGTGATATGCGACAAGAGGGAGAAAGTAGCAACCCAGTTAAATGATGCTGGCTGAAACAGAGCTGAGAGGGAGAAGATAACAAAATACCAAGGTTCTATGTACGACATGAAAAGAAACTGAAATCTCCATAATTCCAGTAATTAGGAGCATCCGGGCTCATGAAAAAGAATTTCAAAAACTACCTGGTGAGTACAGCTGGTGAATTAACCGCAAGAGAGATACAAACAATTGCGCTTAAAGGGACGGTGAGAATCTTAAAATTATCTCTCATTTGGAGTCTCTGAAATAGTGGGTGAATGTCTGGCATCCGGTAGGATGCCCCATCCCCAGTAAAACACAAAGATAAAAAAAATAAAAAATTTTAAAATTGATAAATAAAACAAAAACACATTTTAATGGGTAAATAATTCATTTGAGTAAATAATAAAAGCTATAAATAATATTATTTTGATCTTCCAAATTGAATGTTAAATGAATTAGTTATCCAATCAGTTGACACGAGGAAGTTATTTTTATGAGGGGCCATTTAATTTTAGTCAACAGGAATGTTAAAACAATTTTTTTTTAAATGTCCTTAACGGTAATGAGACTAAGATACATGCACATACATTAACAAAAAAGAGAAATTATCTTTGCCGTTCAAAAGAACAATTTCATGCACAGCCGTTCAAACGTACGAAGACACAGTAATAGTTGTTTTTCCAGGTTACTTCAAGTTAGGTTACTATTTTCAGTGACGGGTGATTTATTTTTGAATGTTGGAGTTTTTCAACTTAAAGTGCACAGTACTGTGTGTCTCTATGCATATAAAAATAGTCTTATCTTAAAGAAAAAAGGGCCACTCATTAATAATAGGGTTTTAAGTTGTCTTTCATACAAAAAAAAAATCCAAGTTGAAAACTTTAGTGAATTAAACTTTTTACCTAATTATCAAATTGTGTTTCCATCTGTTTTTACATGGTCCAAATCAGCAGAGGTTTTTTTTTTTATTGAGTTACCATTAAGAAAAAAACTATCTTGATCTCTACTGTGCTATGAATCATATTAAGAAGATTCAATATGTTAACTGTTGAAATTAATTTTATATGAACAGATAAAGTTGCACGTCCATGTTATTTTTGTATGTTTTTATTTAGAGATAATTGGATTTTACCCAATGTTTAGGCTGGCTTGATTTAATAATTATTGCTTTCATTATGATTAATTTTCATTTACCAAAAGATGACATTACATTTCTAAGGATTTTTCACTTGTTCAAAGCCTACAGTTTTAGTTATACACTAAAATTTGGCTTCTAGACCAATAGCACGCAAGACGGCGAAATTCCTAATTTTCAACAAATTTTGAACGGTCATAATTCAGTGGCTAATTGTCCTACCAATATCATTGTTTATGTTTTGCAAAGATCTATGTGACTACATTAAAAGTTTTAAGATATAACGAAAATAAAATTTTGGTTTGGGATACCTACTTAAAATAGAAATGCTTTCCATCTCCTTGAAAGATTTTGTCGATCTGCCCAGTATTTAAAAATACTGGTGATCAGTCTTCATCACAGTACAGACTGAACAATCTTCTGTGATAAATCAAGAGTTGGCATTCACCTCAGCAAAAGCAATCTACTTAGTGACAATCAATATGGATTTCGTCCTGCACGATAAACTGCTGATGTGCTAATTGTAATATCATAGAGGATGATCAGCGAATCTCTCAATTGAGACTTTGTTTTTAAGACAATAGCGCTTGACATAGGTCTTTGATAGCATCTGGCACAAAAGGTTACTTCACAAACTTGCTAGCTATGGAATATCTGGCAATGTATTAAATTCTTTTTCTGATAAGTTTATCAAAGTAGTCGCTGATGGACAGAAGTCTGAAGCACATCGTATCAACACCAACGTAGCTCAAAGGATCTATTCTGGACCCAACTCTCTTCCTAATTTTCATTAATGATCTTCCAAATCATATTCTGCTTCCCTGCAGGCTACAATGTGGTCATCTTCAAATCCAATGTCAACAAATACTTGTCAAAATCATCGTCATAAATAATCAAAATTTGTTCATTTCATTCATCATATTCTTCATCATTTAACTGACAATCTATTCATCTCATTAACCTGTATCCTTGAGTTGCGACACCGCAGTAAAGAATAATATACACAAATTATTTATTTAAAAACTATGTTACATATTTCAGAGATGTACCATGGTTTCATTACATGAATTGACCTTTTACAGTTTAGAAAAGGCCATTAGAGTCCATTCAAATCATCAGCAACTCACAAAATGAAAACAAATCTAAGAATGGAGTTCAATGAAACCATGGTACATCTCTGAAATATGTAACATAGTTTTTAAATAAATAATTTGTATTTTAGCTTTCACATTTTTGCAATCGAGTACTTTATTGATGTCTTTTTAACATATCCCAACGTAATATATATATATATATATATATATGCAGCTACATGGTGC
Organism: Sepiola atlantica; assembly: GCA_963556195.1. NCBI lineage: Eukaryota > Metazoa > Mollusca > Cephalopoda > Sepiida > Sepiolidae > Sepiola > Sepiola atlantica. Next base: position 69,574,006 of record OY744527.1, on the reverse strand, counting down.
AAGTCTGCATGGAGAGTTTCGAGAGATGCTAATAATCTTGACTAACAAACAGCTGCCAGCAGCTATGAGAGGTTGTGTATACTCCTCATGTGTCAGAAGTGTGCTAATGTATGGCTCTGAAACCTGGGCTGTCTCTGCCGGTACACTAGAGAAACTACACCGTAATGACAAGGCAATGGTCAGATGGATCTGTTTGGTGAGGCTTGAACAAAGCATACCTTTTGGGTCGCACAAGTAAACTTGAAAAGCCTTGCTGACATCATGCAGAAAAGCAGACTGCGTTGGTTGGGGCACGTTGAGCGCAGCAATGGCTAGATTGCTAAAGCCCGACAGTTGAATGTGCCAGCAGAGAAGACCACCTCTGGCAGACCTAAGTTGTCTTGGAAGGACGTGGTTAAACGTGATAGGAAAGTCTTGGGTATGGATTACACCAGGCCTCACCAAAGACAAGAATGGAGGGGAAGACTTAGATCGAGACTAGGCAATCAGACCCCCCCCCCTCATCAGAGGATTAATTGTGGCCTGATTCAACAAATAAACCGGTTGTAGTTGTGATGAAGATGATGTATATATATATATATAATAATAAAGCCAAGTTAATTTGCAAGCCCCCCCCCCGCCCTATTTTAATCACACAAAATATGTGTTGAAATATTCCTCAGTTTTGGGATTGAGCGGATGGGACGTGTAGATGACTGATTCATGTATCAAGTGATTAATTCAGTAGAAAATGCATTTATTGGTTCATAGGACATTTTGTCTCGATTCACCTGATGCTTTTTTTCAACATTGCCAGTAAAGCGTGAATAATAAACTGATGCAGCAATTATTTGCTTTCGTTCTGTTTACATTTGTATTATACGTATATGATATTGATTACTTATGCTAATTTTTTGCGTTTGAGTTTAGGATTTCTTTTGAATGAATGAAAACTCCCTGCCAAAGGATTATAAACAAACAGTATTAATTTTAAACCATTAGGGATATTTTACGTGGGGTAGTCCATAAAATAAATGTGGTATTGTGGTGACTGCTGAAGTGAAAATAATAAACAAATGTTGGGTGAATGGGTCAGAATGCATCTAGTTAAGAGTAGGATAGATAGAAGATGACCAATTACCCTACCCCCTCACCCACACACTTTTGAGGGCCTTGTGCTTAATTTGTAAAATTTGTTTACCTTTTTATTTTGCAAATAAATAATTCAAAGGGTCGTATTGGTTCTGTCCTCGGTCAAAGAAGAAATCTTTTCCGACCAGGACAAGTTTTTTGTTCTGTTCAATGCCTCTTTTTGGAAGAGCTGGACACTCACATCAAAACCCGACCCTGTGTTTAAACTTTGCCCTCATGAGGAGACAAGCAAAGATATCTGGATGACAAAGCTATTGAGGTTGCGCAGAAACTTTATTACCTTGGTGATGATATTGAAGCACAGGGAGGTGTTTGTGTGATAGCAAGAGTTAGGCGTGGATGGAATAAGTTCAGGGAACTTCTGACATTACTAACCAGCAGAATGTTACCATGTCAACCAAGAGAAGAGTCTATCAAGCATGTGTATGCAGTGTGATGATGTATGGAAGTGAAACCTGGCCAGTGAAGGTTGAGGACATGCGTTGCATGGAAAGAAATGATATGATAATGATATGAATGATGTGTAATGTGAGTCTTAAAGACAGGCTTAGAGTTGATGACCCCAAAGGAAAATTAAATCTGGATAGTGTAGTGAGATGTGTGCTGAACAGAGGACTTCGATGGTATGGCAATGTTGAAAGGATGAATGAGAGTTCTTGGGTTAGTAAATGTAGAACAGTTGAGGTAGCAGGTTTAGTTTACAGAGGAGGGCTGAGGAAAACATGGGAGGAAATGATAAGTATGGATAAGAGGGATAAATAAAGACCTGGCTAAAGATAGGTTAGTTTAAAAGTCAATTTCTAAAAGCCGCCCAACGCATGCAAGCATGTAAAACAGGCGTTTAAACCAAATATGATGATGTGCCAAAAGTTGAAAAGTATATGGAGTTACCGAGCAGGCTGTCACACATTGTTTTCTATTTTCATTGGAAATTTTTTTTCATATTTAAAAATTTTTGTTCAGCATTTTTAACAGTGCATGTGCTCTTTTCATGTTTTTATCGCAAAAATAATTTTATTAGATTTTTGAATTCAAGTAAATAAACTTTAAACTTAAAAGCAAGAAATTCAAAATTTAAGAGTATTTTACAAAAGCACACTTCTCAAGTACACATAACACATGCATACACGCACACTTTGAAAAGACAGACACACAGATATATATTTAGAAATTTTTCTGCCATGAACAACCAGACCAATTTATGATGTTTTCATTTCAATGAACTTCTTCCTCTCATTAAAAACTACCAACTGTATTCCTGTTGCCCACTTAACAGTCAACTTTGAGGTAAGTGCATCATCGCTCGTCTGGTTTCTTGAAACAAACATTTAGAAATTTCTTTTTATTACAAGATTGTTCGTAAAGCAATGTCGCATTTATGGAGAGAAAATCAAAAATTGTTTCAAGATAAAAATTGACCTGTCACATCAGTATAAGACTTTATGTATGGGTTTGTTTATACATCCTTTCTGTCGTCCATAGAATTGAAACTGCTGCACCAGACATTTTGGAATTGATATCTGTTGGCTTTATTTTTATTTAAAATAATTTCAATAAAATAAATAAATAAAAGTCATTTCTGAAAAATGATTCACTCTATTATTCAATTTTAAGTATTTCTAAAGCTAAAATGGAAGAAGAAAAAAATGGTTCAAAATTAAAAATCCATCACTCTCTTATTTGGCCTTTTCTAGTTACCATGACAACCATTTTTTTTTAGTTCATCTTTAACAAGGCATATTGCCATTGAAGTATAATGGGTTACTGTGATAAGGGCCAGATTTATAGGGGGGGGGGGCAACCTGGATGGGGAGTTAGGCAGCAAGATGTTTGTTCAGATTACATTTAAATTTCTGCGTGTCGGTACAGTCTAAGAAACAAGGTGCAGGGAGGAAATTCTAAAGCAAGCGGTTCAAGGAAAGAAGCTATTAGAATAGAAAGTATTCCGGCATCAAGGGGCCGCTAGAGTGAAGGGGTGAGATTTTGTTGCTAGTCGAGTGGGTCGGGAGTATTTATGTTAAAAGGGTACAAGTGCAGTAAATTCATCGGAGCACATTCTATGGAAGTATTTCTAAAACAGAGGGATGCAACAATGCGACAGGGGCTGGAGCTTGGCAGCCAGTGTGGGACCTATTAGGTTAGAAATTCTTTTTTGCACCCTGTCAAAAAGGGAGAGGCTAGTGGTTGGTGCTCCAGCCCAGAATTGTCAACAATACTTCATGCACAGACAAATGGTGGATTTATAGAAATATAGGAGACTGGCAAGTGTGAGAAGTTTTCTAGCCGGTAGAGGGAGTCTACCTTCTTTGTAGCAGACGTGGCAACATCTTCTATGTACTTATTCCACTTCATGTTGCCAGGGAATGTCGGGCCAAGTAGTTTAAATGTTAAACTTTCGGGAAGGGTGCTATTAGCCATGACAACCGGTGGTTGGAAAGGAGTTTTGTTCTGGTAGCATTAAATGTGACTATCTATTTTTGGCCCCTTTCTACTTCAGACTGAAGGTCATTCATTCATCAAGGATTCAGCCATTGCCCTGCATGTGTGGGAATTCAATTTGCCACCCACTCCCAAGGAAAGAGTGTGGTATCATCAGCAAATACACCCATCTCAGATATGATTGAATCGGGGAGGTTGTTTATGAAGATCAGTAATAATATAGGTTACAGTATCGACCCCTGGGCCACACCCGCATTGTTGTAGTGTTGTTTTGATGTATGGTCATTGAGAATGAATTGGATATTTCTTTTACCTAAGAAAGATCTTGATTATATTAAATATTCATCCAGTAATACTGTACAAGTTGATTTTCCTGAGAAAACCTGCATGTCAGACTTTGTCAAAAGCCTTGGAAATATCTAGCACTACCGCCCTAGCTTCCTAGCTTTACCTAATTTATCCAGTGTGAGGTATATATCCGTTCAGGAATGACCGTTAGGATATCCACAGTAGAATGGGATAGCCTAAATCCAGACTGTTGGTCAGAGAGAAGTTTAGCATTTTTCATGTGCTGAACTATCGCTAGATTGATTAAGGATTCAAAGATTTTAGTCAAGAGCGAGAGGAGACTTATAGGATGATAATTTTCTGGATCAGTTCTTTCTCCAGAGTTCTTGAAAACTGGTACCACAGACAATTTTCTAACGATCAGGGAAGCAAGATTCTCTAAAGCATTTGTTATAGAGTTTGGAGAGGAGTCAACTTAGCAAAGCATTATTTTATTACTATAGCCTGGATAAGATCTGGTTCACATGCTTTGAAGGTGTTGAGTATTTTATGATAGCCAGAACGTGGGAAGGAGTAATGATCAGATCATCTAGTGAGGGTTCTGTCCGCAGTGGAAAATTGGGGAGAGAGTGGTTTGCAGAGTTTAAGATGAAGTAAGGCAAACCGCTGGGTAATCAATTCAGCCTTGTCTTTTGCCATGGAAGCAACTTAATTGGAGGTAGAATTGTTGATTGCCAATTGTTCACCACGCTATTATAGATTTTCCTGAAATCGCAAGTTCCTAATTTCTGTGGTGCGATGCAATTTCTAGTCATCTCAGTAACGCTTAGCTGCAGCTATTAGACTTTTACAGTGGTTTCTTAATGTTAGAAATTTTTGTCTATTTTAATCTGTCTAATGACAGTTGAAACAGTGAAGTGTGTCGTGCCATTGCACAATAACAACTGTACCGATCAAAGTGAACCATTGGAGAAAGTGAGGCTTGCTATGGAATTTCTGGATAGGGACAAATGCTTCTATGCCTGCTATGACCTATTCAGTTACATCCTCTGCACATTGTTCAGCAGGGAGAGAAGACGTTTTACTCAAAGGTGCATCTTTGATGAGATCTCTGAGAGATTCCCAATCAGCACGTTGGTAATATCTTGTTATTTTGAGTAACAGTGTTACCATTTGGGGGCAGGGGTTTATGGTGATATCAACCATTATTACTAGCTGATCAAGATTCCCTAGTGAGCTATGGGAATTGGTAAAGCCTCGAGCAGTGTAGTCAGAAATAGGTCAAGAAGCAAGGCTTGCTAGTACCTCATGCTCTGAGAGGAAGGTGACGATTTGTGTAAGGGAATGGGCAATCGAGAAGCTATGCATGCTATGACCAGCTGGAGCTGTAGAGCTTGAGAAACCGAGCGACTCTCTGTGGTGGACATTAAAGTCTCAAAATACAGAAAGTTGGGTGCTAGGATCCAAGAAAAGTGCTGTGTCAATACTATCGGAGACATAGTCAATTAGGGTACAGTCCTGGGTTGTGGGGGAACTGTAGAGGAAATATAGGTAACTGATGCTGCATTGTAAGGTTAATCAAAAGCACATATAGGTAGGCCTCATCTTCGGATTCTAGACTAAGTTCTTGAGTTAAGGAGGAAACGTGTTATGGATATAGATTCTGAACCCACACATATGTTTATTTGAGTCTTTACAGCAGAGTGAGAGGTAACTTGGCATATTTCAATATTCATTTAGAAATAATTGTTGTTGATATTTTAATATTAAAATAATCATTAAATATATTGATATCTATACCAATCTAAATGAATAAATGCAAAAGTTTTTTTTTTATTTATCACTCCTATATTACTATCAAAACGGGTTGATGTTATTTTAATCAATAATATAACAGTATTGATTTACTCCTCTCCAGGAGTTAGGCACAAGGCCAGTTTTTATCTTACTCCCACAAGTAAAATGTGACCCAAGGTCGGGTCGGGAAAAGTGGGGTTTAAAAATTGCCTGGGCAGCCCTGTCAGCATTCCCCGGTAGGGGCGCCTCAGGCAGTAAGCAATAAACTTACTCCTCCCCCAAAGAGGGGAGGCGAAGCCTGGGAGGGTGGACCTCCTAGAACTACACAGGACAGACCCATAGACCGGTGTAAATCAAGCCCCGAAGGCCAAGACAATACCAGTCTATGGGGTGCAGTATCCATCGGAACAGATACTACACTTTGATCTTAGCCAAATACAACAGTATTATTTACTCCTCTCCAGGAGTTAGGCACAAGGCCAGTTTTATCCTACTCCCACAAGTAAGATGTGACCCAAGGTCGGGTCGGAAAGTGGGGGGTGAAAAGCCAGCGCCCGAGAGGTGAACAGTATTTTTTTTTTTTTTTTTTTTTTTTTTTTTTTTTTTTTATTCTTTCAAATACGGTATATATCGTAGTAAAGAAACACATATAGACATTCAAATATCTGTCCAATTTGCATAACTTCTTTTTTAACTGTCTATAATTAATGTTTCTTGTTATTTATTTATGATTATATAATTTTATTTTCCCTGTGTATCTACAATAGTTTTGTGTAAATTAACAGTTATTAATGTAAGTAATTTAATTTAAAAAATGGATAAATTACGAAAAAACATTTTTAAAATATCAAGGGAGATAATTTAGATAATGCTAGCTAGAAAGATACACTGAGTTCACAGAAAAGGGAAAGTGATTGGTTTCTCTCTCTCTCTCCCCAAAAATAATTAAAAATAAAAGTTGGCATCGTCATCACTACCTGTCTCTCTTCTCTCTTAGTGACGATAGATTCTTTTTTATTTTTTTTTTTTATTGTTTTATGATTTATTTACGAAATAAAAGAGCAAAATATATAAATATAAAGTCTGAAATAAAAACGTCTTTTACTTAAAATACAAACCAATAAAATTGGACTTTCTTTTTAAATTGTAAGCTTTTTTAATTTAAAGTTTTCTTTCACTTCTTAATAAATTTCTCGCCCCCCTTAAATAAATTTAAAAAACAGGCATGCTGACTATTTTAATTCATTCGTACTCTTTAGGAAAAAGGGTATTTTTCCTTTCATTTGGCGTTAATTCCTATTTCAGTCACGTAAATTATTTAAAGTGAAATAAATTTCAGCATTACTCATAATGACCTTATTTTTTTTTTACTTAAACCATGTTTTAGTAAAAAAAACAAAAAAAAAACAAAAAGAAAACATTAAAAACCCTAAGTTATATCCATTTTCATTGTACACGTGAAACGTCAAAATAAAAATTAGATTGGAAAAATATAGTCGCCATCTAAACAAGTCAAGTAAGAGGGGCTAGCTAAGGAAGAACGATTACTCATGGTTGTAAACATGTCTTTCTTAATTAAAACAATTATGAAAGGAAGTTATCGTTCTTCATTAATTTGCATACTTCACTTTGTTTATAAAGATGGTGACTGTATTTTTCAGCCCACTTTACATTTTGGTATTTTACGTTTACAATAAAACTTGCCATACCATACTCGCAGGCATTACCTTCTCCTTTTATGAGGTGATACTCCCAGGTATTACCTCCTCTATCTTGGAGGGGGTATTTTAGACCAGGCATAACCACATCCTTTTTTTTCGGTTTGTGTGTGTGTGTGTGTGTGTGTGGGAGGGGGTATTTAAACTTTACCTTCTCCTGTTGGGGTTTGTGTAGGATATTTTCATTCCTCATAATACATTCTTCCCGGGCATTACCTTCTCTTTTTGGGGGAAAAAGGACAGTATAATATATGATTGTTCCTCAGTCCTTATGATATCATCGTCCCAGGATGACTTTCTCCCTTTTTTACGGGGTCGGGGTAGTTTACTATCTATTCTGTTTCATATCATCCTCCCAGGCATTAACTCCTCTTTGGGGGGAGGGAATAGTGTTCGTTTGTCATGATATAATCCCCTTAGTCATTTCCTTTTCCTGTGTGGGAGGGGGGTCAATGTATACAGTCTGTTTATTATGATATCATGCTCCCGACCTAGCAAAAAAAAGCGATCGGAGGGAGCACATATTTGCTAGTATTATATATATATGCATGTTTGCCCGTTTATGTATCTACTAACTACTTTTAGGCTATTAGACCTACAAACTTGAAATTTAGTAGGAGTAATAAACTACCTATGCAGATTATCACAAAATTATATTGATGACCTTTTTATAAAGGAATACTGAGGGAGTACTCCCATCCCCACGATTTTCACTTGAGTTTATTACACAGAATTAAACCGATTCTCAAAATTAGAGAATATTGTGATCATCAACATCAGAAAATTAAAATTTTTTAAGCACATAACTCAAATCATGTTAGATTTCTTTTAACAGTTTTCACTATAGCAAAGTTTTTAAATGAGTACCCATCTGGTTAAAATTTTATTACATAATATAACTCAAAATTTGATGTAGAGCAATTCTTTTCTCTATTAAATTTCTTGTATCTAACTTATTAAAAAAAAGATTGGGGAGAGGGGACACCTAAATGGTAAAGTTTACAAATAAATAAAATAATATGCCCACCATAATGAGTGTTGCCTAGAATATATATTCCATAATTCATAATGATAGGTTCATTAGTTTAGGATTGAATCTGATACATAGAAATATATAAACATATACAAATACCTAACTTCATATGTAGAGACATATATAACGAATAAACCCAACTGAAAAAATATTTAAATTTTGATAGGTTAATATTTTCAATAAATAAGTTTCATTATAGTAAGTTATTTGGTTCTGAATAAACTTGAATCAAAACCTTAACAATGTCGATGTAAACAATATGATATTTCTCTACCTTTTATGGTATTAATTCACTTTGGATTCAATACCTATAAAATTTACCCAAAACTGACAAATTTGGTAATATATATCTAAATGAATAATGGTTTGGTTTGTTTAACGGTATATCAACCATCCATGGGTGATTTAATGCCGAATATAGTTGTCAAATAAAATTCTATAGGTAGGATAATTATTTTATATTTCCAGAATACATCGCTTCTTGAGAATACCCACACCATAATAACCAGAATACATCGCTTCTTGAGAATACCCACACCATAATAACCAGAATACATTGCTCATAGAAAGGGTATTTCACATTGAAAGTGGGAACATTACTCCCAGAAGGGAATTCTATTGAGAGGGAGGCATTACTCTCAGAAAACACCACTCCAAGAAAAACATTACTCCCAGAAAAACATTACTCTTTGACATTGGTAATCTTCTCTGTTCTCAACATGATTGACCCTCACCTTCTAGTATCTATTTAGGGAGAAAAATAAAAATAAAAATGAGAAATAAGGTTTTGATTTTTTTGAAGAATCAGATTGAATAATACGGTTGGGGATAAACTGTTAGATTCTAGGACATAACGTGACCAGCCGATTGATCAGATCGTGCCTCTCCGAAATCCTGTCTAACCAAAGTAATGAATGCCTAGCCACGAAGATTGCATCACAGGTCGCCCTATTTTCATTTTTTTTTTTTTACCCTTCTACATGGGGTTGCAGTCGGTGAATTTGTCGCTCCGCCGACAGGGCGGTCTAAATGAACAAATTACAAAATGTTGCTGTTAACAGCAAAACAGTTTTTATTATTCTGAAACCAGAATTACAGTAGATTTTATTAAAATATTGTTTAAATACTATCATTACAAATATTTTTACAGAATGACTGCACATCTAATTTGCATCAAACTTTTTTTTAATTCTCTTTTATTAAATTGTACATATGGTTATTTGGATAATGGCCACCAGCAGATTCATCTTTTCATTGGATACATTGGCATTTGTTTTTTGGCCCTTTGCAAATCACAATTTCTCCTTGCTAAATTCTTGACCATAAAATAGATCCTAAATATGAAGTCAAAAACGTAAGAAAAGATCATTCTGGCTGGAATAACAACGTAATGATTATATAAATAAGGATAATAAGTAATTATCCTTATTCTACGTAGTTTGAGAATTAAAATAAAGTAGAGGCCCCTCAACACCTGGGCGGTGATTCAGTCAGTAAACAGATCAGGCGAAAGGATATGGTGGTCAAAGCTACCCTGCCTTTTGAGAGAACAGATTACTTTGTCCGTTCACCCTGACCATCAGCCAAATGTAGCAGTAGTTTTTTTTCTTTAGCCACTAAAAGTGCCAACGAAGTAAGATTTACTATTTTTTGACCAGTATCTTCATATTAGAATAATATTAAGATTTCCAGTTTTAACATAAGGTCAGCTCTCATAGATAAAGAATAATTTGTACCTATTTTTTAACACAAAATAACTCATAGCTCCATTTAAATAGAAATATATGCGATATTTCACTTATATATTTTGCCAGTCACATTCCGTATTCCACATGGTCTTAAGAAAACCTTTTTTTGTCTCAAATGTATCGAGTGTTGCTGTCATATCTATTGTTTTTGTCTTATTTTTATATGTTATTTATTTGTAAACATTGTGCCTTTTTTCATTCCTTTGTACATTTTTCCCTTAGATTCATGTAAACCTTTTTTCTGGAATTGCAGTTTTCACAGCTGCATGTGAAATGTAGCAGCCATCATGCAGGTCCAGAAGGAAAAAGAGTGAGGGTTGCACCGTGCATTGTCCATCTGGGATTGAACCCAGAGTGTTCTAGTCACCAAATAGAAACGTGTGCTTTTTGTCACGCGACGAGACTTCACATATGCAAATGAGCCTTGTTTTGCATGGGCTAATTCTCGTGATAAAAAGCTTAGACACTTTGCTCTGGGCGAAGAGTGAGAAAGGTTGACATTGTGACTACGTCGAGCGCAAAGAAAAACAGAAAGAAGAAAAAGAAAAAAGGAATCAAATTCTGGACGAAACGGTTGATTGTAAATGTTGCGTCGTTCTCGTGCGTGTTTCGACTGTTGGTAGTGAAAAGACCAAAAAAGACAATTCGGCGTCCCGGTTGAACTCAGTCTTTATTTTATTAACTCTCTGTTACATGAAATACATTGGAAATGAAATATTCTTCAAACATAATTCACGCAGTTTGTCAGTTCTCTTACGCAAAACGACTGCACAAGGCTTGACATCCAGAAAAATGTTTTTCGTCTTTTTTTTGGTTTGTCCAAAATAATTTAATGTTAAAGCACAATATCAATTGTAAATGATTCATTGGATATGATTAATTGAACACACGTTGCTATTTTTTTAACGCATAGCTGGAGGAGAAACTGGGTTCATACCTTTCTCAACAGTAATCCGATCACAATAGACCCGTTAGGATTTTAAATTGGCAAAGCTGATTTCGCAGTCTGCAACAGTATCGCTTACAGAAATCTTGCAGGTCGGTCCTTTTGGTTACGAATTAATTAGAGAAACTTATGGAAAGCACATGGGAAAACGGGTTTGACCTCTTCCTATGTCGCTCTCCTCCCTCCCAAAAGAAACGAACTGAGAAAGACAGGTGCCCCTATCCTCCCAAGAATTGGAAGGGCAGTTGAAAAGGAGACATTTTCCCTACACACCACTACCAACCAAAGTTAATGAAAAGCACCGCATACATGACATTCCATGAAAAGAGGGGGAGAGGGGGGGGGGGTAGAAAAAGGTTAACAACCCAAACATGTTTCATTAGTTTGGATTTATTAGAATTTTAAAGTTCTATTTTAATGGTAAACATTCTGAAAATGTGTTTCTCTTTTTGAGTATTTCTACTTTAATACATAAAAACGTATTTAAATTTTATTTACCAATAAAGTTTACTTCTTCCATCTATCATTGATAGCCAGTGTTTGATTTGCACAGATTACAATGGCCCAGGATAGACTTAAACAATGATACCAAATTTACTTTGGTAGCATAATTAACCAGCGAATTGTGATCAATCGAATTCGGTAGAAATGAGAAAATTTGCCGTCTTGTGTGCTATTGGTCAAGAAGCCAAATTTCACAATGTATACGTAAAAATTCAGAGACTAGGTTAGAGATAGGGTTAAGGGAGGGTTTTTTTTTTTTTTTTTTAGACGGGCTTTCCACTCAGACCAAGGGTTAGTGGTAGGGTAAGTAATTATAATTTTTTTTTTAATTAGCATAAAAAAATATAAAAATAATATTTTTTGTAAATGATATGCATCAGAACTTACATTAAACTAAAATATTTTTTTCTAAATGGTAGATGCTTTAACAGTTCATTTAGCTCCATTTAGTATGTGTTTAGGTGAGTTTTTCTTTTTCTTCACCATCTTCCGTTTGTTTTGAAAATATGATAGGTGAGAATCTTGTCTAATCTGAAACTTCTACTTTCTTCCAATTCCAACAATTTAATCAATTAAGGATAGACATGACCTTGTTTTAAGTGTATTTTTTGTATTCAAAAAGGTTTTGTTTTTAAATAAATATTAACAAAAAGGTTTAATAGTTATACATCATTCTAATAATAAAAAAAATGCTTGTATTATATTAAACAAAACGATTAGTCTGAACCATCTTTGTGACAGGATGCTAGTCTGTTGCTGATAATACTCCCAACAAGTTAATACCATTTTATACACCTGGATGGATTGTGCTTACAGCACCTAGTATTTCCAAATGGTCACACATTTAAGCACCAACCAGGCCATGGTATTCTATACCAACTCATGGCACAACTAAAGACCAGAATTAGAGACCTAATTCATTATGCCTGAATATCACATCTAAAAATATCAAATCTATATATTAATATGCTAAGGTGTACGTACGTGTGTCACACTCCTAAAGAAATTCAATAAATAAACAACAAATAAATTGGACGGAGAGACTTGGAATCGAAACCATAACATCTAGCTGGAAAGCGGCAACTTTACCACTGAGCTAAAGAAATGAAATTGTTAAATATGTCAAAATTAACTTAATTAAACCATTTACTGACCCCACTCGCTACTGTTGCTTCAGCGTAGAAGGAGGAGGGCATTGTGGAAGGCGGAGGAGACGCAGAAACGCTTACCAGATGGGCCGGTTTCAGGCTTACGATATTTATTCATTTTATTTATTTTTTTAATATTTAAAATTTCTTTTTCTTCTTATTATTATTTATATATTAATACGATAGAGTGTGTGTTATTTATTTTGTGTGTCACGATCTGACACTCCTATTTAAGATTTGCCCCTGACATGGGGGGGGGGGTAGGGAGAGGGGAGGGAAGGTGCAAGTTAGAGTGGAGTCGCGACCGATGGTGACTGCTGAAGAGACAGCTTTTGCCCCGGCAACCGAGTAATATAAATAAATATATATACTTCCATCCCGTCACGCAAAATTTTGGTGAGTAAAATATGTGCATATTTCTAGCCACCGGATAATATTATTAACAGTAAATTATACAGATTGATGTAGAAAACACTGTGAAATTTCCACAGGGCCCCGCTAGTATTATATTAATTCAACAGTTTTCAACCTATCTCACTTAAAACATCAGGTGTCCTCAGTCCTGATACTTCACGATTCATAAAACACATTGGACGGATGATAGTCATCTGTAGGAACGATCCATGAGAAACTGCTGATGTTCCAGTGCATCTTCCTATCTATGTCGATTATGACGTCATCCGCAACGTCTAGGATTTGATGAAGAAAGCAAAATTTAATTAACTCTTTTTACAAATAAATATAATTTTGATTATATAACATTAACTTTAGATAACATTTTTAATAAATTAGTTTTTCATTAAGTTTGTAATATAATATTATACTTGCTTTTATTTTAGGTTTTATTTTTTTAATGAAAAACTAAACTAAGATTCAACATAATTTTGTTTTTAGCATAACTTTTACAAAGATTGGGGTTTTTCTTTTATGGCACATCAATCCAATAAGTCTTTTTTGTTCAAGACAATGTATTTATAAAATAATCATTTGATTGGGGAGTGAAAAAAAAAAAGATTATTTAATTCTATCTTTGATTTTTCCTTTCTTGGAGCTGGAAATAATTTATTTTTTTAAGCTAGTGGTATTTATCTACCCTCCGCAATGGTAAGATGTGACACAAGGTCGGAGAAGTGGGATTGAAAAGTCAGCACCCTAGAGGAAGAGCACTCAGGTCTACAAAAAATGCCTGGGCAGCCCCGTCGGCATTCCCCGGTAGGGGCGCCTCAGGTGATTAGCAATAAACTAACTCCTTCTCAAAGGGTGAGAAGGCAAAGCTTGGGAAGGTGCACCTCCTAGAACTGCACAGGACAATACCGCAGACCGACAGAATCAAGGCCAGAAGGTCATGACGGTACCGGTCTACAGAGTATAGCATCCATCGGAACAGATACTACACTTTCAACTTTGTCAGTACCTGGTTGAGATTTGTTGTCATTAATGTTATTCCTAACAAGAAATATGAGAAAAATATTAACAGTAGGCAAATGGATAATATTTTTTTTAAGTGAAAAGAGTTCTTGAAATCAGCCTGCAATTATGAGTCTCAGTTTTTAATACAAATGTGTCCCCATTTATCAGGGCGAAAAGCCACTCAAGTCATGACCTGTAAAGTTTAGCAGAGAAAGGTGGAGGCGATCTTGCTATGCAGGAACCCACTAATAAATAGATGGGCAAATGAATGAAATTTTTGGCTGTATGGGCAGTAATTATGGTGAAAGCAACAAGGTGAGGTAGAGGCATTACACCATCATGAGTATGCCTTTATTATAGAACGGCATGAAGCAGGCTTAACTGTGGTGATCTGACGAGAACCAGTGTCAACATAAATTAGCTATAAACTGACCTAAACATGGCCAAATAATTGCATTAGTTTGGAATCTTTCTGTGCCCCCCCCCCCTCCCTGTATGACAAAAATGGTTTGGGTGAAATTCTTTGCTTATAATATAAAAAAATTATCCCCTCGCCATTACCCGCTAATAATGACATATACATAGCAATTTGGAAATGAAAACCTAGACAAACGACTTTTTAGAAAATGAGGTTTCACCAAGCAAAATCAGCCGAGTCTCAAAGAACAAAAAAAATAAAAAATCAATAACTAATTTTTGTGGTTTAGCATTCATTAAACCCTCCTCTATTCATGCAATTTGTCAGATTTGAAAAGAAATATTGATTTTTATCATGAGAGAAAGAGGGGCCTGTTTACAATAACAAGACAACCGATTTTCTGACATGGAGTTACCTTTCCTTGGATTTTAGTTTCAAATGTCAAAGCCAGTAGCCATTTTGACATTATAATTAATAGAACTGACCCCCCCCCCCTCACACATACGCACTAAAACATTACAAATGATCTATTTTTTTAAATTTGACAAAATGTGCAACAAGATAAAAACATTTCTAAAAGCGTTTATTTATAGAAATCAAACTTTTTTAGTTACAGAAAACCCTAAAATAATCTAGAATCTTGTACAATTCTCCAGCTCTCCTGAACACTAAACCAGTTTAATCATGTTAAACCAGCAGTGACAATGGCAAATATGTTCTCAATGTATTATCTATTTTTTATCACCGTTTTTATCTTCAAAGTGTTTTTTTCTCTATCTACCAGCTATAAAAATTGAGAAAGAAATGATACAGGAAGCTGTGAGCAAGATGAAGTAAGGCTGCAGGACTCTCAAGCGTTGTTGCAGAAATGTTGAAGGAGTGTAGGCGAAACAAGCATTGAGATGATCACAAACTTGAGAAATCAAATAATAAAAAGAGGTTGTCCCAAAAGACTGGGATCTTAGTACAATTGTAAACCGTTACAACGGTAAAGGAGGAGCTATGGATAGAGGTAATAATTAGAGTCTTAAAGTTGATGGATTTGGTTCTGAAAGTGGTTGAGAGAAAAATTGAGCAGCAAATTAGAAGTCAGATAAGCATAGATGAAATGCAGTTTGGTTTTAAGCCTGGACAAAGTACCACTGGTGCTATATTTATTCTGAGATGAATGCAAGAAAAGAAGAACCTGTATTTTGCTTTTGCGGATTTTGAGAAAGCTTTTGACAGCGTACCAAAATTGATGTTAAACCCAAGAAGAAGATGATGATGATGATGATGATGATATCTAATGCATTACAGAGGCCTGTCTTGGTGTCACTTATTTAAATCTATATTTTATATTCTACCTTTATATCGCCGTTGTCACTACTGTTGTAGTATTATTAGATTGGTTAATATTCAGGAGAGATTGTGGAAAATTAGAGATTATTTGGACATTCACAAATAAATGCTTGTAAAAAGTAGGAAAAAATTTGTAATCACAAAAAATATATTTCTATTTTTTTTTTTTTTATAGATCAGACTTATTTGTTGAAGAAATCTGAATAATATTTTTAATAAACAAACTCTTTTTAAATATGTCTAAGCATTCCTAAAAGAGGGTCCATCAAGTCCATTTGCAAGGCTTCAGTTTTAAATAGGATTTTTATCACTTAACATGCAGATTGAATTGACCCAGTCTTGTTTTTCAATTGAACTGCTGCTAATATAACACTGATTTTCAGGAGGGATACAGAATTATACAAAACTCAAATAATGTTCAGAAGACAATATAACCAATAGGTTTTTGTTTTTTTTAAACACACATCGTCATCAGCTTCCAACCAGGAGTGATAACAGTTTCAGTGAATAAGACGATACTGCCATTCTTGGCAGCACCTGTAGCATTTTCTACCGGACAGAGTATAAAAAAAACATGTCCATTTTTGCAATTTTATGATGTCTTATTCAAATGTGTTTATTTTTGGATGTTGATGACATTATGCATTAAAATGATCATCACTTGATATCATGTAAACACGGAAAATTCTATCCTATGTGTGCATTTTACCGGTAGGCCACTCACACTCATCAATGGCGAATCTTGATTTATAATACAATCATTTGTTTTACATTCTTCATTAAATTAAGGGAATTGTTCGTAACAATGTGCCTCATGGATACATAAACCACCAATCCATTAAATTTTCTGAAGCAATCACACATTGTAGCTGGGTAAAACTTGTTTTAATTGAAATCAGTCCGATGGGTGATATATTCTTCCTCTCTACTACAGTCATCCAGGAGAGGGGGGGGGGGAATTCCATTGGTGCTGTACTGTTCATAAATTACTTAAAATTCCTGTCTTTCCAATGTGTCACTCCAACTTTTCAGAGAGTCTTAGCATTAAATTTTTAACATACGCATGGTAGCATGTGCAATACTTTGTATACATTATGGCAAGCGTAACATTAGACAGACAGGAGAGCGCAGCAATACAATGCCTCACAATAAAGAGTCTACTTTCTGCTTTTTTATCTATTTCTTCCTTTTTACCGAGGCATGAACAGGCAAGCAAGCGAGAGAGGAAGGGAGACCATACAGAGCAACTGTCTTTCTTTTTTTTCCTCTTGTGGGTTGAGCATAACAATAACACGGTGATAAGGGGAGAAAATGATAGGGCCATGTGTAAAAGAGGAAAGAGGGGCAAATGCCTAAACATTTTTTTCTATTATGAGAATTATGAGTGAGCGATGCAACTTATCGAAAAGGGATTGTTATGCTTCTGATTCGGTTCTCAAGAAGAATAGATGGATCTAAATAGTCAAGTACTGCTCAAGCTTTATTGAACTTTTGATCTACCTAAAAATATGTGTATTAAATGCTGCATACATCAGCCCAAAGAAAAACCATACTTTTCCTATGTTTTTATTTTTATGTTTTTTCTCTCCGGTTGTATCATAGAATTGTATTAAATTGCTTATAACAAGATCCATGTGTCCGTCTTTCTTTTGCCAATGATCCTATCCAACGTGCAAAATTTTTTATAGAATCTTGAGATCATACTTCGAGCCAAACAAATTCCAGCAAAAAATATAAATGCTAATTTGTGTCCTGTATTATCAGCCATCACAACATTATGACTAATGCAAAACAAGACAAAGAGAATGGTAGGAAAATCAAAATGCATAGGTATTAATAAGCCTCACCCATGATTCCAAAAATGGTAGATCCAAAAGGAGAAAAAGAGATATATATATAAATGGTATGTTCTTTAAGTCAGTTTTCGAACAATGTATAGGGTCATTGGGCTTACTCACAAGTGACAAGAATGACTCCATTAATAATCATATATAAAATGAAGAGATAAAACGATCGTAAAACAGAATTTTTGACATTGATGAATTATCCAATTTAGGCAATTAATTAAAACTAGTCCACAGACGTTTTTTTAAATCCAAAACCAGATGGTCTTTCTCTGGAAATAAAATTCATTAACATTTTTTCTTTAAGAGAAAATTCGTAATAGATAATTTTAGTGAATAGGATAAAAGAAATAAATGAAGTTAGAATCTTGCGTTTAATTAAAAGATATTCATCAAGTTAAAAATAGCACGTGCATAGAACAATTTAATAAACTGGATGAATTCAGAAATACTAAGGATGGGGAGATCTATCTGGTGAAATGCTTCAAAGAATTTCAGATGAACATTCTATTATATGCAAATCAAAGTGGGTTGAAATTAGGATAATTCTCGTGGAGTGCCTTAAAAGGTAAATCGAATAGAGAGCACAATATAAAGTATTAAGCAATATATATAATAATGGAAAGGTATGTAAAAACTTAACAATCCATATTTAAGACGGTAATAAATTTATTTCGACTAACACAATGACCTCTTCAGACAGCTTGGTTTTTATTAAGTATATAATTTAAAACAAAGAGGCTGTTGTGTTGATTGGAATAAATTTATTTCTGTCTTAAATATGGATTGTTGAGTTTTTACATAACTTCCTATTATTATATAGACTAGCAGGGCTACCCGGCGAAAAAGTGTAACATATCTCTATTAAAACTTCTATCTATCTCTCTCTCTCCCGTTTTCTCCATCCCTCTCCCCTCTTTCTTCTCCGGCCAACCCATTTCTCTCCCTGGACATATACACACACGTTTATAGATCACTTAAGAAATGAGTCAGTGTAAGGGAAAGAACTCATTGAAAATAATCAGTTACTTCACGTTAGTTAGTGGCTAGAAAACAGACCCCCCCCCCACGAAATCTGTGCCAGTTTAGGGTTAAAGAATGAAAAAAAAAAATTTCAAAATTTTAGATATTCATCTGGGGCAACGTCAATCAAGAAAATATCAACTTTGTGGGTGTTTGTTTTAGAGTTTTAGCTGGACATATGCATATACAACTGCCCTTTATATAATATATATAAATATTTTTTATTAAATGAGATATATATATATATATATATATATATATATATATATATATATATATATATATATATATATAAATAAATAAATGCAAAATATTTTTTTATTTATCCTAACTATGTATATTATCAAAACACGTTCCGTTTATTTAATTCAACTATACATTAAAGTATTTTCAAATACATTATATATAGCCAACAGAATGCTGCGTAAACACATTCATCCCGATGCTTTATTAGCATAATAATTTTTATAAACTCCTAATAAATTAATATTCTGAACAATTCATAACTGTTTTCGTTTTACAGTTTTCTTATATATATTCAAAAGTTTTGTTAATATTAATGTTATTATTATTCGTAGTAGTAATATAAATTTCAACGATTTTATGAAAAACATTTAACGTTCGAAATGATTATTTGAAAATTCGAATAACTTCCGGTCACATTTTAAGTATGCATGTGTTTACACGAATCAACAACTTAGATTACCTGGAATAATTTATTTTTTTAAATTACACTCCAAATTGAACGCAAAATTAAGAAAGTTTTTCTTTAGATATATACTTTATCTTTAAAACTGAATTTGTTGTTGTTTTCGATGACGACGACTCAATAGTCGTCGTCGTCGAAAGCAACATGATTATATTTGCTATAATAAAGAAAAAAAGAAATCTTCCTCACCCCTCTTAGCTTTTTAAATAATAAAAAAAAGAGATTCATATTTTTTAAAACCTTTTTTTCTGTCTTCTAAATGAATAAATGCGAAAGTTTTTTCCATTTATCCAAACTATATTTACATCAAAACACCAATCAATTGGGGATGGGTATAGTTAAAACAATGTTTTTACTCAGAGACTTTCATACTTTTAACAACAAACTTTGATAAATTTGTAGATTAACACCCTCAGCTAAGTTTAAACAATGTGATTTTACTTTTTAGCGCCATTCTAACTTATTAGGACAGATAACTAATATATTTTTAACACTAACCCCGACTGGCAAGGTTGTAAAACCACATGTAATCGCCGAAAAGAGTGGACCCCCTGCCCCCCCCCCCCCATAACGCACAGAATTTATCTCCAATAGCAAAAAAAAAAAAATGGTTAACTGCCAAAACCCTAGAATGGCCCAGATATGGAGGATCATTTTAAGTTAAATTCATATGCGACACTGATGCCTTACTCTACATACTAAAATATTTTTTGTTGTTTTATACTGTTACCAGAATTTTCTGGTAATCTACATGTAATCGCCTAAAAAAGTAGAATCGTATTGGGAGGGGGGGTGAAGGTGTTAATCTACAATAATACAAAAACTTCTAATATTTTTTATTTATACATGAAAAATAAGGTATTTAATTATTAAGATAATTTTAAAGAAGCTATTCATTTAATTTTCACGCGAAAAATAACACCACTAAACTCAATTGCTTAAAATTAAAATAAAAAAAGGACGTACAGTTAAAAAATATAAGATTTAAAAAATAAAATATGGGTAAATTTGCAGATTAACACACTCTGCTACCCCCTCCCCCAATAAATATATTCTGCTTTTTAGGCGATTACGTGTGAACACCATAGAAAATGGAAAGAAAAACATATTTTAGAATTTAGAGTGATGGATCAGTTTCATGTATATTTAACCTAAATTGTACGTTATTCTGTGCGTTATTTTTTTCGTGGGGCAGGGGTCCACTTTTTTAGGCGATTACGTGTCAGTCGAATTAGGGTTAGTGTTACAAATATATTAGTTAATTATACCCCCCCCCCCCAATTAATTGCTGCTCGGAGGGCGGGTAGGTTTTGCTAGTATATATATATATATATATTCATTTATTGTGTTACAGAAGATCAAGTCAACATGATATCATCGGTTTCAAGTCAGCGGCCATCACCGGTAAAATTCATCGACTTCAAACCGACAATATCATGTTGAATTGACTTGCAATAAATAAATATTATGCTCTTATTTTCAATTTTTAAATAATTTAGCACTGTTGAATTCTTTCTACCAATCTAATCAATGAGTATATATATATATATATATATATATATATATAACATCAAGACGAATTTCAACTTGACTGCGATAAATATGTCTCAGCCGGGTAGGATTATACGAAAAAAGAAGAGAAGAAAAAATATGCTTATACTTCTGCCAAAGATGTTTATCATCGAAAGTACTCAAGTTTAAAAAAAAAAAATAAAAAAATGTTTTGAAAGTAAATAAATAATTTATTTAAAAAAAAACAAATAATTTGCGTTGTCCAGGTTTTCAAAATATTTAAAAAAAATATTCTCCTTATTGCCATTCCTATATTCAAACTATATATATAAAGTAGAGACGTTTTTTCCCCTGTACCTTCTCGGAGTATAGGAAAATAACCATACACAAAACAGGCTACTAAACTCACCGCTATACTACACTTATTCACTCGAGCGTGTTTTAGTAAAGTTGTTATTATTTTTTCCAACCTAACACTCAATATTACATTTGGCCCACCATCAATGTCTCTCCGAAAAACCAACTCCATATAGGTGGTAGCAAAGACTTTTCCCCCTAACAATTGTGTACTGTGACTACACTCATCGACACCGGGAAGTAATAAACACAGTTTACTTTTCACAAAACAGTCCGTCCTTATTTATTATTTGCCTGGTATTAATTTATTACATAATATAAAACAATACGCAAACAAATAATGACCGCTCCCGTTGAATCCGATGATATTCCGCGAATATCAGATTACGTTTTTCCTATTTCTAACTATGATTTCCACATTTACATTCATTCCAGAATTAAGCGAATGACATTAACGAACACAGTTCCTGCAACATTTATTCTTCAAATATGGCGGCTACAATTCCTTCATTAAATCGACTTCCTACTTAATTCAATAGCCGCCAAGATGCTGTTAGACACCGACACATTTATATTTTCAAAATCATATACCTTTAACCCTTCCCAAATAAATGACATAAACCGTGTCATTGTTGAACTTTACTTTTCGCTGCCAGAAGCTGCCAGTAAACAAGCCTACGTTAACTGGCATATTTTCACATGCATTTTTCAAGTAGTAACTGTGGCGCAATGGTTAAGAAGGGAGGTTTCATTATCGCCAGTATCGGCGTTCGATCCCATTCTGCTCTAAACCTTTTTCTTTTTTTAAAATTTAAAACATTCACCAACACGGTAGAGGGGGGGGGAGAAGAACAATAGGTGGTTTCTTTTTTATTCAATAGGTAGTACTTTCTCCCGGGCGACGGGTTCCGCTAGTATATATATATATATATAACCTGGTGTTATTATTGTTATTGTTGGTCAGGTTTCTTTGGAAAAGATAATTTAAAATATAGTCATGTTTACAATTTTTACCTTGAAAGAAAAGTTAAAAATAATATTTGCAATATGGGGTCAAGTAAAAAAAACAACGCAGTGGTGTTTTGAAGAAATAGTAATTTTAAACAGCTGTAAAACGACAAATATGGCGTTAATGAATTAAAACAAATTCGTTTTATTTAATTATTTTAAATCTTAAAAATAGCAATAAAAATAAACATTTAAATGTTTAAATCTTTTTTTAAAGATGTTCTTCACTGAAACAGTTTTTGTTTAATTTTATTTTTGGTTTATGAAACAAAGAAAATATATTTAACAAAATTGAATTCCGTTTCTTTACATTCTAATATCATTTATGGACCTAACCGATAATTACCCCTAGAGACCCCAGATTGTGTTGAAGGAAAATTGAATAGTGTCTTCAAATTCTGTGAAAAATTTAATCTTTATTGAAACTTATTTGAATGTTCTAACTGTTAACATATCTGTTTTTATAACGAACAAACGTTGACTTTTTATATATAGAGAGGATAGATTATATTAAAGCTGAATTCATCAACATTTGTTTCCCTATCCCTTCTTTCCTACATACTTTAATGACACAAAATGCATGCTAAAATATATATCCTTAGTTCTGGGATTGAGTTATGTGATTATGTACACACCAAGTGACACATCTGTTATTTAGTTTCTGTCTATCACTTTCACACTCCTCTTCCTGTTCTTATTTTTTTAATTATTACTCTAACTTAGTTTCTCTCTCTCTCAGTTTATTAACACTCGAGTGTACTAAAGAAAAGATTGGAGTAGTCCATCTATATATATATAAAGTAATCTTGATTTTTCCCCTGCATCTACAATTTCAATAGGAAAATAACCGAACACTTCCTATGCAAATCTTTTCCACTCAACACCAACAGCACTTCCTACAGCGTGTTTCCTGAAAATATTCTTACATTTTTAATGGGGACAAAAATTATTACATTTATACAGAGATTTCTGCTTCTCCCAAAAACATCTTCGAAAAAGATGGTAGCAATCATATTCTTCCCTATAAATTTACTACTCACACATCACCCTTCTACACCAGGTTATTTGTTTATAGGGGCAACAGACTGTTACCCCACCATTACATTCCATGATTCTGGGTATTCTCTTTTGTAATTCCGGCTGCTTGAAAGTTATACATTTTGGTTAACCGGATGACGTTAAAACAAACACATCGACACCTACCATGTTTCCGAGAACAGACAAGTAAACTCTTTATGTTAATCTTTTTCATTAATCCTTTAATTACTTATTTCACAACAATATATTTTCTTGTATACTTTTTAAAATAATACAGACATCTCAAAATTCATTGTTTTCACAACTAAATAAGACAAA
Organism: Sepiola atlantica; assembly: GCA_963556195.1. NCBI lineage: Eukaryota > Metazoa > Mollusca > Cephalopoda > Sepiida > Sepiolidae > Sepiola > Sepiola atlantica. Next base: position 69,550,276 of record OY744527.1, on the reverse strand, counting down.
CACCTCAAAATTCACGTTCTTGCAAAAAAAAAAAATCAGGTTTGATTTCTTCGTAGAACGCATAAAAATTTTCTTAAAAAATATTCCATATTGAATCCTACGTCATTAAATAACAATAAAACCATCATTCTAATAATTAAAAAAAATTATTTATTATGACTAAACAAATGATTGTTTGCATTATTCGTCAGAGAATAAAATATTACATCTCTGCTTTTGGCCAAGATCAAAGTGTAGTATCTGTTCCGATGGATACTACACCCTATAGACCGGTATTGTCTTGGTCTTCGGGTCTTGATTCCGCCGGTCTATGGGTTTGTCCTGTGCAGTTTTAGGAGGTCCACCCTACCAGGCTTTACCTCCCTTCTTTGGGGTGGAGTAAGTTTATCGCTTACTGCCTGAGGCGCCCCTACCGGAGAATGCCGACGGGGCTGCCCAGGCATTTTTTGTAGGCCAGAGTGCTCATCTTCTCGGGCGCTGGCTTTTCAAATCCCACTTTCCCGACTTTGTGTCACATCTTACCGCTGTGGAAGGAAGATAAATAATAAAAAAATAAAAATAGCTGTTTGTTTTTCATTTATTTACTATATTACTTATCGAAAATGTCTTGATCTACAAGGATTTCTTCTAACGCGAATAAATATGAATATAAAATATCTTCTTTGATTATTTAAATTTCTATTTTTTAAACAGTTAATATCATACGTTTTATTTACAAAGACCGGGGACCTTTGGAGAAATGCCTTCTTCGGTAAGGTTTTCTCTTTTTGGGGGGGAAGGTGGGGGACTATTAATTTTTTTACTGTTACTTCTGATTTCCATTTTTTACAGTGAGGAAACTCCTGTTCCCTAGAGGAGGGTCACTGGATTGAAACAAAATTAAAATTGCTTCAGTTGAGAAGGATTTCTCCTTCACAGACAGTAGAGAACAGATGAAGAAAACAATAACAAGCAAATAAAACGAAAAACAAATGGTTTTAGCATTTTCAATTTTCGTTAGTGTTGCTCGAGTTTCATTGTATCTGCCCTTTTCTTTCATAGCTCCAATTAGCAAAACAAAAAAAATCAACAGCTACTACAAATTTGCTCGATTTTTTTCGAAAATAATCAACAAATAGCAATGAAATACGAGATATTCCAATAAGCTCTACGCTACAAGTGACACCCCCCTCTCTCTCTCTCTATATATATATATCCCTTTCTCATAGATCATTTGTATAACTTCATCCCTCAATAATATACTACAAGAAAATTCTAACAGTTTCACCTTCGGCGTTTCACGTTTTGTTTGTTTTTTTACTTACTAAAACATGGTTTCGGTAAACATAAGTTGTTTGCCATTAAATATGTGACTAATTTCATTCTGAATATTTTGGCTGACTGAAATTTAGCCAATATTTTAATAATTTATGTAAGACAAAAAGGACCTCATAATAGATAATGAGTCACCGCTTATCAAGGCCAAATGCCACTTGAGGATAACAGTTAAGGAGATTCTCAGTTGACGATGAATACATCATTGAGAGGATAACATCATAAACAATAAAATTTATAGAAAAAAAAAAGCTGTCAGAGTATCATGTCTGAAAAATAAAAAATCAGAAAAGAAACCCACTATCAGTAATTTACGTGATTCAAATAGGATTTACACGGCGTAGTTTACATGTTTTTGGCAATTACATGTAAACCGTCTATAAAAATATTTAAAAAAAAAAAATTAAAAAAAGAGAAAAAAGGTTTAGATTTTAAGGTGGGAGATCACTTTCCGCTATTAATTTAATGCAAAATGATAACCAAATAGTTTCTCAATTTTGTGATGGGAAAATTGGGGTGGTGGCATTTTTGTTTTTTATCAGCCAAATTAATTTTTTTCTGTTTTAAATATAAATGAGGGGGTAGAGTGTACTTCTTAAAAATTTTATTCTGTAATTAGCGACCATTTAACAAACATAAACCCACCATGATGGACAATACCTATGTTTGGCTAAATAAAAGTGACAATAACAATGGTTAATAAACTTCACTGAACAATCTACACATTACGAACCAAACTGATTTTTTTAAAAAAAGTTTTACCTTAACCTAACCATAAACTAAGTTTTAGTTTGCAAAGTTGGTTTAGTTCCGTTCATATTGTGTAAAAGCATCGGCACAAAACAAAATTACACCCCCTCCCGCCCCAATCCACGCACAGTGATCACCCATTCTAAAATATTTAAATATTCTTTTAAATTCCATTTTTATGAATATTTTTTTTAATAGTAAAATCATGTTTTTCTATTCCACCCGGGCAATGCCGGGACACAGACCCTGTTAGTTATAAATAAAAAGGTAATAACATCACAAGTAGTAAAACTATTTAACCAGTAGCAGAATGAAAGAGAAAGAGAGAGATGGAGAGGGGCGAGATAATGAACAGATAGAAACTAATTTTGGGCTTTGTCTTTATTTTAAAATTTAACTGGCTTTGCAAACTCGCTTCTTTGTTTCATGCCAGCTGAGGGAATTCTTGGCATCATTCCAGTAACATAGGGACTGCCTTGTCTCTTGACAGATTCTTCTTTTGAAATAAAGTAAGGTTTGATTTGAACCTACGAGGCCATCTTCTAAGGCATCTCCTGAGGCGCCTCTACTGAAAAATGCCAACGGGTCCATTCACAGCTATTTTTTGTATTCTTATGGAGTGTCCCCTCAAGGGAACTAGTTTTCTCCACATTTAACTGACCTTGCGTCACATCTTGCATCCATGGAAGGTATGAAAATAAAGGGCTTTTGGGGGAGGGGGAATGCTCTTTTCATACCAACCGGGGAATCCTTGGTACATTATGAATCTAGGATATGGTTTACAAAGGGTCTGACTCATGTCTGAATTAGGGTATGGTTCAGTTCAGTCCTAAGAGGCCATTCTCTCAGGCATTACCTTCTCCTTCAGGAGTGGGTTTGATTTATTGCTGATCGCCTTTTTCCTGATTCAAACAATCTAACCAGAGCTCAATGGATGACCCAACGTACCATATTTTTCTAGTAATTTATATATATATATATATATATAAGTCTATACTTACACATATTTTTTATACGAACTCACAAATATATATATATATATATATATAGGTGTGTTATATATATATATATACATACACACATATATATATATATATATACACACACACACACACAAGAGTAATATTTTGGTTTTGGTACCAATTTTGTTTAATTTTTTAAGTTGATACTAAAGTATTGATATTACATGCGGAAATACCAAGCATGATAAAATCACAAATCCAAAACTCTTTGGATTATAATTTTTTTTAATAACTTAAAAAAAAATGTTCAGTTTACTATGCATATTTAACGTTTTTTCTACCAGTGGTTCGGCAAAAATCCTGTTTAGAAATGCTGTTTGAGAATTTCGAGTGGGGGGGGTATATCAGTTCATGTTAAACTTGTATAGCAAACTGAATGCTCGTTACAGATCGAATACAAAGAAATTTCTTTGAATAATCTGAGGATTTGGTAATCATTCGATGTAATAATCAAAGTTTTTTTTTTAAAACAAAATTGAAATGGTAAATTTTAAAGAACAATAAACAACTTCTTGGGGATCATTTTACTTACGTTTTAACTTCATAGCAAACTGAACCTTTTTCTAAAGATTTAAGTAATTTTGGAAAAAAAATTCTTTTAGCAATAGTATTCTGAAGAATGGAAAAAAAATCAGCACTAAAAACTATAGATACTAAAGAGGAGGGGGGGGCATACATGTCTGCAAAATAGACATTTGTTATTATTAAGTATTTTTAAAACATTTAATTTTGACACTTTTTTTTTAATAACACTTTTGAAAAATTGATTTACAATTTTTTGTATTTAAATAAAAAGATAAAAGCAAATACATTTTTACAAATTCATTTTTTTGTGAAAACTTGTATGAAAAACGGTATTTGAGATTAAAAATTTCAAATATTTATTTTAATTTCCTTAACTTTAAAAAATCTTATTTTGTTTACTAAAAAATTAATGAGAAAAATCAGAAGTTAAATAAAGTCAGAATTTATATTTTTGTTAACACAATTGTAATTCATTCTGAACATCTAAATGAACATTAATCTTTATCCTCGAGTGGCTTTTAGCCTTGGGTAGTGGTGAGTCATAGAAAACAGCTTTCAAAAAAAAAAATATGCTTGACGAAGATTATAAAATTTCAACTTAAATTTTAAATGATGATTTGAAATCATTTCTAGCAACAAAAAAATTCAATTATTTTTTTTCCATCGAATGTAAAATTACGTATTTTATTGAATATTAATTCCCCAAGTAACATATTTATTTACTTTAATTCAATTTTAAGGTTTCATATATTATTTTCAATGCATTTAAATCTTTTTAAAAATATTTATTCATTTCATAGACCTGAGGAATTATCTTTTTATCATAATCATTATATTACTAAAATTTTGCGACCACTTCTTGTGTGTCTGTGTGTGCTTATTAAAAAAAAAAAATTTTAATTTTTTTTTTTTAATTTTTATTACTATTAACCAAATATAAAATTCACTTGCTTAAAGTACCAAAAATAACTTTTTAATTAAAAAATAAAACTCACCACATTTTCGTTTCTTCATAAACAAAATGAATTACTTTGGGACACTTCAAAATTTGAAAGTAATTTGGAAGTATTTTAAACTGTTGAATAGAAAGTCTTTTAAACTGGCTTTAAAATTCTTAACAAATCCTCATGTATTGAAAATTTTGAAAGCTTTTTAGATTGAATAATTTTATAGAGACTAAAACAGCATCACCCTAAAATTAGTTAGTCTTATAACAAGTTGGTTCAAATATTTTTTTAATAAATAAAGAATAATAATTGTATTTAACTTTTCAAAATCCTATTAAAAAAATAATTTACCTTAAAAGAAATTCCAGTAGTGTATGAAAAAGATTGCGAACAAATCTTTGATATATTTGTCTATTTATTGCCCCCCCCCCCTTTCCAGTCTCTTTATCCAAAACGTAGGTAGCAAGAGGTGAGTTAGAAATGAGCTAGACAGCTGTTGGTAAAATCAAAGCGTCAAACTCAACTCTTGTCACCTGTTTTCAATTTTCTTTGAAAAACACGCCACAGAAGTAGGTCTTCAAAACCAAAACTATCTATAATTTTTAATGTGGCCACATAGATCAAAACATAAACTTCGCTTCATCGTTCAACAACTAGTATTTGAATTAATAACTGCTAAGACAACACCACAGATAACACCCATTACACGGACGTTATATAAAAAAAAAAAAGGTTATTTAAAAAAAAAAAAAAATGACAATACTGATCAACTCTGATGATGGAATTTTATTTCAAAATTAATAAGATTAAAGTAAAAAAAAAAAAAATTAATCTTGCATTGAAAAAGGCTTCTATTTTCAATTTTAATAATTCTAACCTATCATTACTTTGAAATGAGCGACGTTATCTCTTTAAAATACCAGCATGCGCCATGCTTCCTCGTTCAACAACCAGAATTTGAATTCATAACTGCTAAGAAAACACTGCGGACAACATCCATTACACGGACGTCATATCAAAAAATGTTTTTGTTTTTCATTATTTTAAAGACACAATACTGATCAACTCTGATGTTGAAATTTTATTCCTGTGCGGTTTTCTTTTTTTTTTTTTGGGGGGGGGGCTTTGTTTTGTTTTTAGGCGATTATGTGTAGTTTAAAGAGTGTCTTTGTGGAAGGAGGGAGACTTGCCACTGGGACTTTGGGTTAGTGGTAAGGCTAGGGGCAATTACGTGTGAACACCCTGAAAACTTAGCAGAAAGACAACAAATACAATTATTTTAGAATTAAGGGAATTAGTTTCACATATAAATTTAATGTAAAATAATCCACCATTTCAGGGCCAGTCTAGCGTTTTAAGCTAGTTAATCAATTTTTTGTGCGCTTTTCTTGGGTGGGTGGGTGGGTGGGGGGGGGGGTCTGTTTTTGTTTTGTTGTGTTGTTTTTCTTAGATGATTATATGTGGTTTTAAGGGGTTTTTTTGTGAGATGGGGGATTGCTACTCGGACTTAGGGTTAGTGATAGAGTTAAAGAAGGGTTTTGTTTTAGTGGGGGGTTGCCATTCAGACTTAGTATCAGGTTGGAAAGAAAGTAATGTCGTATTTTTTACTTCATCACTTTGCAGCCTCCTAAGTTGTACACAGTTCTAGATTGGTGAATTGGTGTCTTAATATCTTGCTTTGCCTTTCAGATATAGTAATTAGTTGGAAAATATTAAGTTTAACGACCTCAGCCATTAAAAAATGGGTATTAGTGAAGAGTATCTGAGACATTCCATGCTCTATGAATTTAAAAAAGGAAACTCAGCTACAAGGAATATTGGAACTGTCTATGGGATAAATGTTCTGAATGATTGAAAATGTCAACGGTGGTTTGCAAAATCTTCTTCTGGAGACTTTAACCTGTCAGATCGGCGACGTTTGGAAAGGTCAAAATCAATTGATAAAGACACCATTAAAGATGCTGTGGAGGCCAATCCAAAGGTAACCAGCAGAGAATTAGTTCAACAATTCAATACAACCCATACCACAATTATTCCATGCCTTCACAAGTTAGGAAAAGTTTTAAAACTTGGACTCTGGGTTCCCAATGATTTGACAGACGCTCAACGAAATCAAAGATTGACTGTTTGCACACCTTTGCTTTCCAGGAATCATCGAGAACCATTTTTGCAAAGAATTGTGACTGGAGATGAAAAATAGTTTCTTTACAAGAATACCCAACACAAAAGACAATGGTTAGACCGAAACCAAAGTCCACAGCCTGTTCCAAAACAAGGACTACACCCAAAGAAGGTTATGCTCTCTTTATGGTGGGACACGGGAGGACTGATTCATTATGAGTTACTAGAGTCTAATCAAACAATCACAGCAGTAAAATATTGTTCGCAGCTGGATGATCTAAGAATTGCTCTATCAAAAAACGACCAACATTACTCAATAGGAAGGGTGTAGTGCTTCAGCATGATAATGCGAAACCTCACACAGCAAAACTACCCGAGGAAAAGTTCATGAGTTTAAATTGGGAAGTTTTGCCTCATCCACCATATTCACCTGACATTGCTCCATCCGACTACCATCTTTTCCGGTCGTTGCAGCATCACTTTAACAATAAAATTTATGAAAATGAAGACAAACTCAAAAATGACAAATTTGTTTTTCTCTCAAAAATCAAAGAAATTTTTTGAAGAAGGCATCAAGAAGCCAATTGATCGTTGGACAGAAGTCATAGAAAATGAGGGAAATTATTAAAAAGATTAAAAATGCCCTAATGTGAATGTTTCAGATGAAATAAATGTGTTGGACAAAAACGACATTAATTTCTTTCCAACCTGATATTAGAGTTATGAGAATTCTTTTTAGGGGGTGGCTTGTCACTCAGATTTAAAGTCAATGGTACGACATGTTCAAGAGAAGGCATTTTTAGGAGGTGAGCTTGTCACTCGAACCTAGAGTTGGTGGTAGAGTAATTGTTTATTTTTTATATATTAACTTTTCAGCTTGAAAAAATATCAAAAAAATTTGAAGTGCTAATTGCTCTTAAAAGGCAAGAATGGCCAGGAAATGGGAGATCATTTTACGTGAAATTTGTATGCAAAGCAGACCCCCCCCCCTTGTCACTCTAAATTCTTAATGATGTTTTGCAGTCTTTTTTACCCCCACCAAGATTTTTAGGGTGGGCACACGTAACGCCTAAAAAAAGTAGAATCTTAATTATTTTTGTTTTAATTGGCGGCTAGAAAGCCATTTATTACTAGGACTAATGTAAAAAGTTGAATATATTTGAAAACCAGTATTTCTTGAAGGAGCCACTATTTTATAAAAGAACCACTATTTTAATAGACCCCCACCACCCCACCCTTGAAATCAGTGATTATCCAAACCGTTCTACGGTCGGTGGGTATTGCTACATCTAAAAGGTCCTGTTTTCAATCACAGGTCTCAGCATCCGCATTTCTGTCCTTTCTTTCCTTTTGTTTTTTTTAAGAAACAATAAGAAATAATTATAGTTTTCTAACAATTTAGTTTAATTATTAATTTAATAACCATCCGATACTGTACTAATTAAATTTAACTTTCAAAGTTATATTTAAAAACTGAATCTTAATATTTTTTTGAAAAAAAAAAAAAAAAAAAAAAAGGTTTAAAGAAAAGAACACTACCGGGCAATGCCAGGTAGGTGCAACCAGTGTGTATGAACTAGGATGTATCAACATTCAACTCAAGCAATGCAATTGTTCTAAAGGTTTTAACTTGCTTCAAAATATTCACCGAATTGTTTCGAATAAAGCAAGAAAGAAAATAATAAAATACAACTGCCTTGTAAGGCTGAGACGTTTACCATGTAAAGCGGTGACCAAACAGGATACACAATGTATTCATTGCTTTAATTTCATAAATAATCTTTATTTAAATCTAGAAAAAAAAGTTGTAATGAAAGCAAAGACTGCATCAGCCCCAGGCTTCCATATAGAGTGTATAAAAAAAGAAGCCCATCCAATGAAATTTGAATGGGGGCTCATTAAAATTCTGTAGAAAAAAAAGGACAGATTCCCAAAACAGCGAAGACATCGATTCCAAAGCAATAGAGTCAGTCATAATTGACCAATTCCGTTAAATCAATTTCCAAAATGTAAAAGGGAAGATTTTCTTTAGTATTCTCGTCCAACGGTTGAATGCTTATTTAAAAAAAACATAATTTGATTGATTTTTGGCATTTTGGCTAGGAGTAAACTGTAGTATCTGTTCTGATAACTACACTTCATCTTTTCTATCCGAAGTGGAGGAGAAATGCTTCTAGACTGAGGCAATTTTTTATTTTTGTCCTAATCCAGAGTGCACCTTTTCTGGGAGCTGGATTTCCCCCACATTAAAAACCGGTCTTGTGTCTAACTCTGCCCTTGTGGGGAGGCAAATAAATAGGTACAACACAGATAGCAGGAATAATGGGATTCTTTGGGTATTTTGAACACTCTAGTATGATATGGCAGCAAATTCAGACGGCAAAAAAGGAAAAAAAGATTTACACATAGTCTTCCTAGATTTAGCGAACGCATTTTGGTAATTTCAACATTCCACGTTATGGGTTGTATTTGAATTTTTTTTTTTTTTTAAATTCCCGAGTCAATGGTGAAATATTATTTTTATCATATACAATTCAGAATTATACAAAATCACGGCAAAAATTAGAAAAGGATATAATGACAAGATGTACCATATCGCCATTAACTTTTACCATGGTAATGGAAATCAGTGGGTTGTAAGAGGAATTTGTGGATATATGGATAATGTGATCAAATTTATGTTGAGCCATACATGTAGTAAAAGAATATCAGGAAAGATTAATGATAACTTATAATGAGCAGGGATGAAGCGTAACCCCATAAAAAAAGGAAAACTAGTTTGTCATGAAATCAAAATAAATGGTGTAACAATTCCAACAATAACTGAACAATCAGTTTGAAAACTTAGGACGATGGAAAAGTGAACGCCTAAACGATGCACAACAAGTCACTTGCGGAAAAGAATTTATCAACAAAAGTCTCCGTAGTATTGATAAGACTTTACTACGAGGCAGATTAAAGTTATGGTGTATAGAGTTTGGGTTAATCCGTCGCATGTTATGGCCATTAACCCTATACGAAGTCTCAACAAGATAAAGAAACAAGAAAAAATAATTAGTGCCTATTTCAGAAAATGGCGGTATCTTCCTCGATGACTAAGCCATATCGCATTATATGGGAATGGCATTTTAAAATTGCCTATCTCAGGCCTCAGTGAGGAGTTGAAATGTGCTACGGATGGATGGGGACTTAAAAAAGTTTATTTTCCTTTTTGAGGGGACCACTGCAGCTAAATTAGACATGAAGTCGGTTACATATGGGGAATTCAGCTCCCTCAAAAAGGAACATTTTGGATAGGTGCATAATTTCCTGTCGCCATTCAGGCGATTGACAATAAACCAATGATGAGGTAATGCCTGGGAAAATAGCCTCCTCGGGCCAAACTGGAACCACACTTTAACATTTTCATAAGCCCCAAAGGCCCATGTTTAAAACTAAATGTATGTAATGTGTGTATACATGTGTTCATTTCATTTCCGGTAGATGTAAATGTTGTAACATATGTTGAAACTCCTTTCATCTACCTCTTTTCTTTGAAAATATATCTGCAAGGCGCCGCCTAGATGACTCCTAAAGAAATACATTTCCTACCGACATACATGCCATTTCGTATCCCCCCTTTTTTATTTGAAAATATTTCATTGCTAAAGTCTAAACAAATAGATTGTGAAGATTTACTATTACCTATTCTAATAAAATATTAATAGTTATTAAATGTTTATATAATATTTTGTGTGTGTGTACATTTAGGAATGAATTTAACTTCTGACAAGGTAGAAATTCAAATTATGAAATCAAAATATAACTCTTAAAATGTTGCTCTTTTTCAATCTTCCTTGGTGATATGTGTGTGAGACAGGGTTCTTCGTTTACATATACTATATTCCTTATTATCGATATTACATTTGTTCATACTTGTGGGTCTCTATAATTTCCACATAGCAATAACATTTTATTTTAATCAAGAAAACCATTCTTATTTCAAAATGTTATGGAAAACATAAAAGAACAATGTTCATAATAGGATTATCTCCCCTGCAAATTCAGTCGCTATAGGACTTTAAACACAGGCGCTATATAGAATTCCAATAGGGTCACACTTTATGCCAATAATTGATGTATGTTTCCGGAAATTATAAGTCAGTTTCATTCGATTTCATACATTAATTCTGACATACCTGACTCTCTCAAACAAGTCATACATACAGGAAGTCGGAGTAACTTTTACTCACACACAAAAATTTACTACCACTACCACCATCTAACACTGGGACTTCTTCATTGGATAAATTTTCCAGCTCCGACCGTCATTGTTTCATTTTTTAATTCAATGATATTTTCTTTTCCATATTATAACTTCCCTAAGTAAACACAGATAGCTCCTACTTTTATGGTGTTTTGATTGGCTGGCTACAATCCTAATCTGGAATAATGGGATATATTTGCCAAACACTACAAAAAAAAAAAATTGAAATTAAAACATGGTGTCACCTATTTCTCCATTCAGTAACCCCCACCCCGGAAATATAGCTCATAAAATATTATTATTACCAGTTCAAATGTATATGTAAAGAAAAACAAATTCGAGGAATACTGACATCGGATCGAATGTTAAATACAATAATTTTTACGCGTATTATACACAAGACCGCTCCGTGTGACTAATCCGATTTCATCATTCACATTCTGGAATTCTAGATTTCATTCTCAAAAAAACACCTCTATTAGCAGATCCATTCAGTCAAAATGACATTGTTTAGCGAGTCATCGTAAGTTTCTTTTTTCACTTTCTAAAAGTTTACGTTCTGGGAGGCTTATCAAAATTATTTTCATCAGTAAACTTATGCGATCGTTTCGTTAATTCCGATATAAATTATTTTACATGTACTTTCCGAGTCATCGTAACTTACATTTCTCACTTTCTAAACGTTCATTTTAAAATCATGCTTATACGTTATGGGAGGTATTTTAACATTATTTTCATCATTAAACTTATGCTTTCGGTATAAAAAAATCTGATATCAACTACTTAACATGTACATTCAAACATAAAATATTTATCTACAAAAACAAAAATTGCCTCAGAGACAAAATAAACAATTTCTTCACTAAACATCACCATTTTGGACGTTACTAATACCGTAATTCCAATAAACACTACTTAAATTGTATTTTTTGAACAAACACGATAACATGGATTATAAACAAAAAATAGTATTAAAAATACACTCTTCCGATACTGTTAACATTTTTTCTGAAAATTACCATACATATTTTGTCTATTTTAATTTTATTAGGCAAATTAAAATTAACGTGCAGTATCTGTTGTGTGTAAATTATGAGTTTGAAGTGGTAAACATAATGCGATAAAAATTGTGTATAGGAAATAAGAATGGTTTTATTTGGTTGCTTAAATAATATTTAATGAGGAACCATTTCGACTTAAAATCTATTTAGTACAACGCATGTAATATAAAGAAAAATGCGTTTGAAATGTGTAAATATACTACAAGAAGCGTGATTTTCATAAAATGGAGTCTTACAGGATGCCACCATGTGTTTTTTGTATCGCTCAAGATGAAAAAAGTATTAAAACGTCTTTTTTTTTACATATTACTACGTAATACTAAGTTGATTTAAACTTTAAAACTTTTTAATGTCATAATCTTTAAAATTATAGTTATATACACTAATTTTATTCAGATTTTTTAAGAAACTTTTAATCCTTATTATTAGGCCTGTTGTGATACTAAACTTTATCTTTCCACAAAATTGCTTCAGCCTAAAGAAATAAACATTAATCAGAGACAAAATAAACATGATTTCTTGGCTAAACTTCAGCATTTAAGACATTAAATGTCTTCTTCGGTAAGGTTTTTGCTTATTTAGTGTTTTTTTTTAACAATTACTGTTCTTACTGTTATTTATGATTTTCAATTTTTTTTACTGTGAGGAAACTCCTGTTTCTCTGAAGAGGGTTATTAGATTAAAATTGCTTCAGTCTAGAAGGATTTCTCCTCCACGGACCGAGGATAGAACAGATGGAGAAAACAATAACAAGCAAATAAAACGAAAAACAAATGGTTTTAGCATTTTTGTTACTGTTGAGTTTTGTTGTCTTTGCCATATTTTTTTTTTCAGGTTCATTTAGCAAAAAAAAAAAAAAAGAAATTTGCTGACACTCATAGCGAAAAGTAAACACCTACTACTAATTCGCTTGATTTTATTCAAAGATTATCAAAAAATCAATAACAATGAAATGACAGATATTCCAATACTCTCTATGCTACAATTGACATGGTGTCCCTCCCCCCACTTTCTCTCTTATACTCTAGGATAATGGTTAATGAGTTTCTCAGTTGGCGATGAACAACACATTGAGAGGATAACATCACCAACAAAAAAATTTATAGAAAAAATACCTATTTAGAGTATCACTTCTGTAAACAAAAAAAATTTTTTTTTTAAAAGAATCCAGTCAGTAATTTACCTGATTCAAATAGGTTTTACACACCCGGCATAGATTACCTCCTCAAAACCTTCAATTCAACTATTTTTTTTTAGCAATTACATGTAAACAGTCTGAAAAAATATCCCCCAAAAACGAATAAACAATTTTTTTTATATATATTTGAAGGTAGGGGCATCACTTTCAGATATTAATTTAACGTAAAATGAGAATTCACTTCCTGCCCAGTTAGTGGTGAATCAAGGCGTATAACCGAATGGTTTCTTAATTTTGGGACAGGAAAATTAGGATATTGGCATTTTTTTTTCTTATCCAAATTACTTTTTTTCTATTTTAAATATAAAAGAATGTGTGTGTGTGTGTGGGGGGGGGGGGGGGCTCATTTAAAAAAAAACATTTTAAATTTCTTTAGGAGGAGGGGGGGAGGGGGATTAAATTCTAAAATTAGCGACCACTTGAGAAAAAGAAAAATCGACCATGATGGAAAATAACCGCGTTTGGTCAAGTAAAACTGACAATAATGAACATTAACGTACTTCACCGAACAATCTACACAATACAAACAGAACAGTTTTTTCTTTTAAATTTTTACACTAACCTAACCCTAAACTAAGTTTTAGCTTGCAAAGTCGATTTAGTTTGATTCGTATTGTGTAGAAGCATCAGAACTTGATTCGTCTTTTTCCAGAAAGTCAAAACTGCTTACATCACGACTGCAAATTTCTGGATACCCATTGCTAAAAAGCACCTCATCCAGAACGCCGGGACACAGATTCTGCTAGTAATATATAAAACTAAGTCAGTCAGATTTTCAATGTTAGATCCAAATAGCAATACATTGATACTACATTCAGACTACCCCTTTTCTTTTTTTTTTTTGTTTGATTCAGTTTCTTATATTTTGGCCAGCTAGGAATAATGCTAAAATAGAGACATTTTCCTTAATGACCTAAACAGAAACATGAGCTTATGCCCTTCAGAAAAATATTACGTTTTGACATTTCCAGACCTACTTTGGCTATCTGCTAAGCACTTACATGTGTTTAAAATAAACATGAATTATTTCTTAACATTAATTGTATACCATAATACTAAGTTACATATTTTTCCTTCTAACTTCCAGTTATTTTTATTGGATGTTTTTTTTTTAAATTAATTTTTTTTTTTACTTTAGTTCACCCCAAACAAGACACAATGCCACTGAGACATAAGGGGCTACTGAGAATTAGGGACATCCTAATTGGGGAGTTGGGCAGTGAGATGCTTGTTCACATTATATTTAAACCTTTGCATGTTAGTAGTCAGGGAAACGGGAAGAAGGAAGGGAATTCCGAAGGTTAGCAGTTCAAAGAAAAGAAGCTATTGGAGTAGAAAAATCCTCAACAGTGAAGGGGTGGGGTTTTGATGACTGATGGGTTGATCGGGGGTATTTACATAGAGGGGACACCAGTACAGCACTCTCGTTGGAACACATTTCATTAAAGTACTTGTAAAACAAGCACAGGGATGCAATATTGCGGCGATGGGACAGAGGCTAAAGCTTGTTAGATTGTGATGGACCTATTAGAATAGAGGCTCTTTTTTGGACCCTGTCTAAGAGGGAAAGACTAGTGGTTAGTTTACCAGCCAAGGGGTGAGAACAATACTCCATGCATGGGTGAATGGTGGTTTTGTAGAGATATAGGATACTGGTAGGTATGAGTTTTTTTAGCTTGGTAGAGGGAGCCTACCTTTCTTACAGCAGACTTAACAATGTCTTTGTTCCAATTCATGTTATCTGTGAATGTTAGATTGAGTAGTTTGAATGATGAACTCTCAGGTAGGGTGCTATTAGTCATGGCAATCGGTGGTTGAAAAGGTTTCTTAAAATTTTTGGAGGAAAGGAGCTTTGTCTTAGTAGCATTAAATGTTACCAACCATTTGTCTCCATTCTACTACAGACTGGAGGTCATTTTCTAAGGATTCAGCCATTGCCTTGGATATGCATGTGTTCGTTTTACCATATATCGGAAAAAGTGTGCTGTAGTCAGCAAATATACCAATCTTGGACACAATTGTATCAGGGAAGTCGTTTATATATATAACAGTTCAAGGATCGATCCCAGGGGCACACAATGTTGTTGTTTAGATGTACGACCATCAAGGACAACTTGGATCTTTCTTTTGGCTAAAAAGGATCGAATTATATTAAATATCCGTTCAGTAGTACTGTACAAATTAATTTTCATGAGAAGACCATCATACCAGACCCTGTCAAAAGCCTTAGATATATCAAGCGCGACCACCCTAGCTTCATCAGCTTTATCCAGTGTATGGTAAATGTGTTCCAAGATGACCGTTAGGATATCCACAGTAGAACAGGCTTGCCGTAATCCATACTGTTGGTCAGAGAAAAGTTTAGTATTGACGAGGTGGTGGACTATTGCTAGATTGATTAATGATTCAAAGACTTTAGCGAAGAGTGAGGGGAGACTGATAGGGTGATAATTTTGTGGATCAGTTCTTTCACCAGAATTCTTGAACACCGGTACTACAGAGAAAATCTTCCAACTATCAAGGAAGCAAGATTCGGCAAGGCATTTGTTGTAGAGTTTAGAGAGGACAGGGGCCAGCCAAGAAAAGCATTTCTTTAAGACTATAGCAGGGATAAGATCAGGCCCACATGCTTTGGGGGTGTCAAGGCTTTTGATGATATCCTGGACTTTTGAAGAGGTGATGACCAGATCATTGTGTGGCTTCAGCCAACAGTGGAAAGTTTGTGAGGGTGTGATTAGTGGAGTCCAAGGTAGAGTCCAAGGTGAACCGCTGGGCAAGCAGTTCAGCCTTATCAGATGCTGTGCAGACGACATCATGGTGGTCGTATCGAGGAGGAATTGTTAATTGCTTCACCACACTATTATAAATTTTCCAGAAATTGCAAGTTCCTAATTTCTGTGACTCAATGTGTTTTCTGGTCATCTCCGTATACTTACTCTTAGCCGCGGCTATTTCACTCTTGCAATGATTTCTTGATGCTATAAATTTTTGTCTATTTGCATCAGACTTATGATGGTTGAAACGGCAGAATACTTTCTGCCTATGCGCAATAGCAGTTGCACAGGTTGAGATGAACCATTATGGAGAGTGGGGCTTGCTATAGAATTTCCAGGCAAGGACATGTTTCAATGCCTAGCGTTTCCTATTCAGTTGCCTCATTTGCACACTGTTCAGCAGGAAGAGAAAAGATTTTATTCCATGTGGCGTCTCTGATGGATACCCAATCAGCCCGTTTGTAGTATCTTGTCATTTTGAGCAACGGCTTTTCAGCTTGAGGTCGAAAGTTTAGGGTGACATCGATCATTATCACGATGTGATCAAAAGATTTTAACTGCTGTATATTGTAAGAATATAAGGGTTTTTTCTTTAAAGAAGGGTCCACCATCGGTATCTTGAAATCTGAAGTACAGAGATATTAGTTCGTTTTCATTTAACAAATATAAAACGATTTTTTGACTCATTAATTTTCGTTTCATATTTACAAACCTTTCTGCAGTTTCCCTTCACATTTCTTATTTATTGTTTTTCCAGTAACCCTCAATACTTCATTACCCCTTGTCATTGTAAAGGAATTTGGGAGCATTTAAAGTGTTAGCAGAAAGGTTTTTCTAGTTTTAAAATGATAAATTAAAACTAATTAGTTTATTTGTTTTAAAGGAAGGCACTTGTCACTCTTATAGAACTCTGGTTCAACCAACGATAAAAAAAGAGTAGAAAGCGAATATTATATTTTAAAAAAACCCCGCTCAGGAATGAATAATAAATTAAGTGTTTGTATCAGCCAATAACAGTCTTGAAAAATATACGCCACCGCAATGAGTGAAAGAAAGACGTTTTAACTTAATCCTGCCCGATCGAATTGATATCAGAAATGAATGATGAAATTAGTCTAGCCAAAATATTGTCTGTGCATGCATGCTTTTCATTGTCATTGCAACATCAGACCTGTTGGAATGTTACTATCTCGCAGAGCAAAACGAATGTACACCAATGGAGTTGCCATGGTAACATCAGATCTGTGTAACTGCTACTATCTCACGATTGATATTTTGTATGCAAGATCATATTCAGTTTAATGTCCGTTTTACATGTCGGCATGTCTTGGACGAAGGTGAACTTATTTAAATTTGAAATGATTAATACTGTATGATTGTCTTTTAAAGACACGTTAAAAATATAGAGAAAGAAGTAATTTAGGAGATAAGAATAGACTTACTATAATCAGAAATAATAAGTCTTAATGAGACCAAAAGGCCGTCTGTGTAATTGCATGTAACCCACAGTATAAACCAATGTAATAGAGAAATTGTTGTACTTACTATGGTGCTATACAAATAATTTCAAAAAATAAATAGTTTAATATGTATTGTAAACATATGTAATTATTTATGTTAAATCTATCAGAGAGAAAGAAATGCAGAACGTAAGCAGCTGAAGCTGTGAAGGTGACTATCGAAAAATGGCTCCATGTTAATTAAATTCTGAGACAGATTAATAATGTGAAAGAAACTAAAGCGAAATACATTCGGTGGGGGTTGGGGGTCTAGTCGAAGGGTAAAAAGAAAATTAGGCTAGTCAAACTCAAATATTGATTGATTAGATTAATTGCTATTGATAACAAACTCTGAAAATCCGACAAGATAATTTTATATATTAGATACATTTATCGTATGAAAGTTTCTTATTTGAAACGGAAAAAAAAGAGTAAAAAATAATGAATTAATAAAGGGAAAAAACAAAATGGAACCATTCATTACGAGGAGAATTGACAGGAGGATAATGAATTCATTAAATGATTAGGATTCTTTTAGCCAAAAAAGAAAATAATTTCTAAATGAAGAAAATGGCACCAAAAAAATTCCTTTCTTAGAAAATAAAAAAGTTGTTGTTTATCTGACTGTAGAATTCTCTTTTTTCATTTTTGGACTGGCGAGACAGGTGGCGGCATATTTTGGATTGAACATTAAAAAGGAGAAAGTCACATGAAACTAATTATCACTTCATAATTTATTATATTTTCAAAGAATACAGAAAATTAAATAAGATTTCATGAAGATCTAAATTGTAATCTTCACACACACACACACACACACTTGCTATTTTATTTACGTCCATTCTAAGAGGTTAGACACAAGGCAGGTGTAGGTTTGATGAAAGTCTTTCTGTTATGTTATATATGGTACCCGTCTACTCGTTTTCGAGTCTGGCCATTTTTTGCGTATCAACGTGATACTATTGTAAAACCCCCTGATGAGAGGCTGCTAAACTTTTACAGATCAATATCACAGATGTGGCAGGTGTTGTGATGACAGGTATAGGGATGCCATAATTGAAGCCACTTCTTGCCTGCTTGATTCTGCTGCACATGCACTCATCAGTGATTCACAAAGCCGGCACGTAACATGGTTACTAAATTGCAAGCTTAGCATGTTAGCTGTAGTTACTACACCCTCACCCCCATAGGTCTTAAGAGGGTTTTGATGCAGCGAGCTGCACACATAGTTGGAATCTACATAAAGATCACATATTCAAAAGTACCAGCACAGCAACTGGATTACAGTGACCAACGCTTGTGCAACAGAATAACTATGAACTCGGTGGCAGACAAAAGGTCTGATGACCAGTAGTCACTTAATCCGCAGGTGTTATATCAGAGTTTTCCTTATATACATATACCACATAGAAAATGTACAACTGCACACACCTGCTCTATCTAGGATATTGAACACTGACTCCTGAGCAACGCAGAATACGTTTTCTGGTATACAATAGTATAACAAAATACAGTAAAAATCTTTCTCCAGGGCAACATGGCGTTTAAAACACCTGCTATATTTAGAATTGTTCTATCTAGGATATTGATGACTCTCGGAGAAACGTTGAGTAAACACACCCGCTCTATCTATGATATTGAGTAATTTGGATTAACATACCACTTACCAAATATAATTACTATTATGGTTCTTGGGCAACACTGAGTTAAAAGACAGAAGTTCTTTCTCCCAGGCAACGCTGCGTTTAAACACACCTGCTTTATCTAAGATATGGAGCACTTTGAGATTATGATATACCACTTACCAAATGTAATATTGTAATCTTACATTTATTGCTCCCGTTTAGAGCGCTACTGAAACGACCTAAATAATTCCGAGTAGCCCCCCCCCCTCCCTAGTTCAAAGAAAAACTTAAATAATTTTGAATGAAAATGTTGAGCGGAAAGAATACATTGAAATTATGGTGTTTTCTTTCCAAATTATGGCTGAATAACTCGCAGACGAAATTTGCTCCATATCCCGCTAAGGGATGCACTTAGAGATTCTGGAATACTTCCATTATCTTCCCCCAGTTAATATTTTTCTTAAGAATACACTAACACAGACATTGAGTTTTATATAGATTACATTAATATTTATATCGCTCAAAACATTATTGGCAAGATAATGCATAGAACAAATATATGCAATTTCTACTATGCACAACAGGAATCAGTAAAATCAGAGTATAGTGTAGTATAGGATTGATGCAATACCTCTTCACCTCATAATCTTTCCACTACTAAAAAATGTCTAATGATTACAGACTTATTAGTGTCATTTTTTCTCTCGTTTTGCTCAGTACATTTTTGGCAACATAATTATATTGCTAAAAATTAACAATATTAGCAGTTAATAAAAGGATCGGTAATTCTCTGAAACTGCAGTAAAACGTTAAGCTACATTAAATATCTGATCATTTAATATGAATACTGTTACTACCGTGAGAGAGCATTAAAGTTTTAAGATATGTACAAGTTAATATTATAAATTGTTAATTTTATATATTTCTTACTATAATTGTTGTTTTGTTCATCACAGTAGAAGCAAGTTACTGGATGAGAGGGAGATGATTTAATCTCACCTCTGAAATTACATCTTGCGGCAAGATGGATGTCACACAATCTGTCTAAAATAGATCTAGGTGGGTTAAATAATAAGGTAGGGTCATTATGTACCCCCATCGTGGAGTTTAATACAAAAATTCAGCAATACCATATTTTGTATTAGTAGCAGCAGCAGTACTGGCTGGTCGAATTCTAGTAACAGTGTTTCTGAAGTATAGTAGATGTAATAGCAGCCAGTAGCAGTTTATAATGGCACTGACAAATTGGAACGAGCCTATGTGAGGTACTGTTTTAAGCAACCAATAATCAATTGAAACATTTTGATAAGAATAATACAGTAATGAAACAGAAAAAACTGATGATTTTCATATTTCTTGATATTTTCGATCAACGCAGATTTTATCTTTATTTTTTATTCATGAAGATGTATTTTTTCATTTAAAATTATTTAAAATTGCGAATACATAGACACAATGTTAAGTAATTGTCTTCGACTTTGTTTAAATGAAATTAAAAAAAACTTTCCTTATGTCGAGAAACAGCAAGACGTTATTCCATGAATGAAATCGAATCATTAATTTTCTCTCTCTAACAGGTTCTTAATTATTTTTGTTTAAGTATGAAATGGAAAAAGGAAATACTTAATGAAAAAAAAATATGCAAGTAAAAATTATATTTACCAAAATTGTTTTATGGAGAATTGAATAACAAAAAAGTAGTTATCCTGCGCTCTGCTATTTACAATTACTGCTATGTGCATCATTACAGTAAAACAACAGTTTAAACAGTTGTTATAAATTAAAATATTTTACCTACTATTATGATATTCAAATAATTTAAAGAAATGAATAGGTTAATATTTATTTAAAAGAAATTTAATTGGTTATCTGAAAATTGGTATAGATAAATGTGTAATTTTTCTTTATTGACAACATAAGCAGTTGTTGTGAAGAGGATTATTGAAAAATACATCCAGTCTAACAATGGAATAAGTATTTTTTGAACGAAAATGAAGCGAAATAACTTGTTTAATTGTAAAAGAACATGATCAAAAAAAAAGAAAAATTGTCTATTTAGAATGAAATATGGATATTGTAGGACAGTAGCTCTCGATGACAAACTGAGAATCAGACTGGCTTCTATTTGTATATTACATCATTTACAGTCAACAAGGAAAATATTGCTATTTACACGGATGATGTTCTCATATTTCATAACACATCTAGCAGATGTTTAGATAAAAAAAGAAAAGAAATAATACAATTTTTTTAACCTTAGGTTTGACATAGAAAAATTTATCTAAAAGAAGTTAATATTTTAAACATAATCTTTGATTAAAGCAATGAAACATACAAGCCTTATAGAAAACCAAACAATATCCTATTATTTTATAACTAGCTGTAAGTATTGCCCGGGAGTTTTGTTAAGTTTTTTTTTTAATTATGACGTTTTGTTTTGCACCATTTCTTTAAAGTTTTTTTTTTAAAGTTAAATTAAATTCTTTCTCTCTCATCCCTAAATCTGAACTCATCAAGTCAAAAAGTCAAAATCCCTTTTCACATTGTACTGCAAAACTGATTTAAAAACCTTTTCAAGTGGCTGGCGACAATGTCCGAGACTGAGAATTGAGAACCGTGCTCCAAAGTTGAAACAACCCTATCCCTTTTGCAACAAAAAAAGAAAAAAAGAAAGATGCTGACAGTCAGGTGACCCGATGCAGACGTTTTTCCACAGATACAATTTACAATGAAAATCCGTTTTCATTTTGCCACCAGTATGAGTTTCACTGCAAGGTTATCCCATATAACTTTTTCAAACTTATGCTTCCATCTATTCTCAACACCATCAAGTCAGATGTGCCTCATGTCGTCTAAACCTGGAATTGAAATCAACCGTAAATCAACTCTTAAAAAATTACATTGTTGAACTCTATCAGAGAATCTGACTTTGAATTGAGAGAAAACATTCCCCCTGGCTTCTGACCCCCCCCCCCCACATACATATATATATATATATATTTAGTAAGATATTGCTCTTCGGACTTTGCCAGCAACCACCTCAATCAATAATTAAACATCGCACCTTTTTCTTGACTGTAGAAATGTTAATTTGTCAGTGACAACAGATAAGTACCTTTAGATTCATTTTCATTCACATAGACTTTGTTTATTCCAAGCCAAAACATTATTCCTTTTTCATGTCAGCATCTTGACATCTTCAATTTGTTTAATTCCTAAAAACCTAATTTACTCCAAACCAGAAGATTATCCCCTTTCCTCACCAATATATCATTTACTCACCTGTCCTTTATTTCTGGGGTTTTTTTCTGTACTAATGAGTTACCGTTTATCAAGGCCCAAAAGCCACTCGAAAATAAGGGTTAATGATTTTGTCAGGTGGACGTCAAGACAACACCTTGAGGATTGAAGACGATGGTTGAAACTGGGCAAAATTTGATTATTTAATAGGACGGCTCGACAAGAATTTGTTAACATTGAACTTGAAAATGAACATGTAGTCAGCTGAGAAGCAGCAACACAATATTGTGTTCAACAGGTAATTCTTGAAAAGAAACTTTGCTCGTGGAAGTTCAGTTAAGTTAGGTACACAGAAAAAGGGAAAATTATTTAGTGGTTGTAGCTCGATGAGTTTTTGCTGCAAATATTTTACAGGGAAGGACCAGAGATTAGCGCTCAGTCGAGCACCTACCATGAAAATAACGATAGAGTAAAGAAAGACTAGCAACCTCTTTTTTGCGAGAAAGAGGCCGTGAAGAAATAAAATGAGGACATCCCCCACTAGATTTCGAAGTCGATTTTTTTACTATATAAAGGCAAGAAAAGGTGCTCTGGTTTGATTGTTTTGTTTTACGGCATATCAACCCTTTTCGGGTTATTTAATGCCGAACTAGGTAATTTTGATAAAAGATTTTATGCTTAAAGTTCTTTATATCTTCAAAAATTTATTCATGGTGTTTGGTTTAGTTGTTTTGTATAAGAAAAATGTTTTTGTTTTTCGCTTTGCAGAACATTATTGAGTTGTGCAAAGAGAAAGAAATTTTAAGTCAGGAAGCCGGTATCTTCAGACAGCATGATCTAGTAGCACCAGAAAGGTGCTCTGAGCTGCATCTCCCCAGATGTGGCAACAGTACTCCATCTTACGGCATATCTGACTCTGAAGATCCGAGCATTGGTGATGAAAGTAGAAAAGCTTGATTTTAGATGTATTAAAAGTAATTTGCCACTTTTTCTCCATTACATCACATGCTCCTGGTAGGAAGAGAGAAAATCAGAAAGATCTTGATCATTAATGCTCTTCGAAGTGCTGCCATAGATGCTTGTGTCATCTGCATCGATGTCAACAAATAATCTTAGAATGTGATTTTGGAGATCACTGATAAAGATCAGTAAGAGGGCTGGGCCCAGAATCGATCCTTGAGGCACACCATCACTGATACTATGTCTTTCAGACTTCTGCCCATCAACAACTGCTTTTATAAACCTATCAGAAAGTACTTGATGGTTGAGAAACCATTTCCAGATATTCGATAGCTAGTAAGTTTGTGAAGCAAACCTCTGAGCCAAACACTATCAAAGACCTTTGATATGTTAAGAGCCATTGCTCTAAAAACAAAACCCCCGTCAATAGATTCACTGAGCCTGTGTGATATCATCGTCAGCACGTCAACTGTTGACATTGTAAGACAAAATTCATATTGCTTACCACTGAATAGATTGCTTTTGTTGATGCGGTTGACAACTTCTTGATTTATCACAGATTCAAATAACTTACTCATGACACCCAGGAGACTGATTGGTCTGTACTGAAATGCAGGAGACCAATTTTTAGTATTTTTAAATACTAGGCAGACTGACAAGGTTTTCCAAGGTGCTAGTTCCGGTTGCAGCTTCTTAAGCATCATGATTGGAATGTTGTTGTTAGTATTAGTTGTGTTGCTTGTATCAAGGTTCTTGATAAGCTTGGCAACATCCCGGACAGATATTATGGATGTCTCTTAGAGTGTTTACAGTCATATGGGGGGAGGGGGGGGATTTTGGAGGTAGGCGGCCCTAATTGCAAATGGTGAAATTTGATGCAAAGTTTATTGCGAAAAGTTTTGTTTTATCAGGTGGTGAGAAGATCACACCTGCTCCATTGATGATGGTTGGAATAGAGGTCTTACATCTGTTTAGGACCCTATTTGTCATTTACCAAATCTTGTGGGAACTAAGAATCACATCTTAGCAGGCTGATCTTATTAATACACAGAGTATAAAACATGTGATGGAAACGTTATTGTGTAAGTAGGTGAACTAGTGTTCAATTGAAAGAAATCATTTATCAAAAAGGGAGAGGCATTCGTAGTGAAATTTGAAAATTTAACCGATTAGTTTTCTTCCAGATTTCTTCACGTTGTAATTGGTGGCAAGAAGAGAATTTGGGACTGTAGGAGGGTTAGCTCCCCCGACTGTGATATTAGTAATCAAAACAAAAACAGTTGATCAAATTAAATATGAACTTCGATGAAATTGATTCAAAATGAAATTTTCGTTTTAAGAACGCGGATTAATATTTGCCAAAACTGACTGACTTCACTGTTTTAAGTATGTACCTTTTGTTAAAGCTATTACGGTCAAAGAAATAGGGGGAAAACTGGTTCTATTTTATTTATTTTTTTATAAAAAGAGGAAGATATTAATAGCATGGAAAATCAACTTCTCATAATCAAAACAGCAGACCTTGGGTGTTCATAGGGATCGATATCTTTTCAAATAGAGCGTTAGAACAATAATTAAAATAAAAATTAATTAAAAATAAGATAAGCCCTTCTTTTAATTGTTTATTGTTCTCATAAATGTGTGTGTGTGTGTGTGTGTGTGTGTGTGTGTGTGTGTATAAAGGAATTTTAAAAAGAATAAATTAAAATTTTAATAAATATAAAAGAATGAAGCCATTTAAAATTCTACCTATCCCTAGAAAGATTTTAATTTCTTTTCAAGTTCTTGGTATATAAAAGTACAAACTAAATAATAATTTTAAAAAACATCATCATCACAGACCCCCCCCCCCCCACCAAATATAGAAATGAAGTAAAGGATTACTTTCATGCAACAATCACTCAAGTCATACACTGTAAAAATATAAGTTGTCATTTTTTTTTTTTAATTCCACCAGAAAAATAAAAATAGAATTTTATCGATTTTTCAAGCTGCCTTCTTCTCCTTAAATCAGACATTTTTCTACACGCAAAAAAACCCTGCAGACAAATTGTTTTTCCCCCCCATGCTACAAAATAGAAGAAATTCGGTTTTGATAAACATTAAATAGAAAGGAAAAAAAAAAACAATTCGAAAATTTCATTTTGTTTTAAATCAAAATTCTTCCGAATTTAGTATAAAAAAAAGAAAAAAAGAAAAAAAAAAGGTTTATGAAATGTTCATAAATTTAGTTTTTCTTGAAATTTTTCCCATCGACATCTTTAGAATGTTCAAGGAGGTTGTAATCAAATTTATAATGATTGAAAGCAAATTAAATGACACTTAATTGGAAATGCATCTTGAATAATGAGATTTTTCTAGCGCTCTACAGCCCCCCCCCCCCCAATGGAGCTGAGGGGAGAAAGAAGAGATTTATTTTAAATTAAAAATTAATGGTTATATAATTAATTGAATTCTAAAAAAAGGGGATTTTATTTCTGTCCTCCTAAAACACTCATCAAACGTATCTTTTTTTTATTTATTTTTAAATCTGTATCTACTCGGCGTTGCCTGGGAGTCTTTTTAATTCTTTTCATTTTTTTATGCCGTTTGTTTTGTTTTTTTATAATTATTATTTTCAATGGGATTTTGAAAGTTAGATCGTTTGGTCATTAAATTATTAATCAAACAAAATTGTTAGAAAACTAATTTTGTCATTAAGGTAATGTTGTCTTAATTTCTATTTATAAAATTAGTGGATGCGTATAACATCCAAAACTTTCAATCTTTTAATACATAAGGCTTTGTTAAGAATTTTTAAAGATCACGAAATAATTCATTCTTTTGTTTCAACTATTAACAAAAGATTAAAATGGCCGACTTGATTACGAAGAAACCGAAATGCATTCGGTGGATTTAATTTCGTCATTTTTAAAAATTGTTTTAGCACTTTGTTATTGCATATTTTTATTTCAATAAATAATCGATTAATACTAACTAAAAATAATAAGTCACGTAGAGGCGTGAAACACATACACACGAGAAGTTGTTATTAATATAGAGACAATTAAATCGGCTCATATTTGAAATCGTAACTAATTAGTAATTACTTTTGTTCACATCATTATGAAGTGTTGTTGAATTAGACTTATTAGTAGTGACGAAACAACATCTTAAAAATGTTATCTGCCATTTTTTTTTTATTATTTGTTTATTTTGATTGTCTGATTCTGAAGGAAGAAACTCTTGTTTAAAAATAAAATACAAAGTGTAGGCGTTTCCGCAATATGTTTACTAAGAAAAGGGGGGGGGGCAAGAGATGCCCCCCCCCCCCCACACCTACTTTTCTCAGAAGGAATTGGCGGACGTGTACGGCGCGTTCCCTACCCCCATCTAAAATGTTTAGGACTAACTAGCTGTATTTACCCGGCGTTGCCCGGGTTGAGACGTTACCGAGTGAAGGACTGACAAAAATAATTAAAATTATATTAAAAGTTACTTCCTATTTCAGGATACACAGCACTTTCATTTAGGAAAGAAATGCATTCTGGTGGATTTAATTTCGTAATTAAATTATTTTCTTAAATAGGATTTTTTTAAAAATTCGTTTAATTTTATGTTATTGCATTTTTTATTTCAATAAATATTCGATTAATAGTAAAAAAAATTAATGCAATATTGTGAAAACATGCACAGAGACACGTGAAGTTGTCTCATAATTTTATAAATTCAGAAATTTATTAATTGTTCGGAATAATATCGATCAAGCAATAAATTTTCATATCAAAAATAAATTTGTGAAAAATTTATTTTTTAATTTTTATCAGATGGGGAGGGGGATCAGTTTTCGATGAAAGTTTCACGTAACCAGCCACCTCCACCCCACCTGATTATTCGATCGGTGCTTAGCCAAAAGAACCTGTTTA
Organism: Sepiola atlantica; assembly: GCA_963556195.1. NCBI lineage: Eukaryota > Metazoa > Mollusca > Cephalopoda > Sepiida > Sepiolidae > Sepiola > Sepiola atlantica. Next base: position 69,523,089 of record OY744527.1, on the reverse strand, counting down.
CAAATGCCTTTACGGAATTTCGAGCAACGGATTTTTTTTTGTGTGTGATATGTGAGGATTCAATTAAAAAAAAAAGGGGGGGGGGGGTAATCCAAATGTTTTTTATGAAAATAATTTAAATAATCATCTTAGATGATTGAGGAATAATTAAACATTAAACTTACATAGCAAACTGAACCCTCAGTTAAAAATTGAACAAGAATTTTTTTCTCCAAATTTTGATGTTTAATTGATAATATTAAAAAAATAAATTTCGTAATAAAAATGTTTAGTCACTTTCTTTTTATATATCCAAGAAAAAGAAGCGAGCACCTGTTTTCCAGGGAGAGAAAAACAAATATTCTCAGCGACTGAGAAATAAGTTTTATTACCCCACCCCAACGAAAAATGTAAGTAAATAAAAATAAAAATAAACCTTTCGCCGATTTTTTTTCTTTTACTGATGATGAATAGCTTATTTTTTTATTTTTTACCCGCCATAAACGTTTGCAGATGTTTTAGCATCATTTCTTTTTAAGAAAATAAAAACAATATAAATAATTTTACTCTTTACCGGGTTTCATATTACAAGATTTACTTAGTAGCTTATAAAAATCAAAATAAAGAAAATTAAAATATTTATATTTTTATGAAAATAGAGGACACCCTTCTCCCCAATAAACAAAATACAAAAGTAAAACACGAGTAAACAACAAACTGGTGATAAATCGATAGCTTGACAGATCGACAAATCATTTGTGTAGATTTTAAAACAAAAATTAGGTTCATTGATACAATAGTGGCGCGGTCAGAAAATGTGTTCCTTTGGTTTAGGGGAAAAATAAATAAACAAATACTTGCGTGGACTGTAAACATTAATACTAGCCAAAATCACTTTCGAATTAATAGTTTAAAAGCTTCAAAATCATTTTAGAACTAAGAACTATAGATTAAAAAAATGATACCATGCTGATTTCTTCGTAGTTCAAAATTCGAAAGTGATTTTAAGCCTTTAAACTGCAAATACGAAAGCGATTTCTGGCTAATACTAAATTTTATAGGTAAAAGTCGAGTATTATGGTTCATTTTGTGATTCGAAACCAATTCTCAAAATAAAGAGGGGAGAACACAGTTTATGAGATTGTTTTTAATGTCACCCCTAAAATTGAATTTCTTTTCTCTCGTACTCATAAGTCAATGTTACATCAACCCAAACCCCTAAACCGCTAGACTAGTAGTAGACAAATAGACACATTGTTTTTAATAACAAAAATGCCTTTAGAAAAATTGGGAAGCTTGAAAAATAAAAATACTAAAAACGACTTATTTTAAAAAAAAAATATCCAATTTTTAAAACCATTGGATTCTGTCGTAAAAAAAAAAAAAAAAAAAATTAAATTGTCAATTTCTATTCTCCACTGTTTCTAAGTCTTCTTCCTCGTAAAATGCCGGTTTACAATAAAACTGCGATTGTTTATAACTTTCTAGAAAAAATAAATCAGAAAAATAAGGAACATACGATTTTATTTTAAATTTAAAAAAATACCAATAGGCCTAACTTTTATTAATTTAAAACTGATTAAAAAAGAACGATTATTATTTTATAATTAAGCAGATTTCATAAGATTTACCCAGTTAAAATTAAAAAAAACGAAGATTGTAATTTATTTTGAAACCATCAAATTCAAATAAACATTTTTTTTTAAATCGCTGTCATTTTATTAATGTAGAAAATAAATCTATGATAAAACTGTGACTTCTCGTGTGTCTATGTATTTCTCGTCTTTATGTGACTTACACATTATGTTATTAATTATGAATCAATTATTTATTGAAATCAAAAATGCAATAGGGTAAAGTACGAAGAATAACATTTTTAAAATCCTATTTCAAAAAAATAATTTAATTACAAAATTAAATCCACTTAAATGTATTTCGGTTTGTTCGTAAACAAGTCAGCCATTTCTATCTTTTGTTGTTAATAGTTGAAAAATAAAAGTCGTGAACATTCGAATTTTGAAGCCTTTAAACTGTCGAATGGAAAATCATTTAAACTGGCTTTAAAATTCTCAGCAAATCTTTATTTAATTGAAAAATTGAATGTTTTGGAAACTACATCTACTGATTTTATAAATAGAGATTAAAACAATATTTACCTTAATAAAACGAGTTCCTATTTACTTGCCTCCTCACAAAGGCAGAGTTAGACACAAGGCCAATTTATTTAATGTGGTAAAATTAAACTTTCGCAAGAAGTCTAATTTTATAACAATTTCGTTCACTTAATAATTTAATGGCCAAACGATACTATAAAAATTAAGTTTCAAAATCCTATTTTAAAAAATAATAATTTGAGAAGAGAGGGGTGCGCGAAAGAAACATGAAAGTAAAATGACTCCCGGACAACACCAGGTAAGTAGAGGTAGTACAGAATAAACAGTCGAAATGAACAGAGAATGAGACGAAGAAATAAAAATGAGCTTATTGGATAGAGAGAAGAGAGAAAAAAATGGAGAGATTTCCTTATTTTCACACGATTTGAAAATTTGAAAACCGAAGTATTAAAATAAATTTACATTTTAAAATAAAATAAACCCCATAATATTAAAAGGGAATATTTAGCGAACAAAAGGGTGTATTTTAAAATTTTAGTTTATAACTTTCTAAAAAAAATGTTTTTAAAAAGTCTTACCCGAAAATGTCGACTATTTCTTGACGTAAAATAAAAATACTATTTTGAAAATGATTTTGAACGGCGAGGGGAAAATTAAAATCAAACAAAAAATATGATGAAATTTTATTGGATATAAATTCGAAAATCATTTCCGATCTTTTCCTTTCTTCATTTCTTTTCTTCGTTTCTTCTTTCACCCTCCCCCCCTTCTATTCTTCCTTCCTTCCTTGCCTTTATTTTCTTTCATCTTTTTTCCTTCATTTCCCCCCTCTTCTTCCTCATTATTTTCTTTTCTTCTTTCCTTCCTTTCTTAATTGAATTCAAAGGAGAAAGCAAGAAAAAAAACAAAAACAATTTGTTTGTTGATGTAAAAAAAAACGATCGAAAAAGAAAAAAAGTTATCAAATTGTGTTATCTTTTAGCTCGTGTTAAGACGAGAATTTCATAGATCAAGATTGCGGATAATTAAAAAAATTATAATTCAATAATAAGAAAAAAAGAAAAAGAAAATCTAATTTTAAAATGCTGCTGTTCTTTTTTTCGATATTGTTAATAATGTTAATTATAATTGATTATCGAGGAAGGGCACACAATCGGAAAAGATTAATTACAAAGAAAATGGGGAGGGAAAGAAGAGATTTGAGATTAGAGATCAAAAGAAAACATTATTGATTTCTTCGCGAAACACAAACACGAGAAAAAGGAGGAAAAGAGTTTGTATTTTTAGTAAAAAAAAAAGAAGATTTTTTAAAAGGAAACTTGATTCAGTTTCAGCTTCACAGCACAAAATGAAAATCAAAATATTTTTTTTTTACAAAAATTTACAATGGTTTTAATTGATTTCCAAAAAAAAAAAAATGAAAAACAAACTATAAAAATAAGAAAACGACCACATTTACTGTATATGCAAGGATGCGGTTGTGTATACAGCTTTGTAAGTTTTGTTTTCGAAATTCTTAGAAAACAAAAATTTAGGTATTTGCTGACAACGATCCTAAGCTAAACTAAACAAATGTAATTCACGGGTTAGGGTTAATTCACGGGTTAGGGTTAATTCTTGGGTTAGGGTTAATTCATGGGTCCGTACAATGTCGAGTAATAATCAAAACGACGTCTTTCATCCTGTAACGTAGGACGGATTTTATTTTAAATTTTTTTGTTAATTTTAATTAAGCTTTTTCCCCAGCCCAGAAAAATACCTACTATCCTTTTTATCAAAAGATAAAACAATCGTTTATAAATATGAAAAAAAAAAAATACCCATCTTCTCCTCCCCGAATTCGGCAAAACAAGGTGTTAGCGTATGTCCCCAAAAGACAGTTCTTTTGCCACAGGCGTGAATTTCTAGGGTTACCTGAATTGTTTTCACATCTATGCGTTAAGGACAGTTTAAGAATCATTTCGTGTAACTGGCACCACTATGTCTGAGCTTCAAAGGAAAGACGGTTCCGCTTGAGTAATACCACTTTCTAAAAATGAACCCTTTACCAATTTCCTTATTGAAATCAGATTCTTATCAAGCAAACTCAAAATAAGGAATGTCGAATATCACGTGACCGTCTACGAACAATCAGGAAGAGAGACAAGTTTTCTCATATATTCAATTCTTGACCAAAAAGTTTTCAGTTTTCAAGTGAGCGTCGCTGTAAGATTGTCCTTTCAGCTCATAATCGTCCATCTATTCTCCCCCACTATTACCCCATATACGCTGTACATGGTCTAAGCATTGAACTGAAACCAGCCTTTGAAGAAAAATGCCAAAGGATTCCTTTTAGAATTCATCAGAAAAATCTGATTTACACTAAGAAAAAATATTCAATCTCTCGTCTTAAAACCAATTTCATCCGGAAATCCCACGACTATAATATATAAAAACTCCTCGGCCTAACATTCAGAGGAAACATGAATTGGAACAACTACATAGAAGACATTGCCATGGCTGCTGCAAAGAAAGTGGGCTCCCTCTACGGTGCTAGAAAACTTCTCACACCTGATAGTATCCTATATCTCTACAAAGCTACCATCCACCCATGCATAGAGTATTGTTGTTACATCTGGGTTGGTGCACCATCCACTAGTCTCTCCCTTAGAGAAGGTTAAAAAAAGAGTTGCTAATCAAATAGGTCCCTCACTATCCACCAAGCTCCAGCCCCTGTCCCATCGCCGAAATGTTGCATCTCTGGGCTTGCTTTACAAGTACTTCAATGGAATGTGCTCCGATTAACTTGCTGCTCTGATGCCCCCTCGACATAAATACACTTGACCAACCCGACAATCAGCTAAATCCCATTCATTTAATATGGAGCTCCCAGATGCCGGAGAGCCTTCTACTCTAATAGCTTCTTTCCTTGAGCTGCCGGCCCCTGGAACACCCTCCCTGCTCCCTGTTTCCCCCGACTATCGACATGCAGAAATTTAAAACTAATGTGAACAAGCATCTCGCTGCACAGCTCCCAATTTAGGATGACCCCCTAAAACTTTAACCCTAATTCTCAGTAGCCCCTTACATCTACAGTGGCAGCTTGCCTAGTTTGGGGTGAACTATGTTAAAAAAAAAATTTATTCTATAAAGGGGAAATGTTTGCATGAATGTTTGTATGTCTGGAAAAGGCTCCCAAGATACATGATAGACTTCCATAAAGTTGACATTTTCTGAATCCTCCAGCTTTCGGACGCATAATATCCAAAAATTGAAAAAACAAAACATCGATTTTTTCATATATAAAGGACCCAAAACGCGTGACGGGGGTCCCTAAATTTGGTCGCTTTCTGCCAGATAGTACGACTTGTGCATGTGTGCATGCATAAAATGCATGCTAGCTTCAGACTTTGTTTAAGTGACCTATTTTTCGAGAGATTTTATACTCGCTTCGGGGTCTTGTGAGTATCGACAAAGGTCCAAGACCTAGATGTTTATGATTCGATCCCAGTTGACTCTCAGAATATTTTTTTTTTAAACGGTGACCTAAATATACATCGAGGAGGCGACTGGGGAAAAGACAGCAACAGAGGAAGAGTGAGATTATTACACTTTTGCCATGGGGGGATGCGAACGGGAAGACAGCGGTGTGAGGGAGCATGTAACGTATTGAGGAGCAGCCGGTGGGGAGGGAGGGGAGTGAGGATGAGAGGCGAGCGGGGAAAACAGTGGGGCGAGGGGCAGAGATGAGGGGGCCACCGGGGAAGAAACAGCTTTTGCCCCTGGCAACCGTGGAAGAGAGATATTGTTACACTTTTGCCTACCGGGGGGGGGGGGGTGTCGGGCAACGCCGGGTACCCCTGCTAGTATATGTATATATAGAGAGAGATAAATAAAATGACAGATCAGTTATATCATACTGTGATTTAATGTCAATTTCAGAACAAAAGAAACCTTACACTCATGTTTCTGGAGAAAAATTCAGAATATATTTGAACAAAATCGAAGTTACTAGGTACGTGCAAAAATGGTGCCTTCTTGTACGGACTACGCTTATTAAAAAGCGCTTATCATTAATTATTTAATTAGTTTCCGTGTAAACTTTGATTGTGTTTGAAAGATAAAAGCCTAAACTTAATCTCTAAACGAAAAAAAACTGCATATTTACGTGTGAAAAATAAATTATAATAAAATATGTAATTACGACGGTCAAAAACCCCAAAAATTCAATGAATTTTGAACTTTGAAAAAATTACTTGTAAAAATCCCTTAAAAGATAAATATAAGTTTTTGGGAACTATTTCAAAGATAATTATTAAATTAAAGTCATAAGACACTGAATTAAAAAAAAAAAAATCCCACGTTTGACTAAAAATTAGCAAAATTATCCCTTCAAATGTGATAAATGAGTAAAATCCGCCATAACTTCATCGGAAAAAGACGTTGTTTACAAATTGACTATTGCTATGCAAAATATATGGAAGACAAAATATGTCATAATTTATCATTTTTAACTTTATATATAAAAATGTAATAATAGTTTATAGAAGTTGAAAAATTATTATCCATTAATTTCTTTATTCTTTTTAAGGTTATAAACAAATTTAAGTACCCTTATTTTGTTATAATAAAAAAGGAAATGCTTATTTAATTATTTGTGAGTGTACGCAATTAAGATCTTATTTTATTTTTAACTGAAAAGGTTCAGTTTTTAATTTAGTAATACTCTGAAATTATTGATGACGTCTGTTTACCAATGTGTTTCCTTAGAATTTGAAATAAAACTATTTTTTAAATGTTAAAAATATTTTTACGTTACGAACTGCGTCAATTTTATCAATTTTTTTTTACATGATTTAAAACTTTAGTTACTTGATTTATTCTTAACGTGTCATAACGATAAATTACATTGATTCTTTTAAAAATAAAGTGTTTTTATTTTTTTTATTTAAAGTGTGAAAAAGTAAATTAAAGTCAATGACTACACTGACAATTTATTCATTGAAAAAAAAGTTAAAACAGTTATTTATTGATAAACAGAATTCAATTTTGAAAGAAAATGTCATGTTTGAATTCTCTTTATTTATTAATAAATAATTGTTTTTAACTTAAATATTTATTAATAAAAAAAAGGCAAAACAAATAAAAATCTTTCCAAATAATTGACGATGAATTGTGAAATGACCGAAATTGTTGAATCTCTAAAAAAAAAAAAAAATTTTGCGCTGTAAAAGTGAGTGATTGTTGGAAGGCCTGGTTATTACAGAATGGTACAGTATGGTAGCCCCTACCATACTAATGAAAGTTCATTGTTAGTAGAAATTATTCAATTTTTTAAATTCTTTTTTTCGTTATGTTCCTGGATCTCAAATTTGTCAATTTTTGGTTTATTTTCAAGATTATAAAAAAAATTTCTTGCGCTGATGATGCCATGTTCATCTATGAAAGAGAAATAATTATATCGCATTTTTTATTTTTCCAAAAACTCTAATCATTAAAATCACATGAAATATTTTTTGCAATTATATTATTTTTTTGGTGAAAATATTGATTAAACAATGCTTTATTCAATAATATCGCTAATTCAAAAAATTAATTTTTCTTCGAGTTATAGTGATTTTATTAACACGGTATTCAATGGCTTTTTTCGTAATATATACGAAATATTTTGAAAAAAAAATTTAATTGTTAACATCTACGATCCTATATTTACATAAGCAACAGTTAAAAAATCATGCATTTTTTTTTTATTAATATATAAAAATATAACTTTAGTAAAGGTGTTTTCTTTTTAAAAAATAATACATTTTCACTAAGATTTTTTAAAAAAAAATAATGGTTTCATTATTCCGTGATTGTTGATTAATAAATATTGAAAATTTCAGTAAAATTGGTTGATTTCCTGAATTTTAGTGTATTTTTAAGTAAAGGGGGGGGGGGGGTCAAAATGTTTTTTTCATTTTGGGAATCGGGCATTGATTTTGCACGTACCTAGAAGTTACCATATGAACATCCCTGTCCTCAGAGACAACTGCCAGATGAAACCCATACAACATCCAGGTCGTAAAAAATATCAGAAATGTCAATGGTGATATGAGCGTGACAAACTAAAAACTTGAAGGAAAATAAACTCGAATGCACATCAAAAAGACTCCCTGAAAAAGCCCTTCAGAAATCAAGGTCAACTCAGTGAAAATATTTAAGAAATTACAAAAAAAACAACCTTTACACGAAGTCTGTAAAGCCAAGTTTCTTTCCATATTGGCAGACCATTTAAATTCAGAAAAAATGACCGCACAAAATATTTTGGCGAATGTATAAACATAATGACAAAATTGCCTGTAAACAAAATGACATTTTATTTTCTAAAGTTTGAAAAATTCAATGTTGTTTTTTCTTTTATATAACAAAACAATTGTCAGGCAAAATATCGTCTGTCTGTGGCAATTCACGTTCAAAAGTTACATTTTAAATTTACCTTTTTTTTTTTAAAGAATTTTATAATTTTAACCAATTTTAATTTGAATTGATCGAAACCGATCCATTTGACATAATGGTAACTAGTGTTCGCGACTGTTCCAAGAGACAAGGGTTCAATACTCAAAAAATGGTACTTGATGCCCGTTTGCTTAAACACTCAGCATTATAAGGTAATCAAGGGTAAATGGAGCACTCTACGGAAAAGAGTGCTGCCTTCCCCTACACATTTGTGTAGCAGCTAATGAAAATAGTCGACTACTTTACTTTTTTTACTTATTTAATTAATGCAATGACCAAACGATCCGATAATTTGATTAAAAACCTCACAAAAATCAGATTTTTAAAACAAAAAGAAAAAGGACCATCATGCAAAGCAGTTTAAAAAATATTTTTTCGTACAATGCCTATATCGTCGTGAAAAGAAGAAAAAAAAACGAAGTTAATCAAATTATTTTTTTAACATTTATTTCAAGTTCATTTTACTTTTGGACATAAGTAATGAAATAAAATGCAATTGTTTTTTCAAAGAAAGAAACAGCTTAAAAGTCGTCATTTTTTTAAGGTAAACATACTTTTCCGGGAATTAGACATTTATTTCAATTTCACCTTTCTTTCTTCTTCATGAAATAGGTTTTCCCTTTGCTTTATCAGCACAGATCGACCATAACACTTAAATTCTTACCAGACAGCTTAAAGACTTGAGGGTAAGCGTTAAGATCGACGGCCTAAACAGAATGCGATGAAAATGGTTGGTGCTTCTTTAGAAACGTGGCCGAGATTTGAAAGAGGAAGATAATTTAAACGACGAAATATGAAAGGGGCAGATAAGTCAAGCTGGGGGGGGGGGCATATAAGTCAAGCTTGGGGGGGGGAGATCTAACCTTAACTCTAACATTTTAATAAAAAACGGTTTATTTATTTGAGGTTTGATTTATTTGCATTTTAAATTCGATACCCCCCCCCTCCCCAAAAAAAAGTGTGGATTATCTGTCTCTTTCATATCTCGTCTCAGCCACGTTTCTAAAGAAGCACCAAATGTTTTTTGTTTTTTTATATTATTAAATGAGGAACCATTTCGAGTAAAAATCTATTTAGTATTACGCATGTAATCTGAAGAAAAACATGTTTGAAATGTGTAAATATGCTAGAATAATCGAGATTTTAACAAAAAGGAACCGGAAGTAGTGTCTTTACCTCATGGTGCCATAATATTTTTCGTATCGCTTTAGACGAAAAAAGTATTAACCCCCCCCCCCCCTATTATCACGTAATACTAAATTGTTTTTTTCCAAAACGTTCTTAATGTCACAATCATATATATATAGGATATTGGTAGTTCAACATTTTTTTTTTATAAGCATCGAAGAATTAGTATTAAATTGAGAATAAAAGCCCTTTTTGGCACATGTTCGTCTTTTCCTACAGTCCGTTTTTCACAACTTTTTACTGACAGTTTTTTTTTCTTTTTTCGGTGTACACTTACATATCAGGCTGCTAGAGAATTCCGGGGTTTTGGAAAAAATTACATTGGAAACTGATCCCCCCTCCTAAAATGTAAAATATTTGAAATTTTTCCCCAAAAACCCCGGAATTCTCTAGCAGCCTGATAGGTAAGTGTACACCGAAAAAAGAAAAGAAAACTGGTCAGTAAAAAGTTGTGAAAAACGGACTGTGGGAAAAGACGAACATGTGGCCCTTTTTCAATGCAAGATATATTTCTTTTTTTTTTTTTGTATACATGTCAAAAAAGAAATAAATATATCTTGCATTGAAAAAGGGCTTTTATTCTCAATTTTATATATATATATATATATATATATATATATATATATTATCAAATATACATTAATTTTATTCAACTTTTTGAAAAAAAACTGTTTAGGCCGCCAATCTTAACGCTTACCGACTTCAAAATCACTTTGGAGTTTTCTCGCGATTACCGCACCGACTTTATTTATTTTTCCTCCACGCGTAAACGTAATTGTTTAAATTAAGTTTTAATTTTAAACAATTTAATTGAATTAATTTAATGACAAAAATATACATTAATAAAATTGATTTTAATTCCACAAAAGTCTTAATTAAAAAAAACCCAAAAAACTCAAAAGTTGTCATTGTTAACCTGATACTTTCCCGGGAATGACATTTCAATTTTGTTTCTCATTCAACAAACAAAAATGAAAGTAAAAGCTGACCATGAAATTATTTTGAAAATGAATGTAAGATCGAGTGAATCAAATACAGTAATAATTAAATGAAGTATGTTTAATACAATAATGTAATATATTAGTGTAGTGATTGTCTTATTTGAGCTTCCTAACCTTATTGTTTTTGACTCAAATCACAACAGAAAATTGAATCTTTTCGAAACATGTTTCGTTTTTTGTTTATCGTGTAAATCAAGAAACAGACTTGGTTACTTTGAATTGCACTTCATACAATATTTAACACTTTTAAAAGTAAAAAGATTAACGTTCTTTGTCTTTAAAAAAATTGAAGACTGGAAAGTGGTAATTGATGGACTCTACACCCAAGAAACGGGGGTTGGTTTGCTTAATAACCTAGACCAGGGGCGGGCAACCTTTTCAGAGTGAGGGCCAGATGAGACTTTTGGAAGGAGATCGCGGGCCGGAGTGAAAAACGAAATCTCAGAATTACTATATTTTGTTTACATGAATAAATTGTACAAAAATTGCATTGAACACTCTACAAATCTGATATTTTCTCAAGAGACTTCTGTGTGTGATGTTATAAAAGGCGCCGACGAAGAGCCATTTTGGAATCATAAAAAATAATGACGGGGGAATTAGCAAGTTGATCCATTATTCGTTTTGACACACCTCACATAGGTTCTATGTTTCATGTCCTTTCCTCGTCTCACGTTTCCTCTTTGCCTCTCTCTTTCTCTATTTGTATCTCTTAATAGTTAAAGAAAATGAAATATACATGCATCATCGCTCGCTGATATTCATACATTTTTATATAACTGTAAATCTTAATTGAAACCTACTTTTACGTCTATGTCACAAAATGATATGAGTTTTACTGGGAGGTCCGCGGGCCGGATTGCAATAATAAAGCATAACAGGGTGGCGTGGCAGGCCGGAAACTAAGCCTTCGCGGGCCGGATGTTGCCCGCCCCTGACCTAGACTGACACAATATTTGCCTCCCAAAAGTAAAGGTACATCCAATGGCGAGGTCTCAGTTTGGGAGCTTTGGGGAGTATGGTGTCACCATTAATGGAAGTACCTGCCAGGATCCCATCTATGAGTTCAATAAAATTTGACCCAGGTACGAAACCAAACTGCTTCAGGCACCCTTGGGCAAAGTGTTCATCTCTACCCAATCCCACAACACCGAAATCCACTTAACTCATCCTTTTCTATCTTTGTTTATCTGACTACCCTATTTCCCAACCCTATCAATTACTCAAACTCTATTACAAACCATGCTGGGTATGACAGAAGGAAGTTTAGGGTTGTGTGGAGTTACCCCTTAGTTACCACTACTCCCAGGTCCATTCTAACCCGGAGTTGTGGTATCTGTGAGGGTGCCTATCTATGGGGTAAATAGAAACTATTGTTTGCAGATTATTTGTTTACTAAAATCAAAATATATGTATGATTTTGGCATAAAATGACCCAACGATGGTTGGTATATCGTAAAAAAATAATAAATAAATCCAAGCTCGGACCCACTTTCTGTGAGGTGGTAATATGGGATATCTGGTAGTAGCACGGTACCAACTTTGAAATGGTGAATTTGGGGCGTTAAAATCTGCATAATCGAAAAAATGGTCTGAAATCCACGGTGTACATTTTCTTTCTTCGTGTACATTAATTATAATTCATTTTTAAGACAATTTTTCTTTTTAATTTTCATTCATTTAAAATCAACAAGTGGAAAACATTTTTTTTTAATTATTGTTTAACTCCTTAAGTTAAAGGTGATTATATCATTACAATGAAAGAAAAGGTCGACAATGGATTTGAGACCATTAAATTAATTAAAATATTTAAATTCGACGAGACTCATCTTATCTTTCTATTTTTTTTATTAAGATGTATGCATTGTAATAATTAATATCATTTCATTGTAATAATATACTCACTTTTAACTCAAATCTAATGTTATGGAATTAAACAATAAATAAAAACAATGATTTTAAATAAATTGAAATAAAAAATAAAAACTGTCTTTTCAAAAATTAATTATAATTAATGTACACGAAGAAAAGGTAGACCATGGATTTGAGCCATTTTTCGATTGTGTAAGTTTTAGCGCCCCAAATTCACCTTTCCATTTGGTACCGTGCTGCTACCAGAGCTCCCTAATAGGATTAAGAAGTGAAATTGCGGGCATTTATAACAACAGCTAACAGAACGAAAAAGGAAACAAATAAATGCTACCAAAGGCAAGATAAGTTACTCTTCTACTAACCCGGATAAGTTTCTTTGTGTTTTAATTTATTTTAAAGAGTTTTTTTTTGTTCAAAACAAACTTGGTGTCCACCTCTTCAGTTAGAACGGAAAATAAAATGGCTGAAATTAGAGTTTCGATAATCGCTCAAAAAACGAAAATTAAGAAAAATACTGCTAGAAAATTACATTTTTTCCACGATTGGTGACATTTATTGGATGTGTTTCTAACACTATTTTGTTTATTTTTCAAATTTTCACCGATTATCAAGGGATCCCGTGCAGGGCTAATGAACAGCTATTTTCGGTTTCGTTCGAACTGAACAGGTGGACACCAGGTTTGCTTTGAACAACAAAAAACTCTTAAAAATAAGTTAAAGCACAAATAAACTTATCCAGGTTAGTAGAAGAGTAACTTATCTTGCCTTTCGTAACATTTATTGGTGCTTGTGCATATCAACGCTCATAAAAATAAAATAGCTGAAGAAATGTATAAACTTTGTTATGTACTTACGTGGTAGATGAAAAAAGACTGTACACCAAAGATTATGCAAATTCATCCAATATTTATTTAATTATAAATAAAAAACAATTTTATCACTCGGTAGATATTTCCACCATTTTCCAGTGGTCAAGGACGATAACTCATATTTTCACGATTTCGGGGTCTCCATTGTTTACAAAAATGTGAAAATGTACGTAAAATCATTTTTATTTCTTTTTCCTATAATTTAATAACTACTGGATGAATTTGCGTAATTTTTTCTGCACAATCTTATTTTCAGCTAACACATAAGTACCTAATAAAGTTTATACATTCTTTAAATATTTCAATGTCAGGGTTGATATGCACAAGCACCCATTTATTTGTTGCCTATTTGTTTTTTTCACCCCTTTTTCGTTCTGTTAGCTTTCGTTATAAATGCCCGAAATTGGCATGTGTATCCGGAAACAGGATGTTACTTCAATATATTTGTAATTATTTCTCTGTACGCCGGGTAAATACAGATAGTTGACAAATAAAATATTGAAGGCATACATGGCGCGGACTTGGTTCATTTTATGAGAAAAGCTAAGTAAACTGATCGAGGAAAACAAGACCCCACACCCATCCACCCACCCACGAAATTTCACACGCATTGAAGTTTCGGTGCAATTTTAGTATAAGCCCAATGCAGTTAATTATTTTCATGTAAAAGCATTATTTTGTACTTACTCAGTCATAGTTTATCTCTCACGGTACGAAAAAGAATTTAAAAATATCAAGCCGAACTTTAATTAGAACGATTTTTCCATTTCGATGTACAACCTGTATTCGCGGCCGAGCCGACATTTTGGGTGTGAGCGGTCGATAGAATAGCCAAGGGCATTAACTCCGTTTTTATTGTTAGGATTTTAAAAAGAAAGAAACACATAAGCAATAATAGTAAAATATATATTTATTTAATTAAAAAATAGAAAATTAAATAATTATTTTTACTTTGTTCACCGGGATACTTTCCACGATATAATTTTTACCTAGGGCACCCAATTTCGCGACACTTATCTGCCCTTAGTTAGCTATTCCAAGCTATTCCATCAACCGGCCACTCCCAAAATGGCAGCGAGTCGACGTTTCATATCGCCCTTATGGAAATGGAAAAATCGTTCTAATTAAAATTCTGCTTGATATTTTTAAATTCTTTTCGAAGTTTCTAATAAACGTTTTTATTAACGCTTGTTGCAAATTAGGTTTTAAGCATCTCTAGAGCGTCTGTCGATTTGTCAAGTTTAAGTTTGAAGTAGCATTTTTACATACGTCACTATTTTCTCGATAAGTAAAAATAATAAATTGCAACAATGTAAATGTGTTGATCTTTTCTTCGTTTTCCGTTTATTTATTTATTCTTTCAAAAGTTGTTTTCATATTTAGGCCGTTGCATTTCAGCTGTGGTCATAAAAGTTACCTGGATTTACCGAGTCAATATTGTCAACCATAGGTCTCGATCTGTACAAGCACCGCATTTTTCTAAGGATTTTGAAAAATAATAACCGCTGTATACGCAACCTTATTTCTTCCATACATTGACAGTATATGAAGTAGTGTTTTTTCGTATTTTGATAAATATTCGCAAAGACAGGAAACAAGACATTGGCTAGGAGCAAAGTGGGCAGGACATGGAAGAACGCTGGCTTCCGGTGAAAAAGCTTGAAGTGTGTACGAATGCTTCAGGCATTCGTACACACTTTTTTTATTCATATTAATTTCAGACTTTCCTTTTTGTCATATTAATTTCAGATTTTTCTTTCATCATAATCTAATAATTAACATAATACAGACTATTTGAAAAATAATTTATTTGTTTTTATTTGATTGTTTTCAAAACATTTTTTTTAATAATAGTGAAAACCTTTTTTCTTGGAAATGGAGTAACTTCCGGAATCAAACTATTTTCTTAGAAATGGAAATGCCCTAACCCTAAACCTCCCCCAAAAAACATTATTTTCACTAAAAAAACATTGAATAAAAAAAAACACATTCCGTTGCTCAAAAACATTATTTCTTGAAAATAAAAAAAAAATTATGGTAAATTTTTACTATCCATTCCCAGCGCAGTTTACCCCTTAAAAAAGTTCAAATTCTACTTTTTTTGTGCCAATACATTTAAACAGCCTAAAAAAATATCCGCAAAGAAGAAATTAAAAAAAAAAAATTAAATATTTAAGATTTTAGAGTGGGGGTTCACTTTCCTGTATAAATGTAACGTAAAATGAGCACTCATTTTCTGGCCAGTTAGCGTCAAACGAGACATGTAACCGACTTGAGTTTTTAATAAAAACACGTAAAAATTTAGCGATTTTCGTGTTTGTTTTGGAGGGGGGTGGGCAAACTTTTACTTGAGTTCTCCCCCCCCCCCCATAAAACCCAGAAAACTAAATTGGCTAAATTTCTACGTGTTTTTACCCCCCACCCCAAATTGGCTAAATTTCTACGTGTTTATTTAATAAAAAAACCCACCCTAACTCTAACCCCAACTCCAGCCCTAACCCTAACTCCAGCCCTAACCCTAACTCTAACCCCAGCCCTGATCGTAAAAAACAAAACAAACGTAGCTTTGATTATGAGTCCCGGTAAAAAAAAAACACACACACACACTTGACAACGAGAACCCGAAACGAGGCTAACAAAACAAGTCTGTCGACGCCATGTTTTTGCTGTAAAAATCCGTGCCCAGAAATTTTTTTTTTTCATGTCTAATGAAAAACCGTAAAAATAAAAACAAATGGAATAGCTAACTAGGAAAATCTCCAGTCTCGAATTAGAAACTCAAGTCGGTTACATGTCTCGTTTAATGTTAAGTGGCCATGAAATGGGTGCTCATTTTACGTTAAATTTATAAAGGAAAGTGATCCCCCACGCTAAAATCTTAAATATTAATTTTTTTTTTTAATTCCTTCTTTGCGGATGTTTTTTTAGGCTGTTTAAATGTATTTGCACAAAAAAAGTAGGATTTTAATTTTTTTAAGTGGTAAACTGCGCTGGGAATGGATTATAAAAAAAATACCAAAATTATTCTATTTTGTTTATTTTCTTCAATGAAGATTTTTTTAAGTTTTGAAAACAATCAAATAAATTATTTTTCAAATAGTTTATATTATGTTAATTATTAGAATATGATGAAAGAAAAGTCTGAAATTAACATGAATAATTTTTTTTTTTTTAAATTGTATCACTTTCAGGCATCCGTACACACTTTCTTCAACCTTTTTTTCACCGGAAGCCAGCGTTCCTCCATGTCCTTCCCATCTGCCGCAAAGTAATATCTGTTCTCATACTGCATCTGTTTTGTCCTTGGTCAGTGAACGATAAATCCTTGTTAACTGAGGCAATTTTTATCCCAATCCAGAGTGCCCTTTTTGGGGAACTGGATTTTCTCCACATTAAAAACTGCCCTTGTGTCTAACTTTGCCCTCGTGGGGAGGTGGGGGGGAGCAAGTAAATAGAGACAAACCGCATGGCGAAACAACCAATTAACCATGTATGCGATCATTTTATTTTTTGGCAGATTGAAGTGTAATATATATTCTATCCCAGAAGAGTATTCTCCCAGGCATTACCTCCTCCTTTTGAGGAGTGGCAGCGAAAAGACTACTACCTCGTTACATCTCCTTTCGGAGAAGGAAAATGGTTTACTGCCTGTCGCACGAGACGCCATCGTTCGTGAAGGAATCAGTTAGGTATTTTTGTCCCATCCAGAGTGTCCCTTTGGGGGAGCTGGATATGCCCCACATTAAACCCTGACTTTGTAACGAACTTTGCCCTCGTGAGGAGGTAGATCCTATAAGGATAAACCGCAACGATTAAACAGTGTTGACAGACGTTGTTGATCTGTTCATTTTCCAGTATATAACGGCAGTAACAAAAAAAAAGGCATGAATCTGATTATCCCTAGCTTCCACTTACAGATAAATAATTAAAAATAAAACAAACAATTAAAAAAAACTTGTGGAATAAATAAATTTAAAAAAAAAGAAGAATATTAAGAGGGGGTCTAGACATTAGTGGCTTATCTCTGAGTTAATAAAACTATTAGACGCGATATCTCGTATGTCTGTGTAGGTTTCTCGCCTATACGTAACTCTGATGAATACGAATTGATTTTTTTAATTTATTTACTATTAATCGAATATTTATTGAAATGAAAAATAAAATAAGTAAAAACGAAAAGAAATGTGTAAAAACAATATTTATAAAATAAAAAGGTGCTTATTTAGATTAGGACCCGAGCTAACTTTGACCCCGTCGCTAGGGTTAGAGTTAGGATCAGGGTTGGAGGGTCAAAGTTAGCTCGTGTCCTAATCTGATAAAGTACCAATAAAAAAAAATGGGGTATCTTTTACAATAATCCACAGAGTGAAAACGCTCAAAAAACAAATATACAACAAATAAAAGTAACTGTAGTCGATAAAAGTTATTTTCCAACTTATCTGTGACATTTGTTTGTATTTTTAAGCCGTTTCAACTGCTATTTATTAGAAATCAGTATTTTTGTCACACGACCATGGGGGGGGGGGGTCGTAAGCGAGGCTGGAAAATAAGCTCGTCGACGCCATTTTTTTAAGTAAAAATCCGTGCCCCCCACAAAAAAAAACAAGACATTTTTTTTTTACATCTAATAAAAACCCATTTATACTACGTAAAAATACAAACAAATGTCATAGGTAAGTAGGAAAATATCTATTCTCGACGTATGTCACCTTCACTTGTATATATATATATATATATATATTTTTTTTTTACCCCGTTCTCGTTCATTTTTTTGGACCCCGTCCGCGACTCTGCGGATTATTGTAAAAGATACAAAAAAAAAATTGGTAAATATGAATATATTTTGATTTATTTTTCTCTAAACCCTCAGCCCGGGCAACACCGCCGACCGGATATGTACAGCTACTCATTAATAAAAGCAGCAGCAGCAGACCACCCAGTGCTCCTCCTAGCCTTCACCTCTCCCAAAACGAAGAAAGTCAAGGCCAATAATCCATTAACGGCTGTGGTGGCCCTCAGAGGAGTTATAGAGGTCAATTTTGGGGGCGGTTGACCCTGCCTTTCTGGGTGAATATCACAAGGCCAACACGATAAACCCCCAACGCCACGCTAACCTGCACCCGCGGTATTTCAGAATATTTCGGCGAAGTATTTCAGAATATTGTCGACTAAACTAGCTAAAGCATCAGATTTCCATATTATATATTTTTTTTAATGTTTACATGCGGAATCTGTTTGGTATGATATTTATTTTAATGAAGTAAGTAAAATACCCTTTGGGCGATTTCCTTAACTTACAGACCATGGAACTTAACCCTTGACATTTCACGAAGTTATTACTTTTTTTCTTTTTTTTAATTTCACGGCTTGAAAATGGCAAATTGTGGGTTTTTAAATGAAACAGAATTATAATGTGAACATTTGGAGGCTCATCGATAATATTACGAAAAAAAATTTTTTTTAAGTTTTAGAGAGGAGGTGGAACTGTACACATTCACTCCTTTTTTTTTCGAAAGGTCACAAAATAAGATTTTTAAAAAAACAAATTAAATTTTAAAAAAGTGGTGATGGGTGATTATCATCATCACCTATAATGACCTGTACTTATCTGGCGTTGTCCGGTAGGGTTTACTTTCATTTGGGGGCGCTTTGTTATATTAGGATGCGAGCTAACTTTGACCCCGTTGTTAGGGTCAGGATCAAAGTTAGAGTGGGTCCTAATGTAACAAAATACCTATTTTTGTTTCTTTTCTTTTTTTTTTACATTTTTCCTGATATTTTTTAAAGTTAAATTTCATTAAGATATCGTTTCGTAATTAAATCAATTAAACGAAATTGATATAAAACTATAATTTTAAGATAATCTGTTAATCTCTATTGATAAAATTATCGGATGCAAATAGATTCAAAAACTTTCAATACATGAGGATTTGCTAATAATTTTAAAGCCAGAAATAACTTTTTATTCGACAGTTTAGATGCTTTTAAATTCCTAAGGGTCACGAAGTAATTCATTCTTTGTTAACAAAATATTGAAATGACCGACTTTTTTATGAAGAAAAAAATGGGAATGCATTCTGGTGGATTTAATTTCGTAATGATATTTTTCAAATAGGCTTTTAAAAAATTAATTTTATTATTTGGATATGAATAGTAAATAAAATTTTTAAAAATGCGTGAAGTCACGCAGTAGCGAGAACAACACAAACACAAGTGGTCACACAATTTTATGAATCTAGAGATTTAATTTTACTCACAGGGTGCTTTTTTTCATATTACGAAGAAAATCAATATTGTTACTTAAAAATAAAGCCAGCGTATTTTGGGAGAAATGTGATTATAACTATTTTTGTATTTTTGTCTTAAAATCTGAAACGAGCATGAAAGGAAAATAAAGATGGAGAAAATGATAGAGACAGAAGGGTGGGTCACTTTTTGTGATATTTTAGGCGAAAGGATCACCGCGCACTCTCTTCATTCGCCCCCTCTTTCTCAGAGAAAGAGAGAGAGAGAGAGAAAGAGAGAGAGATCAACTCGACATTATTGAGGATTTTATTCTTTTTCATTTATCTCATCTTTTTATTTTATAGAAAAACGATACTATTTCGGGAAAGACAACCAAAAATTTACAAGCCTAAATTTTTGGTTGTCTTTTCTTTCATTAAAAATCGTCTGGTTAGAAGCAATTCTTAACATGGATATGGGGGAGGGGTCCTTCGGTAACATTCGGAACGGCGTAACTTGGTTCGTATTTTTCCGTAGCATTCGTCACTCATGTAAATATTTGGTTGTGGCAAACCAGAAAGACATTCGACTCAAAGTCAGCAGCAACCGGTACTCTGTCTAAATTCGTCCCTTGTTTCGGAAAAGACAACCAAAAATTTAGGCTTGTAAATTTTTGGTTGTCTTTCCCGAAATAATACCTTTTTTCTATAAAATAAAAAAAATAACTTATTTTAAATCAAAACCCTACAAGGAACGAATTTAGATAGAGCATCGGTTGGTGCTGACCGAGTCGAATGTCTTTCAGGTTTGCCTTGATTGTCTTTTTCGAAACAGTACCAAAAAAAAAACAAAAAAAACAGGCTGTAAGTTTTGAATTCCAAAGTTGAAGAGATACAGAAAAAATCATAACGAGTAAAAATAAAACAAGAAGGAAACTGATAGCTTCAAGCTCCCCCTCCCCTCGTCTTCCCACCCGAGGGTACAACGGACCACATTTGTGTTTTTGTCTTTTATTCGATTCCCCTCGCCAGAAACTAACCTCAAATTAAATGTAAATGATTAGTTTCCAAATAACCAGGAAAATACGAACTAATAATGTAATTTATTTTAATTTATTTAACTCTTAAAATTACTTTTAAAACCGTCAAACTAACTCATTATTTAGCACTTCCCGGCCTTCGGACCAGGATCAGAGTGTAGCATCTGTTTTGTCTTCTGTCAGAGGAATAGAGATCCTTCTTAATTGGGGAAATTTTTATCATATTCAGAGTGCCCTTTTTGGGGAACTGGATATCCTCCACATAAAAAAAAGGACCTTGTGTAAATAAATTATTCTGTATCTGCTACACTGGGGCAAAAATCGTTTTTTTAATGTGGGTAGAATCCAACTCCCCAAAAGGAGAGATTCTAAACTGTGAACAATTTTTTTTTAATTACCTCAGTCTAGAAGGATTTCTGACTAATGATAGCAGAGATAATGCACTTTGATCACAGCTCAAAACCCAGCGCAACACAAGCAAGTCTGTCAGAAAATAAAATAACGTGACAATGATTTTAAAAATATACTAGTCTTACACTTTTTTATGGATCACCACTTATCAAGGCCAACAGCCACTCGAGGATGATAAGAGTTAATGAGATGGAATGATTGTCGGTTGAAAAATGAAGAAGCTTATGAGAGGATTGGGAATGATTGCTGTGATAGACCAGGTCGAATATTTGTGGAGAATATTCATAACAGGAATCTGTTGAAATTGGATTTGAAGACGACCATGCTGTAATCTGCAGGGAAGCAATCCCGTTGTTCCCCAGACGGGGAGTCCTTGTGAAGAAACTCTGTAGAAATTCTGCCTGACGCTAAGCACATGAAGAGAAAGTTTTTTTTTTTTCGTTGTGGCAGAAATACAAGTTTTTGCTGTAAATGTCTTACAAGGAGGAACCAGAAATTGGAGCTCAGTTTAGCACTTTTCAGGGAAAATAACGATGGAGTAGAGAGAGACTAGCGACATCTCTTCTGTGGGAAAAGGACTGTACGGAACAGGAATCCCTCACTAGATTTTGGAATTGATTTTTAACTCTGTCTAGGCAACGAAGAGTGTTCTGGGTGGCACCTCCCCAGATGTGGCAGCAGTGCTCCATCTTATATAAGTAACAGATTGCATCAAGAAGCAGGTACTTTCTGAAGCAAAAGAATGATCCGACCATTTTTCCAGTGGCCTTAGCAACAGATTAGATGCAAGTCTCCCATTTTAGATCTGGAGTGAAAGTTAGTCGTAGGAGAGAGCCATTTATTTCAACTGGGGCAAAGCAAGAATCAAAACGTTGGTGATGGAACAAGACAAGACCCCCCTCCCCCCATTCGTTTCACCATGTGCTCCACATCCAGAGAGAAAGAATCAGCGAGAACTTGATCATCAGTGCTCTTCGAGGTGCTGCCATAGACAGTTGTGCCGTCCGCGTAAATGTCAACAAATGATCTCAGAATATGATTTGGATAATCATTAATGAAGATTAGAGAGGGGGTTGGGTCACGGCGTGTGTCATGTCGCCATTGATACCATGTGTTTCAGACTTCTGCCATCAACAATTACTTTTATAGACTTATCAGAGAGAAAGGAATCAATGGTTGCAAAGACATTGCCAGATATTCCATAGCTAGCAACCTTGTGAAGCAACCCTGTGCCAGACCTTATCAAAGGACTTTGATATGTCGAGAGTTATTGCCCTAGAAAGAAAGATGCCCATTCAGATATTCTCTGATCAATGTGATATTATAGTTAGAACATCAGCAGTTTATCGTGCAGGAAGAAATCCATATTGTTGGTCACTAAGTTGATTGTTTTGCTGAGGTGGTTGTCAATTGCTTGATTTATTGCAGATTCAAGCAACTTACTCATGATGCATAGGAAACTGATAGGTCTGTACTGAGATACAGGAACTAATCACCAGTATTTTTAAATAGTGGGCAGACCAATGTCCAAGGAAATGGAAAGCAATTCTCTTTTAAGCAGCGATTGATTTATTGATTTATTTATTATTAATTTAATATTTATTGAAATCAAAAATGGAATGGCGTAAATAAAATCCTCTTTTAAAAAAAGTAATTTAATTACATAATTGAATTTATCAGAATGCATTTCAGTTTATTTATAAACAAGTCAGTTATTTTAATCTATTGTTGAAAAAAAAAAAAAGAATGAATTACTTTGTGACTCTTCGAAATTTGAAAAGGATTTGGACACATTAAAAGTCATTTAAACTGCCAGTTTAAAACTGGCTTTAAAATTCTTAGCAAATCATGTATTTTTTTTTTTAGATCAAAAGTTGGTTAAGCTAACGGGTTGCGTCCCATTCATTATCGGTAGAAAATATCGTTTACGGATGACCAAAATGACAACTTTTTTTCTATTTTAGGTTTTCATTTATTATAAGAAAGTATTTAACAAGATTTTTTTGTATTTTATTTTTTTCATTTGTTATAAAAAGTATTTTACAAGATTTTTTCCCCAAGAATAGGACTTAGGTAAACTGAAATGAAGCCAGCATTAGTAATTTTCCAAGAATAATATTCTAATAATGGCTACTGCTCTTAGAATGCGGCGAACATGTATCGTAAATGAAGTATATGACGATGATTTCATACGAACTGAAGACATATCATTACTCCAACTTGACAGAAACTTGGCTGACAAATTGGAAACGATTGAATGGCTTGCAAAGCGTCGTTTATTAGCAAATGCTTGTAATTGTGCAATCTGCCATGTAAGTTGCTCCTTGACACGGTATTCAAGATCTAGTGGTGGCTGGAAATGGGGTTGTCTAAAAGACAATTCTCGACTTTCAATACGGAAAAACTCTTTGAGAAAAGCAACCTCCCGTTGAGAACAATTGTTTTGGTGATTTATCTGTGGAGTAAAGATTTTCCTCAAGAAAACATTATGGACGCCATTCCATTTTTAATTTTAATAAATATTAGATTAATAATAACTCAATAAACTATTCAATTCTTGTAGTGTGAGAAAAATACAGACACATGAAGTTATCTTAGAATTTAATAAATATATTCTAACAAACGTAACAATCATCGATTGGTGCAATTTTTTGAGGGAGGCATGAAACCCAGATGATGGGACTCCCATAGAAGTGGAAATAGACGAAAGCAAGTTCTATCATCAGAAATACCATAGAGGATATTGGCTAAGAAAACACTGGGTGTTTGGCGCTGTCGAGAGACAATCGGGTCGCTGTTGCTTGAAAAGTGGCCGATCGGAAAAGGGAAACTCTTGTTCCCATAACAAGAGAGTGGATAGTGCCTGGCAGTAGAATAATTAGCGATGGTTGGTCTGCATATGCCAATTTATCACAGGTAGACAGTGGTGTATACGACCACGATGTAGTGGTCCATGAAAGAAATTTTGTGAATCCTAATGATTCAACAGTCCATACACAATTAATTGAGAATACATGAATGAGGGCCAAATGCAAACTTTGCCGGCAGTTTGGCACCTCAGATACGCTCTTTAGCTCATATTTGTCGGAATTTATTTGGAGAGGCAGAGTCGACTCCGAACAAATTCAGCGAGATGCTCTGTTGCATTAATTTGATTTATTCTTTCTAAAAAAACTTTACTTAAAACTTTAAGTTCTTGTGAAATAGTTTATTTTTATCAGTAACTTATTAAAACATTTTGGTCAGAAAAAAATTCATCGAGATGCTATGTTGCATTATTTTTTAATTTAATGTTTAATGCTGGTTTCATTTCAGTTTACCTAAGTAATACAAAATACAAAAAAATCTTGTGAAATATTTTTTTTTTTTTTTTACATAAATGACAAAAAAATCTTGTGAAATATTTTCTTATAATAATTTTTTTTTAAAAAGATACAAAAAAATCTTGTGAAGTACTTTTTTATAATTAATGAAAAAAAAAATACAAAAAAAAATCTTGTGAAACAACAAAATAGACTTTTTACATCAAGTCTCAAATTAATACGGATAAAAAAAAAGTTGTCATTTTGGCCATCCGTACACGATATTTTCTTCCGATAATGAATTGTACGCAACCCTTTAGCTTAACCCAAAAGTTAACCAAATAATTTTATAAATAGAGATTAAACCACCGTAACTAAATTATTTATAGTTATATAAAAACAATTGGTTCAATTAATAATCTAATAACTAAATGATACCGTTATGATTTAATTTAACTTTCAAAGTACTATTTTTAAAAATAATAATTTGGTAAAAAACATTATTTTTTAAGACTCCCGGGCAACACCGAGTAGATAAAGTCACGTAGTAAAAAGTAAACAAATATAATTTCGTAACATTGAGTATCATTTTAGAGGGGTGTTCACCCCCCCCCCCCCCATCCCGCTCTAAATGTAAAAAAGAACTGTCGAAACTAATAAGTAGTGGGGGTAAACTTACATAAAAAACCAAAAAAAAACTTAACTCCTGTCTAAATATTGAACAGCTTTTTTTAATAGTTTTTCTAATCTGAAAATTTAGTGTGTACGATCACGGGGGTCATCATATAGTATTACGATGGCCACGGTACGAGTCAATAAAATCCCGAAGAATGTAAACAAGAATTTGTCTGAGTAAATAAATAAAAAGAAATTCACAACGAAACAAAAAAACATAATACAAATTATTTTAACTAATTTTGGCGTAAAACATTTTATTACAGAAAATAAAAGGGGTTT
This sequence comes from Sepiola atlantica, assembly GCA_963556195.1. Classification (NCBI taxonomy): domain Eukaryota; kingdom Metazoa; phylum Mollusca; class Cephalopoda; order Sepiida; family Sepiolidae; genus Sepiola; species Sepiola atlantica. The sequence goes on along the minus strand of OY744527.1, from coordinate 69,497,655 downwards.
GATATTTCATGTACATCAATCTTTATTTGGTAAATTTATAGAAGTGCACCTTTCGTATTTCGACCCCTAAAAAAAAAGTATCCTACTTTTTTGGGCAAATTACATGTAAACATCCTCAACAAATATCCGCTATGAAAAAAAATTATGAAAATTTTTATTATTTTAGATTTTAGGAGGGGGTCACTTTCCTATATAAGTTATACATAAAGTGAGCACCCATTTCTTGGCCACCGAATCTCACCTCTCGTATTTCGACCCCTAAAAAAAGTTTCTACTTTTTTTGGCAAATTACATGTAAACAGCCATAACAAATATCCGCTATGAAAAAAAAATGAATTTTTTTATTATTTTAGATGTTAGGAGGGGTGGGGGATCACTTTCCTATATAAGTTATACGTAAAGTGAGCACGCATTTCTTGGCAACGCGGATATTTGTTGAGGCTGTTTACATGTAATTTGTCCAAAAAAGTAGAAACTTTTTTTTAGGGGTCGAAATACGAGTGGTGAGATTCGGTGGCCAAGAAATGCGTGCTCACTTTACGTATAACTTATATAGGAAAGTGATCCCCCACCCCTCCTAACATCTAAAATGGCTGTTTACATGTAATTTGCCCCCAAAAGTAGAAACTTTTTTTTAGGGGTCGAAATACGAGAGGTGAGATTCGGTGGCCAAGAAATGCGTGCTCACTTTACGTATAACTTATATAGGAAAGTGACCCCCCCCCCTCCTAAAATAATAAAAATTTTCATAATTTTTTTTCATAGCGGATATTTCTGGAGGCTGTTTATATGTAATTTGCCCCAAAAAGTAGAAACTTTTTTTTTTAAGGGGTCGAAATACGAAAGGGGCACTTCTATAAATTTACCCTTTATTTCATATAGAAATTGATTCTTTTGTGATTTCAAATTAATGTTTACTGCCTGTCGCATGAGGCGCCCCCATTCGAAATTATTTGCAGTTTTCTGTTTAGATTTAACGTTAATTGAATGAAGTGTTTAAGATCTCGTCCGTCATCTCAATTAAGAAGCGAAGCCGAATTTGGGGTCTCGCCCTTCATACAGGTATGGTTCGCGATTAATGACGGCCGAAAAGCAGGTTTGCGTCCTCATTATAGTCAAGTGAATTCCATACTAAAACATTATCATTCGTTTCATGTCTTGCTGGGTGTGGGTGCCCTTATCTTGGATATAAAAATAATATTGAATCTATGTGAATAGAAAGCTTGCTGGGCCGGAAGTGGGTGATCATTCTACGTTAAATTTAAATAGCAAACTCAACCACAATAACCTTAACAGTAAACTAACTTTTTTTTTTCAAGTAATTTTCGACGGGTTCGAAGATTAAAATTAGTCAAAATCACGAAAGAATATTTTTCTAGTCGGTCGGTCTCTCTCTCTCTCTCTCTCATATATATATAATTATTTTTATTTATACAGACATATACAAAAAGCCGCTACACTGGCATGTCGATGTTATCGATCAATAGTTATTAGAAACTAAGATCTTATCAGGGGGAAAAAAAAGTCTGATCTTTCACTCAGATGTTCATATTGGGAAAGAATGACAAGAAAGAAAAAAGAAAAAGACAAATTCAAAACAGGGAGATCATATGGTCAAATTTAAAACAATTAAAACAAAAAATATTTGTAACCTTAGATGAAGAGTTAAAAGATTGGAAGGTTAATCTATTCATAGCATATTTCCAAGGTCTCAGATCGTAAGTTTAGATTGGGAAAGGAGGGATTTGCTGGGTGCAGGGTTGTAAGTTAAGAGGTATGAGTGGGGTGGTTGCTACGCCGAGTTTAAACGTTTGAAGTGTGTGTTGGAGGAGGGGGAGTTGGTCGACAGTCATGGAGGAGGGAGAGCAGAGTTTGCCTGGGTTTTTGTCGTAAGGGGGGTTCTGTTAAATAATGAAAGTCGTTTAAGTTAATTTTATTTTTCTCTTATTTTTTAAGCCTAAATAGAGATAAATTTAGTTAACATGATTAAAATCAAAATCTAATTTAGTGATTATTATAAGTAAATGGTAATAATAATAATAATAATAATTATTATCACTTACCCTATTACTATTATTGGCTTTTTGTACATGTATGTATATATATAAATAAAAATAATTATATAAATAACTCTATTTACTATTGAACACTATTTTATAAGGTAGGTTGAAATTCTGTGATTTTTTTTCTGTATTTTCTGAATTACTATATTTTTTAACTATATTGTTGAATCAAAATTAGAGAAATAACATGTATTCCAGAAACATTAAATCAAAGCAAGCAAAATCTATTTTACTCTGTCTTTTTAATTGTTCTTTGAACCCAAGCAAATCATAATGGAAGAAATGTATTTGAAATGTTAAACCAACACTGTCAACCCATCCCCTACACTCACAAGAAGCAAATCCTATATCGAATCAGTGACACTCCGCACCGTCCTGAACCTAACAGAGAAGAAATCACATGACACAGCTGACCGTTGTCGTCCCTTAAAACATTTACATACGTAATTGACCTTGCATAAAAGGGTCAAGTATTGTCGCTTTTTAACTCTTATTTCCGGTTAGCAAAACACTACCCCCATCCTAAACCCTTAGACGAAAATTAATTAAACGTCGCCAAACACCTGGTGTCAGCTATTAACGTCCATGAGTGCCGTGACCTCAAATCAGTACAAAGTGTCATCACCTGGCAACTTAAAGAAACCCTTCACACACCCACCTACCTCACCCAGGCATATTGGCGGAGAACATATACAAAATGAATTGGCGAATCGAGCAAAGTTCCTGTCAGCAGAAGAGTAAACTGCTGCCGGTCGAGTCACCCGTCATCACCAACATATGTGCTGTGAGTTATGAAAAGAAAGAAGACGACGAAGAAGAGGATGAAAGCACGAAGCTGAGAAAGATCAGGACTCTATAACCGGCTGATCGTCCTGAGATTTTTTTCTTCTATGCCGAAAGCTAATTTGATAAAAACAACGGCTTTCGAGATTATTTCACCAAATCTGTCGTTGACTATAAACCTATTACATCGTCATGAAGAAACGAATACACCTCCTGCGAGAAGATTGCATAGCGCTAAGTGAGACTTCCACGATCGCACCAGCATATATGATTTCTGAACATTTGCTCCTTGAATTCTGCTAATGACTTTTCCATCCAAAGATCAGCGTAGATCTTGGATGAATGTGACTTGTGACATTCCTGGATCATTGAACTTTTCAACTCCCGTGGGGTGTCTTGTAACAATCTTCCACATTCCGTGAGTAAGTAACCCTTTTTCTTCCGTGATTTGTTTGTGACACTATTTTGTTCATGGATTTTGCTCACCATTAGTTAATGTTAAACAGTATATCCCTCTTTCCTTAAAATAGTACTTTGTTTTTCTTGTTGTTTGTTTTATATATGTTTATCCCTTCTCTTACTATTTTATAAATAAATATTGTTTGAATCTTAACTTTGTGTTTGAGTTGTCTTTTACCTGCTCATTATTCTTCCTTGTTTTCTATGTGATGTCTTGAATTGGAGAATCCCCTTCCCTGTATTCTGTTGATAATATTGAGACCTAGGAACCTACAAGCAACTTCAGGACACTTTTACCTATTCTAAAAATATTTATCATTGTCACACGCTCGCCGCCCTGGTCCCGATGAAGGCTGTGTGTTACAATATATATATATATATATATTAGTTTTTAATTTGATTTTTAACGTGATTGTTAAAAGTTAAGCCAGCGATTAAATCATTGCATGAAATTTTGATTTTCAAGATATTAAAAAGTAAATTAGCTTTTTCATTTAATCACAAAAAAATTAAATTTAAGACCAACAATCTGTTTAACTTTATATTTTTTTTAATTGACTAGCATTGAATTAGTAACACCAACTTAAATTATTTAATTTTTTTTCTTAATATTCTTATTTTGGGATCAAATTGTAAGCTTTGCCCCCCACGCTGTTAACTGAAAAACAATAATGGAAGTTTTTTTTAGCGTGATTTAGAATATGGGATCAGTTGTTTCGCATATAAATTTTATGTAAAATGATCACATATTTCAGGGCCAGAGTCTAACCAAATAACGTCTTGAAGGCTTATAATCAGATTTTTTTGTAATGGGGGGGTTAAAAAGAAATAAAATGTGTATTTTGTTGTATGCGGGAAAAACAACCTTCTGTTGCCACACAGACTTAGGGTTAGTGGTAGGGTTTATCACCTAGATCCCATAACTTTACTACTTACGCCAAGTCTGACTGCATTTGGTATAAGTCATTTGCTGTTGTTTTTCTTAGTTATTTACGATTTTTACTGAGTGAGTAAATATTTATTTTTTAAAATGGGAGGAAGGGGATCGGCGCTAAGCTCCTATTTAAAACTATAGAGGTGGAAACCTAGCCCCCACCCCCCTCAAAAAATATCGATTTTAATTTTCTTGAAAACAGAATAAAGTGGGGGTTGGGACTTAACCGCTATTTAAAACTAGGATAGAGAGAGCCTTGCCCCCCCCCCCACCAAAAAAAAAAAAACCATAGAAAAGATGTTAATGGCTTGAAAACAACAGAGTAAATACTTATTTGAAAATATTGGGGGGGTCCCCTATTTTAGACTAGAGGGAAGGAAGCCTAGCCCCACCCTTCCCGAATGGTCTAATTTTTTTGTTACTGAATTGTCCTTGTTTTGTGCCATTTCTTTCTATTTATTCACTTGTGCCTTTTTTTACCAAGCACCAATATATATATATATATATATATATATGAAATAGAGTTGGTTTTCCCCTGCAACTTTGATTACACTAGGTAAAAAAACAAACACATGCGCCATATGCATTAACCATAAGCAAATGTGTTTGCCGAAACTTTGTATTAATTAATTTAACAAACAATAAATACTATAATTAGCCTGACTTCTTCGACTCTCTAGAATTACACTTCCAAAGAGATAGTAGCCTTATTTTTTACTCTCTTTCATTTTACTCCTACCCCTTTAACTCAAATCACCGGGCCCAAAATTAATACAAGCGATTTCTGTAAATTTCACCGGTCCATTCAGGAATACCTTTTCAACCAATCCAACATTCCGATATTCTTCCTATACACTTTAAATCAGCGGAATAGATTAACGAATGCACCAGCAATAACAATGTCGCCTCAGCGTTGCGCACAATTTGATCGGCATAGGTTATTTTAAAATTTTATTTACCTCCTCTCCAGGAGGTTAGACACAAGGTCAGGTGTGCATTTTGATGAAAGTGTTTCTGTGAAAAAAGCCCAGCCCATTTAAAAAAAAAACGGACAAAAAGGCCACCAACATAAACATAAATTAATTTAAAAATAAAACAATCTTTTTTATATTTAATTTTTTATAATTACCGATAAATATTTTAACGTATTTTTTTTCATTTTAAAACATTTTCCGGTGTCTTGTAAATACTGCATTTTTACAAATTTCATCCTAATTTAAGTCTCGGTTTTAAAATAAATTTGATTTAAAAATAAAAATAAAACTAAGAAAACAATTATTTTAGGATTTAGACTGGGGATAGGTTTCACATGTAAATCAGGCAGTAATAATCACCCACTTCTGGACAAGATAGCGTTTTAAGGACATATAAACAAATATATTTTAAAGTGAGATAAATTATGAGCAGTAATTGCGGTGAGTGTAGACATGGTTAATATTCATTTACACAAGCGCAAAATTGACTTTTAACAGTCCCTAAAAATTTAACAGTCCTGAACAATATATTGTATAGCTAATGTTCCTGATCAAACTTAAGTATAAAATATGTCATTGTTAAAAGTCATATATAATCACGCCCCACACTTCTACTAAACCTAAGTCTGGGTGGTAATACGAAAAATATATTTTAAAATAATTTAACAAGAGACGGAAAAAGTGCGTGCGACGTGGGTGTAACAGCATTGTTGATAGTAATTTTGAACCTAAAAAGTAATTTTATTTACTTTTTAATGTATATTTTAAATGCTTGGTTTGGTTTAAAAGAATACAGTATTTACAATGTGCCGGAAAAATGTTTAAAAGTAAAATAAAAGCATTTTTTTCAAGAAAAATATTTGACAAACATTTAATGATATTGATTAAAAAAATAAATATGAAAAGATATTTTCTTTATTTTTCTTAATTAATGTATTCTTATGTTGTTCATGTTTGAATTATTGTGATGGGCTTTGTCTTTCGTGCTAAATTAAACTATCAACAATGAAATTTTTTTAAATGTATTAAATTTATTTCCTAGACGTTTAAGAATGTAAAAAAAAAAGTACGTCAAATTAAAAAAAGTATATTAGAAAATAAAACTCCTACACAGTATTTTTTTAATTAACTCAAGACGCACCACACCCACACCATCTGGAAATTACCAAACGGCATTTCAGGGGAGGTAAAACACCGGTAGACGAAAATTCATTTTTTTTTTTTCATTTCATGAGAATCTTTTTTTTTTTTTTTTTTTTTCAAAATCCAAACGCTATGAACTTACAAGAGATTTTATTTTTAACGAGAGATAAGGCAAAATTAATAGACTAATTTCATATGCACAAACCTGCATCTGTAGGTGAAAGTACAGAATAGTTACCCCCCCCCTCCCACGTTAAGAATGGGTTTCTAAATTATAACGTTATTATTTCAGCCCGGTCCGTAAACTGGATAAATACAAAAATTATTATTTATAATCAATAAATGTATTTAATTTTAACGTATCATCTGATGTTTTATTTGATCGTAGAAATTCGAATTAAGAAAACACTTTGAATTATCTCCCCTTTTAACGACTCTTGTAAATTAGAGATTAAATTTCATCTTTAGAGTACACTAAAAAAAAATTTAAGTTTTCATTGAAATTCATGTTTTCTGAAATTTTAATTCATGGGGGTAAGAAAAACAAATACCTCTACACAATACGAACCAAACTGTTTTTTTGGCGATCTTCTAGTTTGACGTCGTAAATTATCGAGGAAATTGGTGAGCTCGTTAGGCCACGCCCACGCCATATTTGGAGTGCCCATATATGAATTGAATGCTTGTTTACGTTTTGATTTTTTTTTTTTTTTTTGATTTTTGGACACAATATATTTTAAACATTATTGTTACACCATTATTTAATTATTTTTACACCATTATTTAACAAAATAAATAGATTTTTATACGATATTTTAAACATTTATTTACAATGTTACACGATATATTGTTGTGATATACAATGCAACATTTTCTGGAAACACTGTGAAAATGGTTCTATGATCCACACGGATGAGTGGAGATCATATAGCGGAATCCGAGATTTGCCGGGTGCTTTTCAGCATTCAACAGTGAATCACTCGCAGTATTTTGTGGACCTTATATCCGGCACTCATACACAAAACATTGAGGGCTTATGGTCACATGCGAAGAAGAAACTTAAACGCATTAACGGTACGAGCCACCAACTATTCCAATCGTATTTGAGGGAATTTGAATGGCGGTGGCGGAATGACACGTACCCCTATGGAGACGGTAAATGTTTCCAGAAAATGTTGCATTGTATATCACAACAATATATCGTGTAACATTGTAAATAAATGTTTAAAATATCGTATACAAATCTAGGTATTTTGTTTTGAAACTTAAAATTTCGTGTAAAAATCTGTTGATATACTTTTGAAATCACGGTAAGTAAAAATGTTTCAAATATCGTATAAAAATCTATTTGTTTGGTTATGTTTAAAATATCGTATAAAAATCTATTTATTTTGTTAAATAATGGTGTAAAAATAATTAAATAATGGTGTAACAATAATGTAGGTACGTGCAAATCAATGGCTGATTCCCAAAAATGAAAAAACATTTTGACCCCCCCTTCACTTAAAAATACACCAAAATTCAGGAAATCAAGCAATTTTACTGAAATTTTCAATATTTATTAATCAACAATCACGGAATATAATGAAACCATTATTTTTTTTTAAATCTTAGTGAAAAAGTATTATTTTTTTAAAAGAAAATACACCTTTACTAAAGTTATATTTTTATATATTAATAAAAAAAAATGCATGATTTTTTAAATTTTACTTATGTAAATAAAGGATCGTAGATGTTAACAAATACATTTTTTTTCCAAAATTTTTCATATATATTACGAAAAAGGCCAGTAAATACCGTGTTAATAAAATCACTATAACTCGAAGAAAAATTAATTCTTTGAATTAGCGATATTATTATTGAATAAAGCATTGTTTAATCAATATTTTCACCAAAAAAATAATATAATTGCAAAAAATATTTCATGCGATTTTAATGATTAAAGTTTTTGGAAAAATAAAAAATGCGACGTAATTATATTTCCCTTTCATAGAGAAACGAGTCATCATCAGCGCAAGAATTTATTGTTTATAATCTTGAAAATAAACCAAATATTTACACATTTGTAACTCAGTAAGTTAACGAAAAAAAGAATTTAAAAAATTGAATAATTTCTACTAACGATCGATCCGCAAGGCTATGGAAGGCACGCTATGTAATAATCAAGCGCAATTAGACCTCCCACCATTCACTCCCACCACTCCTACTTAATTTTTCTCAATTTCGTTAATTTCACAATTGGACAGATAAAACGTAAGTTGTTCTTTGTTTTTTTTCATTAATAAATATTCTTTAAAAAGTTTAAAATTTATTAATAAATAAATAGTTCAAATATGACATTTTCTTTAAAATTGAATTTTATTTATTTAATTATAAATAATTGTTATTAACAAAAAATTAAAACGTTAACAATAATTTGTTAATGTTTTAATTTTTTTCAATGAATATTTATTTACTTTTTCACACTGAAAATTAAATACTATTTTAGCTTAAAATAAAAAAATACCCATTAAGTTTTATTTTTAAAGAATTAATGTATTTTAAAATTAAATTAATTCTATAAAAATAAATCGAGTAATGTAATTGTTCAAGTTTTTAATCAATCATCATGTAAAAATAATTGATCCAATTGAAGGATTTCGTAACGTTAACGTAAAAATAATTTTAACATTTGAAAGAAAGTTATTTCAAATTCTAAGGAAATCATTGGTAAACAATTTCTTTTCAGGGCCACCAAATTTTAATGAAATTTTTTCAACTACATATGCAAAATAAAAGCGATCTTTTATGATTATAATATATAATGGATACATAAATTGGTTGGTATAGACATGGTTAGAGTAGGTTTGGCGTAAGGTTTACGGTCAGTTAGCTTGGGTCCTAATCTGCACCAGTACATAAAAATAAAAATAAGGGAAAATTATTAAAAAACCTTCTGTTCAAAAAAAATAATAAATTCGTGTCTTCCATACTTGTCAATTTAATGTAGACATATTTTTCGTAACCTTAAAAAATAAAGAAATTAAGTTATAATCATTTTTCAATTTCTATAAAGCATAACTTCCATATAAATTTTTTTAAATAAAAATAAATATTACTGCAGTTCAGGGCTTCCATACTTTCAGATTTGGTCGCCAACTTTTGTTTACACTTACATAAAACAACAACAATGCGCTCGTGATGTATCTTTTATTTTTTATTTTGGATAATTCGGCAAGTTTTAGTAGAAAAATGAAGGTCATTTTTTTTTTAATTCACTCTCTTAAGACTAAATTTAATAATTTTCTTTGAAATAGTTCCAAAAAATTGATATTTATCTTTCCAACGAATTTAAAACGTATTTTTATCGAATTGCAGTTTTGATCAATTTTTAACGTTTATAGGGGTTTTTGACAACATTTTTAATTCTAATTTTTTTTTCAAACGTAAATATACATTTGTTTCCTTTTATATAATAACATTAGGCTTTTATCTTTCAAACACAATCAAAAGTTAAACGAAAACTGCTTTTAAAAATTAAGAAAAGACACTTTTAAGAACGAGGGTCAGTGCAAGCGGCCATTTTTTTTGCACGTACCTACAATAATGTTTAAAATATATTGTGTCCAAAAATCCCCCAAAAAAATCAAAACGTAAACAAGCATTCAATTCATATATGGGCACTCCAAATATGGCGTGGGCGTGGCCTAACGAGCTCAACAATTTCCTCGATAATTTACGACGTCAAACTAGAAGATCGCCGTTTTTTTTTTACCCTGACCCTAATCTATGTTTTAAGTTGAGTTGGACAAAATTCGGTTTAGTTTGGTTCATATTGTGTAGAAGCACGGAAAATGGTGACATTTTAGTCACACCAAACAGAATATGCATCGGTGACTTTGCTGCTTTTGAAATCGATAAAATGTGACATATCGTTTTTAAGTGTGAAGAAACAGGTACTTGTGCATTTTAACACTCCCGTGCATTGCAAATTTAAAAAGTAATTCTTAACAGGGGAGGGGGGTTAACTTTTTCCTTGCCGCGGACAGAACCTTCCTAAAAGTAAAACTGGGCCGCATGCGACCCTTGAACCGCATGTTTGATATGCCTGCACTAAATTGCAAGATCATAATTTAAAAAGTGAGTTCATAAAAGTATGCATTAATTATGACTCTCGTATGATCGGCACATGAGGCGAAGCCCAATCTAGGGTTCCCCTTCCCCGATTCGCCCCAATATGCTCGACCGTCGCCCGGAATTAATGTTGGGGTTAATCAAAGGAATGATTTTTAATGATTATCGTCCTCATCATAATGTCAAGAAACATCAATGAAAATTTATATATTAATCTTTTTAAACTGTCTTTTTCTCGCCTCTAGATGTCTTAGAAATTATTTTTATTGTTTTTACTATTAATTGATTAAAAATGTTTAAATGCAAAACTTAAAAAGTTGCTTATCCAGAATTACCAAGACATGGAAAAAAAAAAAAAATAATTCTAGACTTTATTTTTCTAGTCTGCAAGTTTGGATTATCTCCCTTGAATATGACCAATATGGCGACGATATTTCAACTTTATTCGTTTATCAATAAAATTTGATTTTCTTTTATAAAATAAAAACTACTTGATTACTTTACGTGATTTTTGGTATACGATATATTCATTCATTCCGTCACGGGTACGTAAATCATACAGATATTGCTCAGTTTGTCTTATCCCCCCCCCCCTATGTCTCGGTAATTCTGGATAAGCATCCTTAACAATCCTTTTTTTAAAAATGCTTTGTGACCCATCGAAATTTGAAAGGAATTTGGAAGCCTTTAAACTGTTGAATAGTAAGTCATTTCTGACTTTAAAACTCTTAGCAAATACTCATTTCATTTTTTTTTTAATTTAAAGTTTTCGAAGCTGTTTACATTCAATAATTTTATGAATGGATTAAAACATTATCTTAATGACAAAATCAATTTTACTTGCATAACAATTTGATTTAATCAATAATACAGCTTTTGAACCAGAAAAAAAAAAACGACTTTTTATTCGGCTTTTTCCGACTGTTTACGTAAACAGTCGGAAGATGTCGAAAAGCTTATCCAATCAGAAGGCTAGAAAAGCAGATAAGTTAAATTGTAAATTGATTAAATCGTAAATTGGCGATTGTTAATAATTTCCAACAGAGAAAAAAAAGGTGATAAAAAGTTAACAAATAACTTACCAAAGGCAAATAGGTTAGTTTAGGGTTAGAGTAAAAAAAAACAGTTCGTTTTTTTTACTTGTTAAAAAGCAGGACCATACCCCCCCCCCAAAAAAATACTTTCATTAATCTTTTTCGTCAAAAAATAAATAATTTTTTAAAAAATAAACATACAGTGAGTGTTTTTCTGGCTTTAAATGTGGTTTCATTATTATTTTTTCTGTTGGAACGCCGCCTAGTTTTGATTTTGGCGCTGGTTTGTTTTCATTCGGCCTTTATCGGCTGTTTACATAAGTCTGCGTCGGCAAAAGGGTTATCCTACTAACGGTGCTCCCACACAGAAAAGTCAAAACTTTAGTAAAATAAGTTGGCAAATGGGCATAACAGGTAAGAACGCTGGCTTCCGGTGGAAAAGGGTCGAAGAAAGTGTCTACGGATGCCTGAAAGTGATACAACAATATTTTTTTTCATATTAATTTCAGACTTTCCTTTTTGTCATTAATTTCAGACTTTTCTTTCATCATAATCTAATAATTAACATAATACAGACTATTTGAAAAATAATTTATTTGTTTTTATTTGATTGTTTTCAAAACATTTTTTTTTTGTAATAGTGAAAACCTTTTTTTCTTGGAAATGGAGTAACTTCCGGAATCAAACTTTTTTCTTAGAAATGGAAATGCCCTAACCCTAACCGTAAACCCTAACCCTCCCAAAAAACATTATTTTCACTAAATATTAAAAAAAAAAAAAACATATTCCGTTTCTCAAAAACATTATTTCTTAAAAAAAAAAAAAGAAAGATTATTCTATTTTGTTTATTTTTTTTCAATGAATTTTTTTTTTAAGTTTTGAAAACAATCAAATAAATTATTTTTCAAATAGTCTGTATTATGTTAATTATTAGAATGTGAAGAAAGAAAAGTCTGAAATTAATATGAAAAAAAGAAAAGTCTAAAATTAATATGAATAAAAAAAAAAGTGTTGTATCACTTTCAGGCATCCGTAGACACTTTCTTCAACCCTTTTCCACCGGAAGCCAGCGTTCCTACCTGTTATGCGCATTTGCCAATAAGTTTATATATAGAGAGATATATTATTATTTTTTTCATATGATAGTAGGAAGGGTTTTTTTTTTTAGTAAAAAAAATGTCGGACGATGCGATAGAAAAACAGAATTGTTGACCTGGAGAAACGAAACGAAGCTAAGCCGTGTGTAATTAGAAATATATATTTTATTGGAAACATTTAAATCAGGTATGAAAATAATTTAGTGAAAACAAATATTTTTTAATTAACACTTGTAAATTTTATTGCTTTCTGTGACGGGTTCGTTTTTCGTTCAACATATTCTGGTCGATCTAAAACGTGACACTTGGCGGTCATATTGGACGAACTTGGGATTATTTACGAATTTCTTCGATATTTCATAGATTTCAACCGTGCTTTTCGCACGTAATATTACTTGGAGTTTAACTCGAAATGATTCTTCAGTTAATATTATTTAACAAAAACATAGCCCCCCTCCTAAAAAATAAGATTCTACTTTTTTTAGGCGATTACATGTGAACATACTGAAAATCTTGGCGGAAAGAAGAAAAAAATTATTTAAGAATTTAGAGTTTTTCATAAAAAGTTAATAAAATTATTCATTCCAGGCCATTTTCGCGTTTTAGAGCGATTAACTATTTTTTTTTTTTAGTGAAGGTGAATTCGGTGCGTTTTCTTTTTTTTTTAAGGGGGGGGGGTCTATTTTTCAGGCGATTACGTATGGCTTTACGACCTTGCCACTCGGACTTAGGTTTAGTGGTAAAAAATTTGGGTTAACTGGTCTAAAAAGTTAGAATGGCTCGGAAATCAGAGATCATTTTACGTTAATGTACATTTACAACACGGGCTCCGGACATGTTTTAGCTAACTTTCACTTTTGGGGGGGGGGGGGATAATTAAGCAATTTTTAGTTCAAAAAAAGACGTACATTCTTTTGTAATTCACTCTCTTAAGACTTTAATTTAATAATTATCTTTGAAACAGTCCCAGAAAACTGATATTTACTTTTCCAGCGATTTTTAAACATGTTTTATTGAATCTTCAGTTTTAACGGATTTTTCGCTGTTTTGATAACATTTTCCATTCTAATTTTTTTTTCACACGTATACATTTGTTTCCTTTTAGATATTAACTTAATGCTTTTATCTTTCAAACATAATCAAAAGTTAAACGAAAACTACTTTTAAAAATTAAGAAAAGACACTTTTAAGAACTATAGTCAGTACAAGCGACGGCCATTTTTGCACGTACCTAGTAAAACATATTTGGCTAAAAGTATATTTTAAGGTAAAAAAACTAGCATTGTCAAAAACTAATATTTTTTGAAAAAATTTTCAGGAGAGGGTATTTTGAACCATAGTGAATTATATTCCAATAAAAAAATAAATTTTTTTCAACAAAAAACAATAATTTGGGAAAAAGATTTTTTTCTAAGATTAGCACTTATATGAACAAGTAAAAACTACATTTAATAACACATTACAGTTTTTACATTGGATATTCTCCACAGATAGTAACTATCAATGCCGCAAATACGTTCGTACCAGAGGTGCTCGTATAGATAGGTGTGGAACAAGGCTTCACTCGTTCCACACTGTCGTCTCAACTTTCGTTTAGCCAATGTAAAAACTGTAATATGTTATTAAATGTATTTTTACTTGTTCATATAAGTGCTAACCTTAGAAAAAAATGTAAAAAATGGTTGAAAAAACTTTTGTATTCAAAATGTCCTCTTCTGAAAAGTTTTTTGAAAAATATTAAATTTTGACAGTGCTATGAGTTTTTACCCTAAAATTTATTTTAGCCACCCATTTTCTTTTTTATAGATGTCAAGCGCTAAAGAAAATAATAGGAAATTACAACATGGCCGCCAGTGAAAGGCATTGCATTAAAGTTCGATTTTCAAGTCTTTAAAAAATAAATTAGAATTGTATTTCGGGATAAAAATACAATTTAAGACTAATTAATAAATTTCATCCAAAATGTGTGCGAAAATCAAACGAAATAAGCGAGATATTCAAATAATCCCTATAGTACAATTGAACGCTGAACAGAAACGTCTATTTCATTCGTTCAGTTTTTAATTTTAACTATTTAGTAATTTGAAAAGCTTTTCTTTTTAAGTTTTAAATATAAAGGGTGATGTAATACATGGGAGGATTCGCCCACACACCCTTAAAAACGGAGGAGGTAATTCTGGGCAGGGCAATCTTATGACAACACAACTGATACTACGCTTATAAATTCAGATTAAATAGTTTTTTTTTTTATTTAAAAATGTCTAGCCACAAAATAATATTTTTTATGGCTCATTGGCCTTCTAACTAAGATCAAAGTGTAGTATCTGTTCTCTTAACATCAACGCCAGAAATGTTCATGTAATTATCTCCTTTGAAACTGAAAGTTTTAAAATGTTTTTAAAAAGCTATCGTTTTTGGGTTTTTTAAATAAAATCTCTTTAATTAATTATATTAATAATTATAGTAATATTACTATAGAGGAAAATATAAATATATAATAAAATTTGACAATACCAATTATAAATGTAATATTACAGAATATTAATTTATTAGAAACTTAAAAAGAATAAATATGCAAATGTGCAAAAGCGGGTTTTTGTTGACGGAGTTTAGAGATTACTATATATACGGTTTCATTATATTCAAGTTTAAAGGTTTTGACGTTAATATACTGAGAAAAGATTCGCATTTATTCATATTTAGATTAGATTGGAATATTAGATTAGCTAAATGCAGTATTCTATTTAATACGTTTTAAAAATTGTGACAAAATCCTTATTTATACAAGATGCTGTTTGCTTTTTCTATTAAATTATTTTGATTTTAAAGGGTTTTGAAAGTTAAATTTAATTATTACGTTATCGCTTGGTCATTAAATTATTAATTAAACCAAATTATTATAAAACTATAAATATATAACATTAATGCAATTTTTTTTCATCTCTTTTCATAAAATTATTGGATGTAAACAGCTTCCCAAACTTTCAATACTTGAGAATTTGCTAAGAATTTTAAAGCCAATTTAAATGACTTGATAATTCCATTCGACCAGTTTAAAGGCTCCCAAATTCCGCAGGGTCACGAAGTAATTCATTCTTTTATTTAGCAATTATAGACAAAATATTAAAATGACTTGTTAACGAAGAAAGTGAAATGCTTTCTGGCGGATTTAATTGTATATTTTTTTAATTAAATTTTGTTTTATTTTACGCTAGTGCATTTTTCATTTCAATAAATATTCGATTAATAGTAAACAAAAAGAATAATGTGTAAGTCACATAGAGACGAGAAACACACATACATACGAGAAGTTGTCTCATAATTTTATTAATATTCAGTTTAAATTAACTGTTATGGTCGTTTAAATTTCTGAAGTAAATTATTGTATTAATGTAAACAAAATAAATAGGTACTTAAGAAACGGGGTCATTTTACGTCAAACTTACATTACATGGACAACCACGGTGCTCAGTAAAAAAAAATGGCACAAGTGAATAAACAGCAAGAAAATGGCACAAAGCAAGAACAATTCGATAACGGAAAATAAAGATCATTCAGGAGGAGCAGGCTAGCTTTTAGTTTTAAATACGGTCCCCTCCCCAATGTTTTAAAATAAGTATTTATTCTGTTTTGGAAGAAAATAAAATCGACTTTTCTACTTTGAGGGGGAGGGGGGCTAGGTTATCTCACCTCTAGTCTTAAATAGAGGCTAAGTCCCCCCCCCCCTCCCGCTTTAATAATGAGTATTTACTCACTGGTAAAAATGCAGAATAGGTAACAGTCGAGAAATTGTAAAAGCAGCAACAACAAAGACTTATGTCAAACAGTAGAATTTAATCATCTACCGACCTGTATACTTTTAACGTGTTGAAACTGTCTTTACGTTTTTTGTTTTTTTTAGTACGTGCAAAAATGGCCGTGGCTTATACGGACTATGGTTGTTAAAACGGGCTTATCATAATTATTTTTAATAGTTTTCATTTAAATTTGGATTATGTTTTGAAAGATAAAATCCTAAAGTTTATCTCTTAAGAAAGATAAATGTAATTTTACGCGTGAAAATGAATTTTAAAATGAAAACTTCAGTAAAATTGAAACTTTAGAATATTCATTAAAAAAATCTCTTTGAAAGATAAATATCAATTTTCGGGAACTATTTAAAAGATATTTAGTAAATTAAAGTCTTAAGACACTGAATTATAAAAAAAAATGTACATACTTTTTTACTAAAACTTGCATAATTATCCAAAAAATGTCAGAGTAATAACAAAATATGTAAACGATGAAATGTAAACAAGATTGTTAGCGACATTCAGAGATTATATGGGAGCTCAGAAACGCTATAATATATCATTTTATTATTTTTACAGTTATAAAGACGATATGGTTTTGTAATAGTTTATAGAAATTGTATAATTATACCATATTTTAGTTTTAACCTGTTCATTTTGTCTCAAACGAGTTTTTTTGTATAAAATGTTCAAAGTTTATTTTGTATCAAAAAAATCGGCACCATGTTCGTCTTTTCCCACAGTCCGTTTTTCACAACTTTTTACTGACCAGTTCTTTTTCTCTTTTTTCGGTGTACACTTACCTATCAGGCTGCTAGAGAATTTCGGGGGTTTTGGAAAAAAAAATTCAGATATTTTACATTTTAGGAGGGGGGATCAGTTTCCAATGTAAATTCAACGTAGACTGATCGCCCTCTTTTTGACCATCTCAAATTTGTAAAATTATTCTTCTGCTTACAATTACATATCATGTCGCGAGAGAATTCCGGGTTTTTTTGGAAATAAATTTTTAAAAATTGTGATTTTAAGACGGGGGATCAGTCTTGTTCGTCTTTTACCATAGTCCGTTTTTCACAACTTTTTACGTCTTAAAATCTCAATTTTTAAAAAATTTATTTCCAAAAATCCCGGAATTCTCTCGCGACATGATAGGTAATTGTAAGCAGAAGAATAATTTTACAAATTTGAGATGGTCAAAAAGAGGGGGATCAGTCTACGTTGAATTTACATTGAAAACTGATCCCCCGTCTTAAAATCTCAATTTTTAAAAATTTCTTTCCAAAAACCCCGGAATTCTCTAGCAGCCTGATAGGTAATTGTACACCGAAAAATATTTTTTTTTTAAATTGAGATGGTCAAAAAGAGGGGGATCAGTCTACGTTGAATTTACATTGGAAACTGATCCCTCTCCTAAAATGTAAAATATTCGAAATTTTTTTCCAAAAATCCGGAATTCTCTAGCAGCCTGATAGGTAAGTGTACACCGAAAAAAGAAAAAAAAATGGTCAGTAAAAAGTTGTGAAAAACGGACTGTGGGAAAAGACGAACATGTGCCAAAAAATCGATTCTCAAAACTTTAACAAGTAAATTAGAATTTTATTTTACAAGAAATACAATTAAGACTAACAATCAATTTTATCCAAAATTTGAGCAAAATAGACAAAATGTAAACGACTTTGTCATATAAACACACGCTTTTTTTTTTTTTTTTTTTCTTTCATTTTGATCACGGCGGGTGGCGGTGCATATCTCATCGATTTATTGCAATACTGGGCATCCATACATCTTCAATTAATCGTTTGTAGAAATTAATGGCCCAGTTTCTTAATTTTTTCAATTCATTTTTTAAACATTCCTACGCTGATGATTACACGTTCATGCGCGAAGGGGAAATATAATAATACATTTCCCCGGAAACTGTTATCATTAAAATCACATGAAATATTTTTTGCAATTATATTATTTTTTTGTGTGAAAATATTGATTAAAGAATGCTTTATTCAATGATAATATCGTTAATCCGAGAAATTAATTTTTCTTAAGTTAGATTGATTTTATTAATACGGAATTCTGGAGCTTTTTTCGTAAAATATATGAGAAATATTTTGATTTTTGATTTTTTAATTGTAAACACTTACAGTGCTTTATTTTCATTAAAAATTTTTTTTTTTAATTCATGCGTTTTTTAATTTTTGTTTTTATTACTACTTAAAAATGTAACTTTAGTAAAGGTGTATTTTGTTTTCACAATAATACATGTTCATTAAGATTAAAAATAAAATAATGGATTCATTATATTCCGTGATCGTTAATTAATAAATACTGAAAATTTCATTAAAATTAGTTTATTTCCTGAATTTTGGTGAATTTTTAAGTGAAGGGAGGGGTCAAAATGTTTTTACATTTTGTGGATCGGCCATTCATTTTGCACGTACTTATTTTTTTAATTTATTTCAAAATATTTCGTTCAAATCGGTCTTTATCACAGGAGAATAAAATGGCTGCTTTTCGCCTAAATGGAGGGGAGGGGGCTTGATTTCTGAAAAAAAAAAATGAAGACTTATCCTACCACTAACTTTAGTCCGAATTGCAAGCGCCCCCGAACTTAGGGTTAGTGATAATCATAGTATTTTTGCTATTTTTTCAGGAATGAAGTCCCCAGCAGTTAAAGAACAAGCGACCATTTATTTTCAGTGTGTCGTAAAGACAGCTTAAAAAAAAGTTGAAAAAAAAGTTGAAAAAAAAAACAACAAAAAACTTAAAAACAGTTTGAGCACGTTAAAAGTATACGTGTGGGTAGATAATTAAATACTACTGCGTTTGCTATAAGGCATGTGTTGTTGTTGTTTTTTGTTGTTTACGATTTCTCGCCCTTTCACCATTTACTCTGTTCGTATTTACTTGCCTCCCCACGAGAGCAGAGTTAGACACAAGTCGGTTTATAATGTGATGAAAATTCAGCTCGGTAAAAAGAGGCACTCTACATTGGGATAACATTTTAAATTGCCTAACTTTAGAAGGATTTCACTTCACTGACCGAGAACAGAAAAGATAAAGTATAGTATAAGAACAGATACTACACTTTAAGGTAGACGTTAAGATTCGGGTTGGGGAGAAATTACGATAAAAAGTTTGTGTGCAGGCGATAATGTTTTTTTTTTGTTTCATAGATTATTACATGAACTTTTGGGGGTTAAAATCTATTTAGTATTAAGCATGAAATCTGAAGAAAAAAAAACAATTTTTAAATGAGTAAATAAGCTTGTAATTATACTAGCATATTTACTCATTTAAAACGACAAATTGCCAAAGTGGCGGCATGACTGAACAGAAGTAGGTTATTAGCTAAAAAGCGAAATGAGGTGTACGTTACCCGAAACGAAGTAAACACTTTTACTGACTTATATTTATAAGAAATAAAACATAATTCTTGTGTTATCTCAACACAAGTTCTTTTAAAAAAAATAATTAAAACATTTTAAAGTCTTAATTTTTAAAATAAATTTTATTTCGTTTCATTACACAGTTCAGTTTCCGTTCAAGTTTTTTGTATTGCTCATGATGCCATGATCAGTTTTCGTATCGCTCATGACTCAAAGTGTTAAAATGTTTTTTCCCATATTACTACGTAATACTAAATTGATTTTAACTCCAAAACGTTCATCATGTCATAATCTAACAACAAAAAAATATGGTATTTTTTTGCTATTTTACCCGGCGCAGTTTATCCCCTAAAAAACTTAAAATTCTACTTTTTTGTGCATATACATTTAAACAGATAAAATAAGGGTATCTTTTACAATAATCCGCAGTCGCCAACGGGGTCCAAAAAACGAACGAGAACGGGGTAAAAAAAATAAATATGCAACAAGTGACGGTGACCTACGTCAAGAATAGATATTTTCCTACTTACCTATGAAATTTGTTTATATTTTTACGTACTATAAATGGGTTATTAGATGTAAAAAAAAATTGTTTTTTTGGGCACGTATTTTTACTAAAACAAAATGGCCGCCCTGCCTTACCTCGTTACGATACCCCCCCCCCATCGCTTGTCCAATGTTCGTGTGACAAAAATATTGATTTCTAATAAATAGCAGTTGAAACGGCTTAAAATACAAACAAATGTCACAGATAAGTTGGAAAATAACTTTTATCGGCTACAGTTACTTTTATTTGTTGTATATTTGTTTTTTGAGCGTTTTCACTCTGCGGATTATTGTAAAAGATACCCCTAAAAAATATCAGTAAAGAAGGAATTTAAAAAAAAATAATATTTAAGATTTTAGAGTGGGGGATCACTTTCCTTTATAAATTTAACGTAAAATGAGAACCCATTTCCTGGCCACAGCGTAAAACGAGACATGTAACCGACTTGAGTTCTTAATTTTGTGTGTGTGTGTGTGGGGGGGGGGGGCTTTTCTTCTTTTTTTTTTAATAAAAACACGTAAAAATTTAGCCAATTTAATTTTTTTTAGGAGGTAGGGTTAGGGTTTAGGGTTAGTGTTTATTAAATAAGTAACCCTCCAAATAATAAATTGGCTAAATTTCTACGTATTTTTATTAAGTAAAAAAAAAATCCCCTCACAAAACCTAAATTGCCTAAATCTCTACGTTTTTATGAAATAAATACCCCCCCCCCTAAAAAAAACAACGAAATTGGCTAAATTTTTACGCGTTTTTATTACCCCCCCTCCACCCCCCCCCCAAAAAAAAAGTCGGTTACATGTCTCATTTTACGCAAAATGGCCAGGATATGGGTGCTCATTTTACGTTAAATTTATAAAGGAAAGTGATCCTCCACTCTAAAATCTTAATTATTTGATTTTTTTTTATTACTTTTTGGCGGATATTTTTTTAGGCTGTTTAAATGTATTTGTACAAAAAAGTAGAATTTTAACTTTTTTTAGGAGGTAAACTGCGCCGGGTAAGATAATAAAAAAAATACCAATTCTTTTTTGAAAAGTAAAACAAACAAAAAATATAAAAATAAACCGAAAAGGAAAAATATATATTGTAAAATCGGCAAATATTTTAATAAAAAAAGTTTTTTTTCATTTTTTTTAAATATTCAGAGCAGACGAGAAAAAATCCTTGATTGTGATTTGTGGCGGCCATAAAAAGAGTTACCCAATTTAACGTAAAATGATCCCCATTTCCGGGAAGTTTTAGAGGACTGTTGAACTTTTCTTTTTTTTTGCTATGAGAGATAAATTACGGGTGTTTTACTTTTTAAAACAATTTCGCATGCTTTTACGATTTGCCAGTCGGACTTAGGATTTGAGATAAAAAAAAAAGTTAACTTCCCTAAAAAGTCAGAATAGCTCGGAAATGAGGGATCATTTTACGTTAAATGTATATGGGAAACTAATCATCCACTTTAAAATCAAAAATATTTTTGGTGTGTATGGGGGGGGGGTCACACGTAATCACATAAAAAAGTAGACTCGCAATTTTTAGGCGGGGGGGGGGGGATAGTTGATCTATTTTTAAATATAGATATAATTTCTTTTTCATTTGACAAACTTCTTAATGTATCTTTATATATTGTATCCAAGATTTTGATAAACTCGTGATATTTTCATCTATATCTTTCCCCTCGTGCAATTTTCACCTAAATTCAGCAAACCATACATAATATGAACATTAAAAAAATATTATGTTTGAGGTTAAAACGTAGTAAAGAACATACGGCAATAAAAAAAGAAGTAATGGTATATCCGAAAACAGGATCGTAAATAAGTATTAAAGAAACGAAGTAAAGTCTTGTAGTTAAATTATTTATGCATATTTTGATTTTATGCTTGTTTTTTTTTGTTTTTGAAATCTTTAAATATTTTTATACATACTTTAATTTTATGTTGTTGTTTTTTTAATTTTGGAAAATTACTAGTGTTTTCTGGGATAATGAAAGTGCTGGTTTCGGTTCAAGTCTCATTTTCAAAATATTTATAAAAATCTATGTTTATATATATATATTTTTAATAGATTTTTAAAAATCATGTGAAATGAATATTTTTATACATAGTTTAATTTTATATTATTTTTCTTGTTTTTTTTTTAATAAATAAACTAGCTGGAACCGCCCCCCCCCCCCGTTGCACGGGAGAAATAGAAAAGAATGAATTTAAATTTGCCAACATCCGACTGAACGCAAATAGGTCACATCGCAATAGTTAAAGTACTACATATTACATTGATTTCTTTTCAAAGGACTACATAACATTGATATTAAAACATCTATAGTCCTTTCTCACCCCCCCCCCCTACCTCGTAGACAGAAGTTTACCAATGTAAAAAAAAAAAAAAAAACTTGTTTGAGACGACTGGGGTCGAACCATAAACCTCTCGGTCTTGGATCTACGCTGCTAACGTTGCGGTCATGAAAGCTAGTATAAAATCTATGAAAAAATAAGTCATTTAAACGAAGCCAGTCAGTAGCTGACATGCGGGTTATCGTACGATCCACCGTAAGGCGACCGAATGTAGGGTCCACCAGTGACACGTTTTGGGTCAATTCTAAGAAATCGATGTTTTTTTTCTCCAATTTTTGGATATTATGCGTGTGAAAGGTGTAGGAATCAGAAAATGTAAACTTTCGAGTATCTTGGCGTATGGTGACTTAATTCGGAAGTCGAGTCGTTGAAGAAATTGTAGCCGCCATGTTGAAAGATGAAATACTGCAAAGAATTATGTCGTTAATTGCATTCTCTAAAAACCGGAATGAGTATAAATGTATACGTAATAATTCTCGAAATTCAGCGGAATTAGCAGGAGAGCCCATTAAATATGTGCGTAATGTTTGGTATTATGTAGTAAATTAATAGCAGACAAATAGGAAATAATAAGGGACATTTTTTTGAAAAGTAGACGTTGTTTATTAATTCCCGGTGTTGATGGGGGGGGGGGTCAGTACTTAACTGTTAGGGGGAAAGTTTTTGCTACCACTTATATGGAGTATGTTTTAAGGAAAGTCGAAGATGGTGGGCCAAAAGTAATATATAGTGTTAGCTGGAGAAAAATTAAATTTACTAAAACACGCTCGAGTGAATAAGCGTAATATAGTGGTGAGTTTAGTAGTCTGTGATGCATGTGGTTATTTTTCTTATTCTTCAAGAAGCTACAGGGGGAAAATCGTCTTAACTTTATATATTAGATAATTTAGCTAGAAGACTTTACTTCGTTTCTTTAATACTTATTTAAGATCCGGTTTTTGGATATACTACTTCTCTTACTTCCGTTTCTTCAAAGACTCCATTGTTTTCCACTAGCGATTATCTACACATTTCAAGCGTGTTCTTGAGTTTACATGCGTAAAACTAATTAGATTTTTACTCGAAATTGTTCCTAATTTACTAATATTTAACAAAAACAACAGGTAACTATTTATCGCCTATGCACAATTTTTTTTTATCGCAGTATACTACGCTTTAACCATGCTTGATTAGAGGGGGTAGGAAATTGTATATGTCAATTTGGCGGTAAAGTAATTTTCTTTCATGCGATTATAAGTCAATAATAACAAGTCAATTAATAAATTAAAAAAATGTTTAAACTTTAGAGCAGGGAGTTCATTTTATTATATAAATATAATGTAAAATGATCACCCACCCCCTGACCATACAGCGTAGGACAACACGAGTAACCATTTTTATTTTTTTCAAAATAGCGGCCATTTTGAAAATACAAAAATGGTTACTCGTTCTATCCTTCGCTATGTGTGCACGAACTGGGTGATAAGTTTACGTTAAATCTCCATAGAAAAATGAACCTCCTCTAAAGTCTAAATTTTTTTATTTTTTTCAGAATGCTGACGTAATAGCACAGAAAAAAAATAGAATCTCACTTATTTTTCTGTTAACAGCGTGAGAACATTGGGTAAATGTTTACCTATTTTTCTTATTTAAAAATATACATTTTTCGAGTGTTGCTATAAAAATGTAGGTATTATTGTTTATACCTCTAAGCTACACCCCCTCTCCCCCCAAAAAATGAGATTCTACTTTTTTAAGGCAGTTACGTGTGAAAACATGAAAAACTTGGCGGAAAGAAAAAAATATTTTAGAATTTATAGTGAAGGTCAGTTTCACATATGAATTTAACGTAAAATGATTAATTTCCGAGACATTCTAGCATTTTAGGGCATTAACCACTTTTTTGGCCGAGAAATAAATTCTGTTTCTTTTAGTATTTCTTCAGATTAGGACCCGAGCATACCCTGACCCCAATCCTAAACCTAACGACAGGGTCATAGTTAGTTCAGGTCCTCTACTTTGGGGGGGGGGGGGGGGATGATGATAATATGATAATTGTGATTTTACGACCTTGCCACTCTGATTTAGGATTAGTTAACTACCCTAAAAAGTTAGCATGGAGGATCATTTTACGTACGAAACTGATCCCCCACTCTAAATTCTAAAAATAATTGTATTTTTTCTTCTTCCACCAAGTTTTTCGTATTCAAACGTAATCACTTAAAAAGGTAGAATCTTATTGGGAAGGGGTAACTAAAGGTGTTAATCTACAAATTACCCAAAATGTATATATATTTTTAAGCCAAGCTTTAAGTTAAAACTCGATTAGTTAGGTTATTGTCAAACAAAATAAACCCCATTGCCATCTTAAATTCCAGAGAGAGAGATATATAAAGAAATACAGAGAGATAGGGAAGAAGAAAAAGAGAGAGAGGTAGAAAGAGGTGTAGAAAGAAAGAGAGAGAGAAGGAAGAGAGAGAAGAGAGAAGAAGGAAGAGAGAGAGAGAGAAGGGAGAGAGAGAAGAAGGAAGAGAGAGAAGGAAGAGAGAGAGAGGAAGGAAGAGAGAGAGAGGAAGGAAGAGAGAGATAGAGGAAGGAAGAGAGAGATAGAGGAAGGAAGAGAGAGATAGAGGAAGGAAGAGAGAGATAGAGGAAGGAAGAGAGAGATAGAGGAAGGGAGAGAGAGAGGGGAAGGGAGAGAGAGAGGGGAAGGGAGAGAGAGAGGGGAAGGGAGAGAGAGAGGGGAAGGGAGAGAGAGAGGGGAAGGGAGAGAGAGAGGGGAAGGGAGAGAGAGAGGGGAAGGGAGAGAGAGAGGGGAAGGGAGAGAGAGAGGGGAAGGAAAAGAGAGAGAGGAAGGAAAAGAGAGAGAGGAAGGAAAAGAGAGAGAGGAAGGAAAAGAGAGAGAGAGGAAGGAAGGAAGAGAGAGAAGGAAGAGAGAAAGAAGGAAGAGAGAGAGAGAAGAAGGAAGAGAGAGAGAGAAGAAGGAAGAGAGAGAGAGAAGAAAGAGAGAGAGAGAAGGAAGAGAGAGAAAAAAAGAAGAAGGAAGAGAGAGAGAAGAAGGAAGAGAGAGAGAAGAAGGGAGAGAGAGAGGGGGGGAAGAGAGAAGAAGGGAGAGAGAGAGGGGGGAGAGAGAGGGGGGAGAGAGAGGGGGGAGAGAGAGGGGGGAAGAGAGAGGGGGAAGAGAGAGGGGGGAAGAGAGAGGGGGAAGAGAGAGGGGGGAAGAGAGAGAGAGGGGGGAAGAGAGAGAGAGGGGGGAAGAGAGAGAGAGGGGGGAAGAGAGAGAGAGGGGGGAAGAGAGAGAGAGGGGGAAGAGAGAGAGAGGGGGAAGAGAGAGAGGGGAAGAGAGAGAGAAGAAGAAAGAGAGAAGAAGAAAGAGAGAGAGGGGGAAGAGAGAGAGAGAGGAAGAAAGAGAGAGGAAGAAAGAGAGAGAGAGGAAGAAAGCGGGAGAGAGAGAGGAAGAGAGAGGAAGAAAGCGGGAGAGAGAGAGAGGAAGAGAGAGACAGGAAACGAATAGTGTGAAAGAATTAGGAAGTGAAAAGATATTTTAAATTTAGTCTTTTGATCTATTTCCTAAAATTACAGACATCAACAAATGAAATGTTTTTATTATTATTATTAAATTGATTAACTTTTTTTTTAACATAAAGTAAAAAAGGTATAGGTATTAATTTTTAAACTCTAATATTTCAAACACATGGCAAAAACACTTAAAACAATTTTTGCAAGTCGTAAGTTAAAAAGGCGGTAATTTTCTTTTTAGTAAAAAGGTAAGAAAATGTAAATAAATATAAAAAGGCGACGAGTAAAAACAGAAAAAAAAGACTTCGATTTAATTATAAACATAAATAAATAGATAAATTAGTCAAAATACTCAAGAAGTTTTGTTTTTTTAATATTTGACCGTGACTAGAAAGTAATGATTTAATTTAAAGAAATTAAATATATTCATTTGAAAAAAAATATATCTATATATAATAAAAAAATCAGACAAGATCTTTTGTTTTTCGCCTCAATTATTTTTTTAATCGATTATTTATTGAAATCAAAAAGTGCAAAACTTTAAAAATCCTTTTTTTTTATAATTACAAAATTAAATCCACCAGAATGCATTTCGATTTATTTATTAACACGTCAGTCATTGTAATCTTTTATTAATAGTTTTAAAAAAAAAGGAATGAACTATTGCATGACCCTTCGAAATGAAAAAGGAATTTGGAAGCCTTTAAACTGTCGAACAGCAATTTTGTAGCAAATATTCTTATGGATTGAAAGTTTGGGAAGCTATTTATTTCACATTTAATAATCTTATAAATAGAGATTAAAGCAATATTAGCTTAACAAAATTCGTTATAGTTTTATAACAATTTGGTTCAATTAATGATCTTATTTATAAAAAAGAAAAACGAAACAAATATTAGTAAAACAAAAACAAAATGCTCCCGGGCAACTCCGGGTATATACAGCTCGTATATTGTCAACAGTCACTGTATTTTAAATTTTAATTAATAATTTTTATTTATTTATTCATATTTTTCATTTATTATTTTTATTTACCACGAGGTAAAATTTAAGGAAATAAAACGGAAATAATATTGAAAACGATATATTATTTTAGGGGTTTTTTTTTTGTCTTCTTCGAATCGAAATTCTTAATGACAGCCATTTTTGACTTTTCTTAATTTGAAGGACTTAAAAAAAATCTCGCAACAAATCTTTTTTTTTCAAGGTCGTAAAAAATACATTTATTGTTTATTTTTATTTATTTTAGTTTTTGACAGAACAATGGATTAATCAAATATCACACCTTTACTCCACCCTCAAAATAATAATAATAATAAAAGAACAGGGAGGGTATGATATGAGAAAGGGAAATTTTGTTTCAGTATGATAAATATACTTATGGCAAGTAAGATACACAGAAACGTTTGTGCTTCATCTCCTCGAAGTAATTCGTCAACGTTGGCCTGACGAATTACTTCGAGGGAATGAAACAAACGTTTTTGTGTAGCTAACTTGCTATAAGTATAATTATACTACTACTAAGCTCTACTCATGTACTGAGCACTGTTGAAGTAAATACTATAACAAAATGATATAACTGTATATGAAACAGTTTCAGAAACAGTAATATATAACATGAAAAATCAATTTTTTGGAATCGGAACAGAGCCGATTCAAGAACTAGATCTTGCACACACAAAGGGGTCGATATCCGTTGAAACAGACCTTTATAACAATAATAAATCGATTTTTATACATAAACTTTTCAGATAAATGTTTATATTATTATACATAATATGTAAATTATTATATACAAAATATATAGTTTCTAATGGGATTTTGAAAATTAAATATTATTACGGTATGGTTTAGTAGTTATTAATTGAACCCAGTGTTCCTATTTACTTGCATCCCCACGAGGGCAGAGTTAGACAAGGTAGGTTTTTGTGGGGAAAAATC
The DNA here is from genome assembly GCA_963556195.1 of Sepiola atlantica. Classification (NCBI taxonomy): domain Eukaryota; kingdom Metazoa; phylum Mollusca; class Cephalopoda; order Sepiida; family Sepiolidae; genus Sepiola; species Sepiola atlantica. The sequence goes on along the minus strand of OY744527.1, from coordinate 69,469,550 downwards.
CAGCTCCCCAAAAAGGGGCCCTTTGGATTGGAACAAAAATAAAAATTTCGTCAGTCTAGGACTAGTAAAATAGACTAAGTGTTAAGTAAGCCCCTTTTAATTATCTATTATTACACTTAGTAAAACGGACATTATATATTACACAAACTAATAAAACGGACAAACCTCGTATTTCTCGCCTATACGTAACTTTGATGAAATACACATTGAATCGAGCGAATTATTGATCGAATATGTATTGAAATAAAAACAGAAAATAAGGGAAAAGAAAACGAATTTTTTAAAATCCTATTTAAAAAGAATTGTAAACGACTTTTTCTCAGAGCTATTCACCCGGGCAACGCCGGATAAACACAGATAGTAAAAGGGAGACACCGGATTCGTGACACGAACAAAAAAAACTATACTTAAACGTAATTGCTAAGTTTTTATTATTATAACAGTAATATTTATTATTTATTTTCCATGAGAAAATTAATAAAATATTACCAATTTTTCTATTCTAAGAAATTATTTAATTTACCTTTTTTATTATGTAATTGCATTTCTTATTATAACTTCATATTTTTTTCTGTATCAAAAGTAAACTGAATTAGATTTGTTTGGTTATTAGAGTCTTTTATGAAGTTTACTAATTTAAATCAATTGTTCTTTTTTTTTTTTTTTTTTTTTGGCAATTCTGGTCATCCATAAAAAACAGATCAAATTTCTTCTGGCGCGATATTTTGTTGTAACCTTTTCTTATTTAAAAGAAGCGGCTCTAAAAAAATATTTTTGAATTACGAAATTCATTTCCAAAATCAAAACTAAAATAATTATCACCATTTTTCATTATAATAACGCGAATTATTTCATTTACCTTTTTTTATTATTATTAATTTCTTACTATAACTTTATATATTTAAAATATATATATATATATATATATATATATATCAAACTAAAATTGATTTCCATTTAAAACAGTTTTAAAACTTACATTTATTTGGTTATTTTAGAGTTGAATTAATACAAATCATTTTTTTTAGCAATTCTGACCATCCATAATAATTAATTTTCAAAAAGTCAATCGATCAAATTTCTTCCGGCGCGATATCCTTTATTATTATTTAGAAGATGCGGCTCAGAAAAATCTTTTAAAATTATGAATTTCATTACGAAAAAATTCAGAAAGTGCCAGGATTTTATAACAGATGAAAATATTTCAACATTATTTTTTTCTTTTTTAAATTGATAAATAAAATGTAAAAAGAAAAAGATTTGTATTTTCGACTTATTTCTTTCTCTCTCTCTCTCTCACCAAGCAAGATTTGACAAAAAAAAAACGAAGAATCGACTAAAACATTAGAAAAAAGTATAACGCCAACGAGTGAAAGCTAAAAAGGTTTCGTATAAGAGAATTTACCCCCCAAAAAATTATTTAATTATTAGCCAAGTTTAGGTGGAAAAAAAAAACTTTTTAGACTGCTTCTTACCTTACCTTTCTGTATCCAATGCTGTTTTGTTAGGGCGCAGCCATGTTTACTATTGTTCGGCGATTTCCGGAAAACGTCGGAATTTCGGAAAACGTCGAGAAGGCAATCGGTAATTTCCGTAAAACCCCGGGAACTTACAGATTTTATTTTCTATCTTATTGATTTTTTTTCCGCAAAAATGTCATTTATTTACAGTTCAAGGAAGAAATGCTATTTTTATAATATAATGAAAATATTAGATAAGCCATAAGCAACAATAACAAGATTTTATTTAGTTTAACACCAATTCAGGGTACATAAATGTGTCTGTCTGTGCGTGCATGCGCGCGAACGCGCACACGTGCATATAAGTAAAGGAAAGAGAACGAAAGAGAAGTTTCGCCAGTTGAGATTTATTTTCAACTCATTCTCAACTTATTAATGAATATACATATTGTACACAATACTTACCTAGCACAGGTCTTCGATCTTATATCAGAGTAGAGTCACGGTCGCCGTAATAACGTTATTACAACGGCCGTGGTAGAGTAGTGTATTGTTGTAATGTATTCGATCTCAGGAAGCCATTCACACAGGCATTACCTCCTCCTTCAGGAGGAGAGAGGTAGATTACTTTAAGGCCGGACGCCTCACCGAGTATAGCGACGGGGCCGATCAAGTTAAGTTCCATGACCATCCAGTGTGTCCCCCTTTTGGGAGAGGGGGGGTGGAGGATGACCCAAGTTAAGCCGACCTCGGGTCACATTCATTCTCTGTAGGAGATTGTGGACAACAAATTTAAAGCCAAATTATAATTAAATATCAAATTGGTATTTATGAGCATGTAATCCAGTAGTGCGAAAAATACATATTTCATAATTTTATTTTATTATTTATTTAAATTATTATATCAACTAGCAAAAATATGCGACCAGAGGGGGGGGGGGGCATATTTTTGCTATTATATATGACGAACAAACATATACTACACTGCCCCCCCCCTCAAGAGGGAGGGGTAATGTCTGGGAGGATGGTATCTTGAAAACAGATACTGCACTACTCTTCTCCCCCCTCCGCAAAAAAGGAGGAGGTAATTCTTGGCAGGATTGTATCATAACCACAGAACAGATAATACACTACCCCAAGTAGACGTAATGCCTGGGAGGATAGTATCATGACAACAGAACAGATATTACACTAACCACCCCCTGAATTGAGCATTGAAAAATAGTACATTAGTTTGAAATAGTATAATAAACTGAATTGAGCATTAAAAGATAATAATGATAGTATAGTTTCGGTTCAGACAGACATATACCAAATCTCCATGAGTAATAGATGTATTGTACATCTATACATTAATAAAATTATCAGCCAATATGTCACGTGTCTGTGTGGTTTATCGCCGAAACCTAACTTTGATAAATACACATTCATTTTTTTCATTCACTATTAATCGAATATTTATTGAAATCAAAATAAGAGAATAGAAGACTAAACGTAATTAAAAAAAATACTATTTAAAAAAAATTGTAAACAGGACTATATTTTCCCTCTGCACAGAAATGTGTCTCAATCCGGGCAATGCTGAGTAAACACAGCTAGTTGAATATACAGTATATATACATATATGTACTGCTATGTATATCATATGTCGATACTAGCAAAAACTACCTGGTCTCCGGGCAGCACTTAATAAAGCTGTAGTCTTTTTTAGAGAAAAACAAAAAATAATTTGGTCATTTGGAGAAAAACAAGAAAAAGATGATTGTCATGGTGTTATTTGAGATATTCCAATGTTCTAGGAAAAGGTTATTTTATATAGTCTTTTCGATGTTCAAAGTCGAGAAATTTAATTTTGTATAAGCATAAAAATGAAAATAAATTCCATATTAAAAACTGGTTATATAATGCAATGAATAAACGAAAATATGGAACGTCTATTGGTAAAATAAAACAATTTTATATTATTGAGTAATTTGAAATGGTTATTTTGTGCTTCCCCTTTATTATTAAAGACAGAAAAAAAGACTTCTTTTTTTTGTAATTTAGAAAGTTGAGAGAAGGGGTTTTTTTTCTTCTTTTTATGGCAAATGTTAAAGTCATCACCATTATTATCATCATCATTATCATCATCACTACTACTGTTGTTGTTATTAACAACAAGTTTAAAAAATATGCGCTTTATGCCGAGTTTATATTTTTAAAGTAATTATTCCAAAGTAATCTAAGTTTTTTGCTATGTGTAAATGTAACCGAAAAAATAAAAATAATCAAACAGAAGTTATCATTTTGAATGCTAAACTTTTTTAATTAAATCACTTTAATTAATATTACTACTTCTTCTTTGCGTGTCTTTGAAGCATGTAGTCATACGACAGTTTCCAACTTTTTTACGCAGTCCTTTGCATTATAGTTGTATTCTGCAAGATCTTTCAAGCTGCACCAGTTCGGCAGTAGGGGGCAGACAAGACAGTGTTGCATCGTATGGTCCTCCTCTCCACATTCACAGATGGTTGGATCAGTTTTATAGCCTTATCTACTCATAGCAACTTTTGATCACTCTTTTTCCATTCTCAGGCAGTTGACTGTCTTCCTTTAGAGCCAGAAGGGGGGATTCCCATGTCAGTAGAAGGGGGGGAGGGCATTCTCTAGCCGTCTGATCCACAGCTGTAGTCTGGTCTCTTGAGATGTTGTTAGGGGTTCGATATGGGTGAGGAAGCTTCTCCTTGACTTCAGTCAATGTTGATTTGTCTGCCACGTATGACACTGTAAACTACCGCCTCCTCCTGAAAAAAATCTTGGAGCTGACAAATGACTTGGCACTCACAGACCTAATCGGAGCCATCTTAAAAGACAGGATCTTTTATGTTACCTTAAAATACAACCAAAGTCGCTGGCGCAGACAAAAGAATGGCTTACCTCAAGGTAGTGTGCTGGCTTCATTACTGGACAAAATCTACACGAATGCCCAACTAATGAACCAGAACACTGAGCAGTTCATCTATGCTGACGCCCGTCACATAAGAGAGTACAAGAGAGTACATTTGTATTAGTAGAAACAAACCTCAACTCGGCCTTAGAAGAGCTACTCCTCTACTACAAGAATAACCACAATTTATAAATGAATCATACAGAATATGAATTTATTAGAACTTTAAAAAAAAATATATGCAAATGAATTATAGCCTTGACTCTGTTTTTTAATGTCTGCTGTCAGTATATATAGCTTATTTTAAAATATTTTGTTGTATCATTGAACTAAATAAACCTAAGGTGTTTTGATATCAATATAGTTCAGATGAATTAAAAAAAACTTTCGCATTTATTCATTTAAATAGACTATTATTAAGATTTATAAAGCATGGTAAAATTGGTCAGTGTGTTTGTGGTCACTTATCCCTTTAAGGGTCATGTAGATTGACCAAAAGGTAAACTCAATTACTATTCTCTAAGGGTCACATAAACAAGCCTATATAAACTCAAAGGCTTCAGACTCTTACTCTTTTTCCCCTTTTCAACTACTACGGTCGATGTGGGTTAACAGGTGACTGCCTTACGACATCAAGCCTGAGATGGCTGTCATGAGAGCATCTCTCCTTCAATGACAGAATAGCCAACAATTACTACATTGCAGCGTGAAGCATGTTATTTATACATTTATTTACTTAAATATTTTCTTAATTCACTTATAATTCTTTTTATTTACCTACGACTTTTTTCGATATGACATTTAAGTAAGTTATACATAATTTTTCCTAGCTCTAATCTTTCATTACATTGTAACTCTTCTCGTTTTTTTCGTTTTTTTTTTAACTTAAATTTTTTTTCTCCTTTCCTTTCTTATCTCTTTTATTTTTTAACTTCTGTATTTATTTATTTATTTACTTACTTAAATTTTTCTTATTTCGCTTTATAATTCTCTTTATTCACTTTTTTTTAAATTTTTAAACATAGTTCATTCCAAACAAGGCAGGCTGCCACTGTAGACGTAAGGGGCTACTGAGAAAAAAAGAGTGAAGGCTTGGGGGGGGGGGGAGTCAACCTAAATTAGGAGCTGCGCAGCGAGATGTCTGTTTACATTAGTTTTAAATTTCTGCATGTCAGTAACGTCAGGAAAGCAGGGAGCAGGGAGGGAGTTCCAGAGTCCAGCAGCACGAGGAAAAAAGCTTTTGGAGTAGAAAGCTCTTCGGCATCTGGGAACCTCCACAGTGTATGGATGGGATTTGGCAGATTGTCGGGTTGGTTTAGTGAATTTACGTCGTGGGGGTACCAGAGTAGCAAGCTCATCAGAGCACAATCCATTGAAGTACTTGTAAAACAGGCACAAGGAAGCAACATTGCGGCGATGGGACAGGGGCTGGAGCTTGGTGGATAGTGAAGGATCTATCAAGTTGACGACTCTTTTTGGACCTTATCTTAGAGGGAGAGACTAGCGGATAATGCACCAGCCCAGATGTGGCAACAATATTCCATGCATGGGCTGATGGTGGCTCTGTAGAGATATAGGATAATGTCAGGTGTGAGAAGTTTACTGGCACAGTAGAGGGAGCACACCTTCTTTGCAGCAGACCTGGCAATGTTTTACAGATATTTTTGACATTACATTTAAGTAAGTTATACATTCTCTTTCTAGCTCTTCAACTAAGATAAGTGCACCGAAAGCTCAAGTTGCAAACAACTTTTTATGTATATTTTGCTTTTACTATTTACACCCATTGCATTGTGTATCATTTTAAGGCAGACGTAATGAGCAAAAACCGGAACAAATGGTGGAAATAGTTTTGACTTACCTTATCGCTACCGTAAAAGGGCTCGTCTCTGCCTGGCGTGCAGAACCTAGATGTGAGAAAGAACAAATGCATGCCAGAACAAGAGTATTTCTGCATATCGACAAAGTGTGACCGGCGTGCTTTGCCATCCATAAAAGACAAGCCTAATAGAAGTTGTCACTTGCGTTTTAGCACTCGAAGGGCGAAGATCATTGAGCAATAAAGATCGGTATTGAAAACAATGTTGTTGAAGAAGAGTATACCATGTAACGAAATTCAGGTAAAAGCACATTGTTCCCAAGTTCAGAAGTGAAAACGATGTTGTTGAAGAAAAGTCTACTACGTGATGAAGATCTAGTGGCAAACACGTTGTTGCATTGAATATAGTGTCACCTGAGAAGAGTATACTACATAACAAAGTTCCAGTGGCAAGCACATTTTTTCTACCTACCAAGGTAATTTTCCCTCCTTTTTTAAATTCTTTAATATTTTTTATTACTCTCATTTTAAAGTGGGAGATCTGTACTTCGTTTGTTGCTTTTCATTTGTATCTTCGAATAGTTGTCTAGGGAGTTTTGTAGAGGTAGTCCGGAAGGGATGCTTTATGCTTCTGATTTAGTGCTTATCTGCGAAACAATGGAAGGTTTACTTGTTAAGTTAAAGACTTAAAGGAAAGCTATGGAAAGTAAAGTTCTGAGAGTGAATGTTACTGTAGGTGTAGTGCTACTGGCAATTCAGTCTGCCTAATTTGCATAAGAGTAAGAAAGAGCCTATATAATTCTCTCCCTAAGAATAGTGAAAGGGAAGCTTATCTAGCCACTAATGAGTGCTAAACTTTCACTTTACAACAATAGGATTTTAATTGTCTCTTGAGGATTCGGTCTTTGTCGATACGTGGCTACAATGTTTCACTGCCAGTGCAAGAACAATAAAACAATAAGGAAACGGGAGTAGAACATTGAATAATGGACTTATTTTGGGCTACAGATGGATGCAAGGCAATAATGAAAGTCTGCACCATGGCGTATCCCACAAACAAGGAAGACCTGATTTTCGAAAGAAAATAAGTCAGATCATAAGAAGAAATATGGGACCCAAAAAAGGCAGAAAGAAGGATGTTCATGTCGATGAAACAAGAAATTGATGCATCAATCATAAAATGTCTACACCGTTTATGAAATGCGAGTAGATGGATGCAAGGCAATAATGAAAGTCTGCACCATGGCGTATCCCACAAACAAGGAAGACCTGATTTTCGAAAGAAAATAAGTCAGATCATAAGAAGAAATATGGGACCCAAAAAAGGCAGAAAGAAGGATGTTCATGTCAATGAAACAAGAAATTGATGCATCAATCATAAAATGTCTACACCGTTTATGAAATGCGAGTAGATGGATGCAAGGCAATAATGAAAGTCTGCACCATGGCGTATCCCACAAACAAGGAAGACCTGATTTTCGAAAGAAAATAAGTCAGATCATAAGAAGAAATATGGGACCCAAAAAAGGCAGAAAGAAGGATGTTCATGTCAATGAAACAAGAAATTGATGCATCAATCATAAAATGTCTACACCGTTTATGAAATGCGAGTAGATGGATGCAAGGCAATAATGAAAGTCTGCACCATGGCGTATCCCACAAACAAGGAAGACCTGATTTTCGAAAGAAAATAAGTCAGATCATAAGAAGAAATATGGGACCCAAAAAAGGCAGAAAGAAGGATGTTCATGTCAATGAAACAAAAAATTGATGCATCAATCATAAAATGTCTACACCGTTTATGAAATGCGAGTAGATGGATGCAAGGCAATAATGAAAGTCTGCACCATGGCGTATCCCACAAACAAGGAAGACCTGATTTTCGAAAGAAAATAAGTCAGATCATAAGAAGAAATATGGGACCCAAAAAAGGCAGAAAGAAGGATGTTCATGTCAATGAAACAAGAAATTGATGCATCAATCATAAAATGTCTACACCGTTTATGAAATGCGAGTAGATGGATGCAAGGCAATAATGAAAGTCTGCACCATGGCGTATCCCACAAACAAGGAAGACCTGATTTTCGAAAGAAAATAAGTCAGATCATAAGAAGAAATATGGGACCCAAAAAAGGCAGAAAGAAGGATGTTCATGTCAATGAAACAAGAAATTGATGCATCAATCATAAAATGTCTACACCGTTTATGAAATGCGAGTAGATGGATGCAAGGCAATAATGAAAGTCTGCACCATGGCGTATCCCACAAACAAGGAAGACCTGATTTTCGAAAGAAAATAAGTCAGATCATAAGAAGAAATATGGGACCCAAAAAAGGCAGAAAGAAGGATGTTCATGTCGATGAAACAAGAAATTGATGCATCAATCATAAAATGTCTACACCGTTTATGAAATGCGAGTAGATGGATGCAAGGCAATAATGAAAGTCTGCACCATGGCGTATCCCACAAACAAGGAAGACCTGATTTTCGAAAGAAAATAAGTCAGATCATAAGAAGAAATATGGGACCCAAAAAAGGCAGAAAGAAGGATGTTCATGTCAATGAAACAAGAAATTGATGCATCAATCATAAAATGTCTACACCGTTTATGAAATGCGAGTAGATGGATGCAAGGCAATAATGAAAGTCTGCACCATGGCGTATCCCACAAACAAGGAAGACCTGATTTTCGAAAGAAAATAAGTCAGATCATAAGAAGAAATATGGGACCCAAAAAAGGCAGAAAGAAGGATGTTCATGTCGATGAAACAAGAAATTGATGCATCAATCATAAAATGTCTACACCGTTTATGAAATGCGAGTAGATGGATGCAAGGCAATAATGAAAGTCTGCACCATGGCGTATCCCACAAACAAGGAAGACCTGATTTTCGAAAGAAAATAAGTCAGATCATAAGAAGAAATATGGGACCCAAAAAAGGCAGAAAGAAGGATGTTCATGTCAATGAAACAAGAAATTGATGCATCAATCATAAAATGTCTACACCGTTTATGAAATGCGAGTAGATGGATGCAAGGCAATAATGAAAGTCTGCACCATGGCGTATCCCACAAACAAGGAAGACCTGATTTTCGAAAGAAAATAAGTCAGATCATAAGAAGAAATATGGGACCCAAAAAAGGCAGAAAGAAGGATGTTCATGTCAATGAAACAAGAAATTGATGCATCAATCATAAAATGTCTACACCGTTTATGAAATGCGAGTAGATGGATGCAAGGCAATAATGAAAGTCTGCACCATGGCGTATCCCACAAACAAGGAAGACCTGATTTTCGAAAGAAAATAAGTCAGATCATAAGAAGAAATATGGGACCCAAAAAAGGCAGAAAGAAGGATGTTCATGTCAATGAAACAAGAAATTGATGCATCAATCATAAAATGTCTACACCGTTTATGAAATGCGAGTAGATGGATGCAAGGCAATAATGAAAGTCTGCACCATGGCGTATCCCACAAACAAGGAAGACCTGATTTTCGAAAGAAAATAAGTCAGATCATAAGAAGAAATATGGGACCCAAAAAAGGCAGAAAGAAGGATGTTCATGTCGATGAAACAAGAAATTGATGCATCAATCATAAAATGTCTACACCGTTTATGAAATGCGAGTAGATGGATGCAAGGCAATAATGAAAGTCTGCACCATGGCGTATCCCACAAACAAGGAAGACCTGATTTTCGAAAGAAAATAAGTCAGATCATAAGAAGAAATATGGGACCCAAAAAAGGCAGAAAGAAGGATGTTCATGTCGATGAAACAAGAAATTGATGCATCAATCATAAAATGTCTACACCGTTTATGAAATGCGAGTAGATGGATGCAAGGCAATAATGAAAGTCTGCACCATGGCGTATCCCACAAACAAGGAAGACCTGATTTTCGAAAGAAAATAAGTCAGATCATAAGAAGAAATATGGGACCCAAAAAAGGCAGAAAGAAGGATGTTCATGTCAATGAAACAAGAAATTGATGCATCAATCATAAAATGTCTACACCGTTTATGAAATGCGAGTAGATGGATGCAAGGCAATAATGAAAGTCTGCACCATGGCGTATCCCACAAACAAGGAAGACCTGATTTTCGAAAGAAAATAAGTCAGATCATAAGAAGAAATATGGGACCCAAAAAAGGCAGAAAGAAGGATGTTCATGTCAATGAAACAAGAAATTGATGCATCAATCATAAAATGTCTACACCGTTTATGAAATGCGAGTAGATGGATGCAAGGCAATAATGAAAGTCTGCACCATGGCGTATCACACAAACAAGGAAGACCTGATTTTCGAAAGAAAATAAGTCAGATCATAAGAAGAAATATGGGACCCAAAAAAGGCAGAAAGAAGGATGTTCATGTCAATGAAACAAGAAATTGATGCATCAATCATAAAATGTCTACACCGTTTATGAAATGCGAGTAGATGGATGCAAGGCAATAATGAAAGTCTGCACCATGGCGTATCCCACAAACAAGGAAGACCTGATTTTCGAAAGAAAATAAGTCAGATCATAAGAAGAAATATGGGACCCAAAAAAGGCAGAAAGAAGGATGTTCATGTCAATGAAACAAGAAATTGATGCATCAATCATAAAATGTCTACACCGTTTATGAAATGCGAGTAGATGGATGCAAGGCAATAATGAAAGTCTGCACCATGGCGTATCCCACAAACAAGGAAGACCTGATTTTCGAAAGAAAATAAGTCAGATCATAAGAAGAAATATGGGACCCAAAAAAGGCAGAAAGAAGGATGTTCATGTCAATGAAACAAGAAATTGATGCATCAATCATAAAATGTCTACACCGTTTATGAAATGCGAGTAGATGGATGCAAGGCAATAATGAAAGTCTGCACCATGGCGTATCCCACAAACAAGGAAGACCTGATTTTCGAAAGAAAATAAGTCAGATCATAAGAAGAAATATGGGACCCAAAAAAGGCAGAAAGAAGGATGTTCATGTCAATGAAACAAGAAATTGATGCATCAATCATAAAATGTCTACACCGTTTATGAAATGCGAGTAGATGGATGCAAGGCAATAATGAAAGTCTGCACCATGGCGTATCCCACAAACAAGGAAGACCTGATTTTCGAAAGAAAATAAGTCAGATCATAAGAAGAAATATGGGACCCAAAAAAGGCAGAAAGAAGGATGTTCATGTCGATGAAACAAGAAATTGATGCATCAATCATAAAATGTCTACACCGTTTATGAAATGCGAGTAGATGGATGCAAGGCAATAATGAAAGTCTGCACCATGGCGTATCCCACAAACAATCAAGACCTGATTTTCGAAAGAAAATAAGTCAGATCATAAGAAGAAATATGGGACCCAAAAAAGGCAGAAAGAAGGATGTTCATGTCAATGAAACAAGAAATTGATGCATCAATCATAAAATGTCTACACCGTTTATGAAATGCGAGTAGATGTTGCAAGTTTGAAAAATTTAGACAAGAAGGACTTAATTCAATTAAGGTTAATTGAAGGTTTAGTAGTGATACAACTACAGCGACAGTAGCAGCCGCCATTACAATTTTGAATCTGTGTTTAATTCATAAGCTCGACGCTGATTGGTGCAAGTATTTAACTTCCTTTCTGGCTTGCCCAATCAGGGGCCATCTCTCATGCGAGCAAACCACGTGATGAGAGATTATATAAGGGTTAACAAAGTATAAACTTTCTCTTTTCTTTCCCACGTGCAGGGACTGACAACTCCATATTGTTCGGACTAACCTCAAACTTCTCTCTTCGGATGCAACAGACATCTTCCAGAGCTTTTGGCCCTGGATTCGACTTCAACAAGATGACTCAAAAATTCAGCATGGCTACAACCGCGACACACGTGGACTTAATATAACACACACACATCCACAAATACATACACACGGTCTGACTTCCACACCTGTGTACGCACATAAACATTCTCCATATATGAACTCTTTCTATTTTATTACAAACAGGGCATTCCTCCTATCTCATATATGAACTCTTTTCTCTTCCCTACATCTATTTATCCCCACGTGGACTTCATAACTTTTCCTCTTCGTCCGTACTCATGGGCGTATTCCTTTACAAACATCCTTCTCTTTCATTTCTCCCTTTATATACATATTAACAAATACGGCCAATAAAGTTGTTATAAATATTAGAAATGGACTTTGTCTAATTTCTATAAAGGTATGTGCAATGCATAACACCGATATAAAATAATGGAACAACTATAAATAAGAAATATGTCTTGAATACCTGTATTGACTTTATGCAACAGCAAGAATTCATACAGAAATAGAACCAGTATAAAACTCAACCTGATAAACAAATATTCGCCGATACTTACATGTTAAAAGGGATTTTAAAATGTTGATATTGTGGACGTGAACATGAAATACAAAAGGAAAAATGCCCAGCATTTTAAGAAAGTGTACAGGTTGCTTAAAAAAAACATTTTCCAGCAGTATGTAAATTTATAAAGAAAAACGTTGAAAGAGTTGAAGAGAACGAACCCACTATGGAAGTCTTTTCATTAATAAACAAAAATAAGAAGTAATCTGTGTACCAGACAAGAAAAGTTATACGATTAAATAGATTTTAAGGGTTATATTTTCCAGAAGCGGCATACCAAAAACCCTGGTCTCCATAAATGCTTCAGTTTTGTGATGAAGATTTTAGTTTATGGTTGGAAAAAATAGGGTGTAAACCATATAAGACACCACCATATTATCCTTAATCGAATGGGTTAGTGGAGGGAATGGTGCAGACCATAAAAACGGGACTAAAAGCATGTTCTCAGCAAAAAGAAAAAAATAGTTTTTTTTTTACCAAAACAGATTTTTTATCAAGGCTGCATTTTAAGCTATCGCACAATACCAGAAGACTAGAATGGGAAATTTAATGGGAAAGCAAATTAGAGCTCCACTAAGAATGTATTATTCCACAAGTGAAAACATTTGGTAAAAAAAAAACAAAGAATCAAATCCAGAAAGAGTTGAATTTATCATGCAAAAAATGTCACATACAGCTATAATAAATAGAGAAAAGGGGAAAAGTGTATTAGCACAGACAAGGCTGCACAGAATGGAATTTGGAGACAGTTGACCCACTGAACCGTGTGAACTGGAGAGTGAGCTTGCGTAATATCAGAAAATGACTGACCCCTTAACAAAGTGACGTTAAATGAATAGAAGAACGAAAGAAAAATATCAAATAAGGCCCCAGGGCAAATATGAAGAGCAAAATGATGAAAAAATCTCTACAGTTCCTGCTGGTACTAATTGGTTAGAACACCTTTACAGAATGAAACGTCAGAAGATAAAATAATGCATGATTAAGCGGACCAGAATGAGTTTGAAAATTCGGATGAAGATCAAATAATGAAAGAAGACGACCCTGGTTACAGTGTAGCGCCAGATAGATCTAGAGAAAGAAATACAGAAGAGAGAGAGAGAGAGAGAGAGGAGCAAAATAATCCCAAAAATGTAAAAGAGCCTATACAATTATCTCTCTAAGAATAGTGAGAGAGAAGCTGGTCTAGTTACTAACGAGTGCTAACCTTTCACTTCACAATAGTAAGGACGACAAAGTTACCTCCCTTCAAAGTTATCTCACTTTCGGAGAATGGAGTTTTGTGATCAGAGTTGTGTCCTTGGAAGAAAGGTGTCACGAGAGACACCAAATTTTCTGAGAATATGTAACCTTGTCAGTGTTCTCGAGAGATCATGGAATCTGAGGGTTAGACCCTCTTCCTTCCTCTATTTTTGCTTGCTGGCTGTCGAACTAAGAAAACCTACCGGACTTTCACCTGACCTCTACAAACGGACACCCCCATGGAGTTACTATAAGTTATTTCTTGTGTGCTTTGCACGACTTCTGTACTTTATTGTTACAACTATGTGCATTCAATTGTGTTTGGGACTGATATGTTAACTATATGTACATTCTATCTTATACGTCTCCTTTATGTTGTGTTATAGTTTATTAAGACAAAACTATTAATAAGTGTATAATCTTTTAACCAGGCCTCTTTGCTGATGTGTGTGTACTGGCATCTACATGTTTAGGGAGAGTTGTTTGTATTCTCTACTCACATTTTGCCTATATTCACAGACTGAGAATACTCAATATTCTCATTCTTCATTATCAAAACCAAAGTGATGATCAGTGGTTGTAGTGTAAGACAATGGAGATGGATGAGAACTCAGATGTGGACAAAGTATATTTGTATGGCGAGGCTATTGAGTGATATTATTGGAGTACAGGGTGGAGCAGGTGATACTGTCATTGCAAGAGTTAGGAGTGAATGAATTAAGTTCAGGGAACTTCTGCCATTACTAACCAGCAGAGTGTTACCATTGTCAATGAAGAGAAGAGTATATAAGTCAGGTGTACACAGTGTGATGAGGTATGGAAGTGAAAGATATTTTAGTTTGGAAGTCAATTTCTAAAAGCCGTTCAATGCATGCCAGCATGTAAAACGGATGTTAAATCGAATATGATAATGATTTGAATTTAGCTATGAATTTTTTCTTATAAATTCTTGTTTTTTTTTTAATTTTATATGTCGTTTTTTTATAAATATTTTACCGTCAGCCTATGAAGAATTTGCCTGGGGGCATATTCTCTTCATTTGGGAATACTATGGAGATCATGGGGTGATATCTTTTTTTTCTCTGAGGACTTTAAATGATCCCCTTCTGTGTAAAGAAAATAACTTCATACCCCCCCCCCCTTCCTACCATGTTAAATGGGACTCTACTATTAAACAAAGATCTTGCCGGACTTATACTTCACTTATTATTTTTTTTATTTTTGGTATAATATTTTTTGTATAATATTTTTAATTAACACACACAGGGTTCTTACCGGTTTGTGAACAAATGCTATGGATAATTATTTCCCAAAAAAATGGTATTTTCTTCAAAGTTCATTTTTAATTTTTAAATATTTTAAATGTTTAACTTTGAATTTAATGAATTTATTAACTTTTCTTTTTAAATCTCTTACCATTATTTTTTCTATTTTATTCTTTTATTTTATTTCATTATATATTTAATTTTTATTTATTCATTTTTAATTTTTATTATTATTATTATTATTATTATTATTATTATTATTATTATTATTATTACTTTTATTTTTATTCAAGTTTATTATTTTATTTATTTATTTATTTATTTTATCATTTATTATTTTTTATTCTTTATTTTTCATAATTATATTTAAACTTACTTCTACTTTTACTTAGTGCAATTGTTAAACTGCAAATTATATTACTGTTTTATCAATTGTTTTATTAAAATATGTTTTAAGAAAATGTTTCTTGAAATAGTTCTATTAAAAGAATATCTTTTCAATTTAATTAATTAATTTTTTAACTATATGTTCTCATATTTTCGTATTTTTCGTTTAGGAAAAAAAGTTTGTAATTGTAAAAAAAATCCTTTTTGTATTGTACAGTATACATTCTTTATTTCCTCTATTGTCCTTTTATATGTTCGATTTAATTGCTTTAAATGATATTTTAATTAGTTTGTAATTATCATATTCTAACCCTCTCTCAAATTGCTGTATAACTGAGAATTATCTGCACTCTAGTGTTGATGCTATGTTTTAACTTCGCACTTAGTGTCTATACCCTGTGCTGATGAAGTGACTCAATATCAATAAAAATCCATATCGTCTCAGAAACGATCGTACACGAAACTGTTGTTTATGTTAAATTCTTAGAACGTATGTAAATAAATATGTCATACATTTATTTACCTCGTATCAATAAACATTTGTGACAATCTACACTAATCAATTTGTGTTTCAATGCATCAGCGTATTCTCAAGACTCCTTGAGAAGATGTCTTGCGAATACACTGAGGCGTTGAAACACAAATTGATTAGTGTAGATTGTTACCAAAATTTATTTAATTTTATAAAAGCTCTACTTTGTATTGAGCATTTAAAAAAAAATATTGGTTTTGTGTTCATTATATAAATATATTTGAACTTGAATAATTAATATATATATATATATATATATATATATATATATATACAGGGCTTTACGCGCTCCATTACTTTTGGAGCTGCTCCCGCTCCTGCTCCAACGCCGAAAATTGGAGCTGGTTCCTCTCACGCTCCCCATTTTCAAAAAGGAGCCGCTCCTGCTCCAACTCCTATAAAAAATGAGCGGCTCTTTTTCAGCGCTCCATAATGAAAATGTACCTTCTTTCATAAACGTTCTATTCTGCCAATGAATGGTCGAAGTATAGGGGTGGGCGTCAAAGGATCTCATCGATATGTGTTGAGATGTAACTTTAAGTGTAAGACCGTAAGATAATATTTAACAAAATGTCGCTAATATTTTGAGAGTTATAGGAGAACATGTCGGACGAAGTATAAGATTATACGTAAATTTTCGTTTCCTGAGGTATAAAATAGAAATAGAAACATCCCTGAAGCATTTTAAAACAATTTTAATTTTCATTACATTAACAACCTATTTTTTCAGGAAAGGAAAATTTGACCCGATATTTTTCTTTTGTTTTAAGTAAATAAAGTTTTACTTTTAAACATTATTAGTGATTATTTTCTTTTAAAAGAAAACATTTCTCTAGAAAAGGAGAGACAGCCAGGGCAACATTACTCGTCATGTTGTTGTTTAATATTTGTTTGTTTTACGAACGTAACTATATCGTATAATGTATATTATTATTTATAACAGAGAAACGCGCACGTTCTTTCAAACAAATCGATTCATCCATTTTTTTCTATAGTACAATTTGGGGCGAAAAAAACCCAATGAAGTTTATTTTTTAAGGATTGAATAAAAAAAATATTTTTCATAAGTTGCCCCAAAAATATCAATAAATTGTCAATAAACAATTCAGAGATCCATTTAATGTCTTAAAATTTCATACAAAATATCTGGCCTAAACCTTGGGAGTTGAAAAAATATCGGGTCAAATCCCCCCCCCCCCCCCCCCCCCCAAAAAAAAATTAACTGGAGCAAGTTTTCCTAGGTCGGGCAAAACATTTATTAAAATGAAAAATTTGAAAAAAATGGTGAAAACATCTATATTTGAAATCTCTAACAAAAGCAAACTGTTTACAATTTTAATATTCAATAATAGATTTTTTAAGATAAAGAAAGATATCTAATCTACTTTCGGTTCTAAAAAAAACACAAAATTTGTCAGAAAATCTAATTATTTGCTTTTTAAAATTAAAATTTAAGATATTTTCTTTAATTTAATTAAGTTTAAACATCGGTTTAATTGTAGAATAGGGGCCGCTGTTTTCTTTCGCTCATTTCGCTTTGTTTTCGCCCAAATTTAGGATGAAACTAATTGCTCATGTTAATTGTATTTTTGGTCCTGAAATAAAATTCTCATTTACTTTTTAAAATGTTGAGAATCTAACTTTAATTCCAGGTTTTAATCGCTGGCGGCCATGTTGGTTTTTATTGTTTTTTTTCCTGGGACTAAATATATTTTTTCCTGGGACTAAAGATATTTTTACTGCTTTAACATTTTATTACAGGAGTAATCCTAGATATTGGTGGATTGGTGGCAGAAGATGCAACTTGGCTGAGACAAGAGGATGATTGTAACCATATAAACATGGCTGTATTAGATGCTGTAATAAAAGTAATTGGCATTGAAATGGGGGTTGGAAGAGGTGAAATTTAGGACTGATAGATTTTAACAGTCTGACAAAATTGATAATTCAACAAGTGGACAAAACTTTATGTAGTGATACTGACAAATTAGTTTGTCTAATTAGTATAAATGTGGGAGAGAATCTTTATAATTCTCTCTCTAAGAATAAATAAAGATAGAAGCTAGACTAGCCACTAATGAGTACTAACCTTTTACTTCAACACAATAGCATCGCCAATAGGATTTCAATTGTCTCTTGGGGATTCCGGCTTTGTAGATATGTGGCTACGATGTTTGCTGCCAGTGCAAGGACTAAAAAGCTAAAAGACAATAAGGAAACGGGAGGAGAAAATGAAATAACGAATTTATTTTTGCCTATAGCTGGATACAATGCAATAATGAAAGTCTCCACCATGGCATATCCCACAAACCTGGAAAACCTGACCACAAGAATAAATATGAAACCCAAGAAAAGGTTGATTGTGGCAGAAAGAAGAAAGTTCATGTTGATGAAACAAGAAATTGACAAAGCAATCATAAAATATCTACAAACATACATGATTCTGGTGAGATTAAAACTACAGACAATTGGACAAGGTTAGCTATCGATATAACACATTATTGAGGGTGTGCGTACTTGTTAATGATTGACTGTGAACCTGTGTGATTGGCGATATGGATGGAATTCCACGCAAAAACGGTGGTTGTGGTTATAAAAAAAAACTGAAGAAGATGGTCCAGTAGTGGAAGTTGTGATGGACAATGGCGTTGTTTTCACTCAGAAGTCCCCCAAGCGATGTTTAAAAAATGGAACATAAGAACGAACTACA
Source organism: Sepiola atlantica (assembly GCA_963556195.1). NCBI lineage: Eukaryota > Metazoa > Mollusca > Cephalopoda > Sepiida > Sepiolidae > Sepiola > Sepiola atlantica. Next base: position 69,450,841 of record OY744527.1, on the reverse strand, counting down.
GAGCTGCATACAAGTCAGCGGGATATGAAATGATGGGACAAAATCATCGAACCTTGAAAGTAATAGAGGGGGAAGAAGAAATCTCGCCAATAAAAGCAACGTTTTGGTACAATATGGTGCCTAAAGTCAGACAGAGGAAGTAGGCAGTGACATCAAGGACGATTTTTACATATGAGTAGAGGCACTCAAGAGAGGTATCAACAATTAACAATGAGGAAGAGCTGGCAGAGATAAAATTTGGTTTGGATGAAGCTATCTAATGCGAGATTCACGACTCAATAAGAGAGGGTTGTAATTTAGAGTGCAAATAACCTGATAGTTTATGGGACACATCAGCATGTTTTGGAGTTGAGGTTGGTCCACTCAGATAACAAAGAAGATAAAAATGAAATGGTGCCGCCGCAAAGACCTTGAAGAGCTGGACGCGAGACTATGTCATGTAAAATGATCTTAAGGATCAAGAGTGCATGTGGCTTAAATGAGTGAAAAGAACATGGATTCAAACTTACCTTGGAAGAAATTGTCATGCTGAAAATAGTCTTCTTTTATGAAGAATCTATTAAGATAGTGGGTCGGGGAAGTGACAAATTGTGGGAAAGAGTAAATAAAGTATAACATCCAAGGAAAAAGACGAATTAGCTGATCGTTTTTTCTTTTAATGAAGTAAGAAGATTATAAATAGTAAAAAATAAAAATAAAAAAGGAGTAGAAGAAAGAAAAAGAGGAAGAAGATTGATGATAGTTAAAGGAAAA
>OY744527.1:69227588-69445088 GCA_963556195.1 Sepiola atlantica | reverse complement strand
TTCTCAAGATAATTAATGTACAAAATACCTTGCACATCCCAAAATACGGAGATCAAAACCTTGCCTGCTGATGTTTGCATCTTTGGTCACTTTGGATGGCTTTCACCTATTGCTGTCCCCTCAGCTGACTGCTGATTTGACTCTGGGTTGATGTGGTGGATCTATGTTTCATCATAGTCACATATTGATGCAAAAACTATTTTTTGTTGCATTGAAACAGCTGTAATCAATGGTTTCAATCGTCAACGCGTTTGTTGAGCAAACGCGACATCCACTTTAAACACAGTTTTCTCATTGACAAATATTCATGCAAAATGGTGAATACACTACGTTCTGATATCTTCAACTCCTCTGCTATCTCATACAACTTCAATTTATGACAGACAAAAACGATCTTGTGGACTATTATTATGTTTTATGGGGCAACTGCCGAATATTATGGTGAATACACTACGTTCTGATATCTTCAACTCCTCTGCTATCTCATACAACTTCAATTTATGACAGACAAAAACGATCTTGTGGACTATTATTATGTTTTATGGGGCAACTGCCGAATATTATGGTGAATACACTACGTTCTGATATGTTCAACTCCTCTGCTATCTGATGCAACTTCAATTTACGATTGAGAAAAACGGGTTTGTGGCCTTTTTTATGTTTTCCGCGACAAATGCTGAATTTGGTTGATTTGAGCGTTCAGCATTATTTGTCTATACAACTGCGTTTAAAGTCAGCCACTGTTGTTTCTTATGGAATAGAGTCCGAATAAAACTTATCAAGCTTTGGCTCTGATTGAACGGTATTTTTTTCCCATAATAAAGTAGCGCTTTATCAACACACAAAATTCAGATTTTTCTTTTGTTTTGAAAATTTACAACGGTAAATTCATTTGAATAATCGTAATTTGCAAACTAATAATCTAATTGGGCTCAAATTTCGACACGTACCATTTGAAGGTTAGTACTTTATCACAATCATACATATTTTTTATTAGTAGCACCATTTATATGTTAGGCCCGAGACTTATTGAGTGATGTGTTATTATATTTCCCTTCAATATTCTAGCAGTCTCTACTCTTATGAATTTACTAGAAGTAATAGCGTGAAAGCGTGACTTTGTGCAGATGGGAGTTTTGTTCGTGGAGCGCTATGAAAATAGGAGGGGAAAGATCTAACAATGGAAAACGATTATTTTTGGTGTCTGCTCCGATAATAAGTTCGTCCCCCAGTCCATCTGTTGTGTTGACATAGAATGTTTTATCAAAAATGGTCTATCAACACCTATCTATGCCAAGGATCACCAAACTAAGGCCTGCAGGCTGGACCAGGTCCACGACATCAGTTCATCAGGCCCACCCACAGTACTTGCATTTTTGTGATAAAACATATGGAACACGATATGTTGTGATACAATTTAAATTTAAATGTTATGTTCTGAATTTGTAGCAAAATAATTGGCTATGATTAAGAAAAAGAAGAAAAAGAAGAAAATAGTTAAAAAGAAGAAGAAGAAGAAGAAGAATACTGGGAGCGAGGGAGAAGATAGACAATACACAATATTTTGCTTTCGAACGACATAATAATAAAATGTCTTTAAGGTATTCTTCTGCCGAATATCCCAAAGTTTTTCTTTCCTTTATCCTTTTTTTTATCCATAAGAAATAAATAAAACAGGAAAAAAAAATTAAATTAAAAATATGGCTTGGAGAAGTGACGGATTATGAGAAGGAGGAGAAAGAGAATATCACCTAGGGAAAAAGATGAGTGAGGAAGATGAAAAGAAGAAAAAGAAAACAAAACAATCAAACACAACAACAGTAAATCAGTAAGCAATATCCTAGAATATGTAGTACTTCCACCATACCAATTATATCATACCACATGCATCATCACAATCTATTTTTCGGTGCAGCTTTTTCTTGTAAACAACTGTAAAGACTGTAGTGTATCTTAATACGAAGATACGTACAGATTTAAATATCCCATGTCTAGCTCTGAATGTGTGATGTCAGTCACATGATTATCTTACATTCTATTTTCTACACTCTCTTAAAGTAATGTAGCACTTTCACTGCAGTTTCTTTGGGGAACATTTTGCATCCCCCCTGTTATTATATCTTACCTATACAGACTACTTGGACTCTTCCACTTACCATAAATACTGGGAGGACCTGCTTCTAAGGGTTGGGTTCACACCAGCCCGTGCGGTCTTTCTGTAACGTCAGTTGCTTAGAAACTTTGGACTGGTCTATACCAATCGAGGATTCGTTCTCGACAATCAGTCCGGCAGGAACTGGGCCATTTCGGTGGCCTTTTATCTATCAGGCTGAGGTATTAGTCCTGGGTAGTCCTATGAGATGCACCCTCCCAGGCTTTGCCTACCCTCTTAGGAGTGGAGTAAGTTTATTGCTTTGTGCCTGAGGCGGTTTGACCAGTGAATGCCGACGGGGCTGCCCAGGCAATTTTTTATAGGCCAGAGTGCTCCTTCTCTAGGGGCACTGGATTGACTCATCCCCACTTTCCGGCCTTGTGCCACATATTCCTGCGGCAGGAAGGAATTAAATACCTGGAACGACACACGTACAACCACTCTTGTTCTCTGTTGTATTATACTTTTTTCAATATACTTGTTTTCTCTACACTCTGAGTTCGTGTTTTCTTTCTGGACCCTTTACAGCCTCCCCCCCCCCCCCCAGCTTCAACGAACACTTGTTAGTACTTAACCAAACTATATATAATAACACATTCTCACGGACCAAATAAATATTGTTACAGTAACCCACTGTTATCGTACATTATTACAGCCTACAAAGAATTTTCTCTTCCAGCATCATCAATTCATCCCACTATTTGTAAATATCATTTGCATTTACTCACACAGACATGGTCGTCTGTCAATCTTCGGTTCACGATAGATAGGCAACCATCACGTATCTACAATAGTAACCAATGACTGATTATAATAAAGACCCATAGTTGTCAAATATTTTCTCCATAATAGTTTACTATCGGTTAAGCACCAGTCGTTGAGCCCAGTATCAGTGGCAGCAGAAGACAGCAGCAGCAGCAGCAGCAGCAATCAAACTGTCCCTTTTAAGGCAACCTTTCATAAAGTACTTAAATGTGAACAAACTGCCCTTTTTAGGGAAAAATTTTCAATATACTTCCCTATTTTGCTGCTGCCTACTTCCTGAGACACCCACCTAATTCCTGTCTGCCTCTCCAACTCCTGCATCATCATCATAGTTTAATGTTTGTTTTTCATGCTGGCATGTTTTGGACACAATGTCTCTCTGTCACATGCGAAGAAACTGTTGAAAGGTTAACTTTCAGTTTTGTTATGAGGAATGTGGAGTCGTAATCAGAACCCAACCAGTTCATGCAAGAACCATTTATCGAGTTTTTTCAGCTTACCAATTTTCTTCTGATAATCAAACAACGTTGAAATACTAACATCAGGTGCCTTAGACATTTCTCTTATATTTTGATATGGGTTTTGTTGAACAACTGCTTTCAGACGTTCATTGTCAAGAGTTTGTGACTTCTTCATCTTCAAGGTTCTTATTAAAACTACAGAATTTCTGAAACTATCTTCGTACTGTCCAATCACTTGTAGACCCTTCTCCCCATGCTCTCTTAATATTATTGGCTGTTTGGGAAGCCTTGTGACCGAATTTGAACTCATGCAAGAAAGTATACGCATTTTCTTCTGTTTCTTCTTTTTCTTCTGCTTCTTCTTCTTCCTCCTCTTCTTCTTCTTCTTCTTCTTCTTGGATCGTCCATCAATTAATGGTGAAACAGTTATGTTTTTCTGAAGGCTTATTGTATCTGCAGCACACCAAACCTGCACATAGTCCATGGTACTCCACTAACTGGAGCAATTATGTCTTCCCATTGTCAAATATATATGATCATCTGCGAAGCCATGCTGTTCTCAGAAACAGATCATCAGTTTGTTGATGAGTGCAACTGGAATACTGTTACTCGTGGAATAGCAGGATTTGTAGTCAATGTTTACTCTTCTAGATCCGCCGTGTTCTTTCTATGTCCATGCATATTAACAGGGTAACCTTGAGAAGGATGTGGCTCCTCACCACGCATGGGCAGTCATACACTATGGAGAGGCTATATTTTTCACATCACATAGTGCTGGGATACATGGTGACCAGCTCGGAAAAGTACAACCCCTCTGCACACCTTTTATCCAAATCTTCCTTATTTAGGATTTCATAATTATTATTATGCATTCATTATGCATTCATATTATCAAGCTTCAAAATTATATTCCGAAAAAAAAAATGATTGGAAACAGATAAAAGGATTTCTCGATATTGAACTAAACAATGTCCAAGTGACGAATAAGGGATTTATTAATTATTTATAGTTTACTTTTTCACTGAATGGATCAGTGTAATATATTTGTTTCTTTTTTTTAATTCGTGATTAGATGAATAAATTTATTATGATTAAAGAGTGCACATCAATTACTAAGCATGTAAGATTTTGTAAGATTTTGTATAAAACTCTACAAAAGTAGCAAATTTTTAAAAGTGAGTGGAAGAGCAGCCATCATTTTCCGAACACCCTAACAATCGGCTGATATTCACTGGCAATTATTCTGTCTCGACAGAACTTTGTCATTGACAGCTCATTCAACAAACTGACATGAATACAGCCTATGAGGAAACCGCCATTGTACACAAGATATCAAAGATTAGAGATGGCAGATTTCTGGCTGTAGCAGATGATAATGACATGTTCCTATTGTTGCTATTCTGAGGACAACTGAGAAGATATATCAGGTATTGTTATAATGACATTGTGGCGAATGTGATGAGCCCGACCCTGGATCAAGCAGTAGAAGTGGCCCAACTTGTCTTATTCTTATCCTAAAAGAGTTTGTCATTGCCTGGTGTCTCGTTTGAAAATTAAGGAAATGTCGAAATCATAGGTTACTAGTGAGGATCAAAACGACTGGTTATTGCATTGCAATAAGCAAATCCACCCCAATAAGAAAAGGGTGAACTTACGAATTATCTATATTCTCATTGGTTAAAAAGAATTAACTGAAATTATTTTATTTTAATGTCTGGAATCCTATTGTTGCTATTCTATAGCAACTGAGAAAATATATCAGGTATGGTTATAATGACATACCCCAAGTGAAACCGATCCTTCATTTCGTATTAATCAGATTATTCTATTGTTAGCATTGGTTTCCCCGATATATTTCTAGTTAGAATTCTTTCTAGAAAGACATTGGGTACTTACAGGAATGTTGGCAACATCCTAAATGAAAGTGTTTCTGTAGAACAAACTGGATTCGAACTTTGCGCACCCAGATTGTCAGTCCGTGTCTTTAACCACTTAGCCACCGTCACCTCCCAAGAAGGCAGTGATTTGTTACACATAGATACTTCTGTAGATACCAACAAAGATCAAATTGTATCAGATTTGTTGACAGTCCAGGTACTAACTGGTTGTGATTTTGAAAGCTTTTGCTTTTCAAAATCACCGATATCAACTTGATTCTTTAAATTGATGTAGTAATATGCAGTCTTCAAAAAGTCATCATCTATTTTTTAAATTTTATAACATCAAAACTGTATTTCTGATAACAAAACTATAAGACTATGACTGCCCGTGTGTGGTGAGGAACCACATCCTTCTCAAGGTTACCCTGTTAATATGCATGGACATAGAAAGAACACGGCGGATCTAGAAGAGTAAACCTTGACGACAAATCCTGCTATTCCACGAGTAGCAGCGATTCCAGTTGCACTCATCAACAAACTGATGATCTGTTTCTGAGAACAGCATGGCTTCGCATTTTTATATATATATTGTTTATTTTGTATAACACAATGAACAATATATATATAAAAATGGATACCATTGAATTGAATGTCTCCTACTTGCCACATATTTCTGCAAACGGCACACAAATGATTGCATCACATTTTACAAAATTTCAGGAGTTATTCTCAAACTTTCTTCTTCAATAAATAATTTTAATTGATCAATCGTTTGTGGTTTTCTTCTGAAAACTTCATTTTTTTTTAAGAAAACCAATGAGAAAAAATCAGTTGTTGTTACTTTGCCATAATAACAACTATTCTAACACGCTCTTGTGTTGCATACATCAAGATGGCGTAGTACAGGATGGCGCAATAAAAATGATGCATAATAAAATGATGCAGTAATGCAATAAAACAACTTTTATTTTTATTCATTTTTTAGTGTACAAGTTTTGAATGTTATACAGTTTTGATGTTATTAAAATTTTTAAATAGCTGATGATCTTTTTGAAGACCCTGTATATACAGGCTTACTTGATCCGAATCGCCCATCGTGCCTTTGTAGCAATAACAAATTATTTTTTGAGTGCATAAAGTTGTGATGCTGAGCTGCAATTGGTCAAGTGTGAGCCAATCAGGCAGCTCGGCATAGTAACCCTCTGGCGAACTTCTGAAAGCCTTTTGTCTACAGAAGAAGAGAACATTTATCAACTCGACATCGGCACGACGACAATCTCCTTCTCCCACTTACTGCCTTCAGATTAGGATCCTCTTTTCAGCATGGCCGAAGAGATGATAACATCACGTCAACCATGGGGCACACAGAGAAACTGCTAGAACACACAGTTGCTCTTCAGAGTAACTTACCTTCCTTCCCAGCAAAAGGATACAGTTGGGACCTTTGTCTATTCAAAACTAACTTTCTAATATTTATTAATACACATATATATATTTACAAAATATTTTGTTCCTATTTATTACCTATACATATTAATTATAAGATACGTCTTATACTAGTGATGAGACAATTCCAATATTTTTCCCGATTCCGATACAATTACCAATTCTGTTCTAAATTCCCAATTCCGATACAATTACCGATTCCGATTCTTTTTAAATCTCTAAATATTTAGCTATAGAGTTGTTTTTTGTTGTTGTTGTTTCTTTCGGATTACCGTAAAAACCCATGTAATATGGGCATATATTTTCGCAAACGTAAAAATAAACTTGTGGGAGGTGATCTATAAATTTTAGTTTTACTGCTAGTTTAAAATCAATAAATATTTATAATTTTATCATTAGTACCAACAATGAAAAATTAAGTTTTAAACAAAAACAAACAATTAAAAGAATCGTTTTTGGCATCGGAAATTAGGCACAAATTTTTCCCATTCCCATACCCTAGAAAGTTCGATTTTTCCGATTCCCAATTCCGATTAATCGTCCCGACATTAATTTATACCAAGATTTGTTCTGATACCTTCCCTGCCAAGCCGCCATTTGCAAGAGGTGTAATTGAAGGGGGTGTTGGTCCCTTCCTTACATTTATCGCACAAAATGAATTGAACGAACAACAACCGAGTAACAGGCAACAAGAAAGGGTTAACAGAGGGTTGGAACTGTGTCCCAGTGAAGAAAAGAGGCTGCCGGGTCGTCAGCAAATATATTCCCAGTGGAGATGGCTGCTGCTGGAACGATGCAGGGAAAAGGAGAGAGATGTTTCTTCGTTGCTGGCCGGTTTCTCTCTGCTGACTTCTTCAACTGACCAGGTAGAAAATAATCCATGAGGGGACAGTTGATATCAATACACCCTGCAAGCCGATTGGTCAGCGTATGACCAATTTGCTCACAGGGGACGAGAAGAAATAGATCCTATTTCAGTCTGCTACAGAGGTTCAAGGTATAAGCTCAGTGTTGTTTTTTTGTAGATATCGGTCATATGCATGTGAGAACAACCACCCATTCTGAAAGTGGTATACAATGAAAGCGAGGGCGAGAAGAAAAACGAAAGTGGAAGCGAACATGGCAAAAAATTTGTGCAAAGACTGTGCAATTCACTAAGAGTTGCTGAAAATCAATCCTTGGACTTTATACTTGCATGTTATGGTCACGAGATCTAACAATCTCTCCAGGAAGCTTGTCATAAGGTCTGGACGGAAGAACATATTCAACTAAGAGTGTCAGCACCACCATTGTATTATTTTTTGCCAACTGATGAGGCTTTTAGAAAAAAATATTCTGGTGGCTCAGCTGCAGATCTCTATCTGGTTACATGCATTAGACCTTCACCCACAAAATCTTAATGTTATTTTACATGGATGGTCAACTGACATAAAGATTTTGTAATTGATTATGGCGGCCATGTAGGATTTTTTTCGTTTTACAGAAAAAGTAAATACTCATAAGGAAGCCAATTCCACACGCAACTAGATATCATTACATATACTCTAAATAAATAAGTATTGCTGAAAAAAGTTGAATCAAAACAAAATCATCCAAAAATGCTATTTGCCTACTAGACTAGTGGAAAGATTTACACTTGAACATTTGTGTTTACGGTCTGTAAGTAAGCGTTCATTTTACAATGAATTAATGTTGGAAACGAAAACCCTGTAGCAATGTGCAGTGTGGACCGTAGCATAGATAAGGTGTAAATTTTTGAGAAGGTGCTAATACCCATGCGGACAATTAAAATATGTCGTGCCGACACCGGTTTATGACTCGGCACATCTCATGCCGAGTTTGTTTATGATTCGACACTACTAATAAAACCATATGTGTAATCCTTGAGCGCCTTAATGCGTGTGACAGAAATCAACACACTTTCTTTCTTTGTGCACATATAGCCACTCAACCCAACCAATCAGATCTTATCAAAGCATTGTACCAGCAGCAGTCACCAATACACTACAAAAGGAGTGTCCATTTTCACTCTGAGGCTCATTCGAGGCCTTTGCCCCTACCTCAACGCCCCACGGACCTTTGTCAGACATTACAGCGTTTTTTCTCCATATTGACGACAATAATCCAGTAGCAGTAGCAATCAAACTGTCCTTCTTAGGGCAAGCAAGAAGAAGCAATTTTTCCACCATACTACAATGTGAACAAACTTCCACTCTTTGCTGCTGTCTGCATCCTGAGATGTCTACCTCCTCCCAGCCTACCTCTCCATGCAGCGCCTGCTCAAGCTCACTCCATGAAGCGCTTGCTCCAGCTCACTCCCTCCAGCTCCTTACTGGAGTACCTGATCCAGCTCCTCTCCAGCTCCTCTCCAGCTCACTCCATGTAGCACCTGCTCCAGTTCCTTTCTGCGGCTTCTGCTTTATTTCCTTCCCATGGCTTCTGCTTCAGCCCTTGGCCACGTCCACACAGATCAGACCTACCTGAGGCATTTCATTACACCTCAGGGACGGCCATTTTAATTTCTGTGTGACGTCATCCCATGCTGTCCAGGTTCCAGTTTCCTCATCCCTGTCGATCAAGCCCTTACGGCTGTCCAGTTTTCTCATTCCTGTCGATCCAGCCTCTACTGCTGGCCAAATACATCATTCCTGTCCTTCCTGCTTCCAGAAAAATCATCAATCTTCTTCCTACAGTTCTTCTCCCTTATTTTCTCTTGTATCTATGGTGCAATAAATGCAACCTCTATTTAACACTGTTCATCTGCGTTTGTCCTCCCTTCTTTGCTATTGTCATATTTTTGCCTATGTCTACTTTGTTAGTTTTAAGACCTATCACCCTGTTACCGGAGTAGCGACGCTGCCCAAGTGTCGCATCAGTGCTGCCCAAGTATCAACTAAAACTCCCCAAATGATCAGCCCCTGCAACAAATGTTATAAATGTTGAAAAATGGATAAATCAGATAAAAATATGAATGTTGAATAAAAGAGATAAAACATATTTAACAAACAAAATGTATTCATATATGTACACATTTATAACTGGTTGAAAGTTATTTTATGTAAGTAATTGTTGATTTGAAAATTAAGTTCTCATTTTGTAAACAATTTGAAGTGAGAAAAGTTACGAGTGTTAGAAGTGAATGTGTGTATGCGTTTGTTTCCTGTTTTGTTTCTTTTTGTTTTCATTTTCTTTCATTTGCTGGGGACGAGGCATTCTTCCAAATGCCATACGATCACCCGCTATTTACAGACTCCAACCGAGAGCTCTTTTCAGGATTTTGGCTGTTCCCTTGAGTGCAGTTGTTTGGATTTCTCTTGCACTTGGTTCACCAGGTACACTCGCCAAATACTTTTTCAAGTTCTTTTTCATGAGTCCAGTGACTCCTATGATAACTGGAATTAGGAATCAGTGTGTATATGCATGTGACTGCAAGAGGATCCGGCATTGTGTGTGTGTCGCCTTTTGTCAGTGTGCATATGCGTATGATAGTGTGTTAACGAGTTGTGAATATTTTTTCATTCATAGCTCCTAAGCAGACAGTCCTGTTTTTTGGCCCAATAGTTTGACTGCTGAAAATTCTGGTCCTTAAATGCTTAGTCATCGGCTCCAAAAAAGTGATTTTTACTTTTGGGCGCGGAAATTGATTTTGAATGCACAAGCTTATTTTGGTGGGCAAACATAAGTGAGAGCAGGGTCACATGACCACTGTTTTTGCTTTTTTGTAGATATGTCCCTAGGAGCCGGTGTTTGTACAAAAGTATAATTTGTTTTTTCAGATATAATTTTTGGCCGTGGCTTGCGTGTTTTTGCACACACTGTTGGTCAATTAATAGGATTGGGATAAATGTCAATCTTATATCTACCCCCCCCTCCCGTTCTAAAACTTAATAAAGTTATTTAAAAACATTTTTTTTATAATCGCGAACGTTATTGATAGTAAACTGGAGAAATATTTTGAAAGAAAACGTTAGCCAAGATTTTAGAGGGTGAGTTTTCATCCAAAGTTCTGTTTAAATTTGTTTAAATGACTGGAATGAATGAATTATTGACTTAATGTGGCTAGTAAATTTGTGTCCTTTAATCGGGGATTTGAAATGAAAAATATAGATGACTTCAATTTTTGTCAGGCGATTACACACAAACAGCCTATTAAGGTTAGTGACCACCAGCCTGAATTTAGGGCTCATGTTGTGGTTAATGAAGAGTACTTTTTATTGGGGTTAGGGTTAGGGTTACGGTAAGGGGTTCATCTGTATTTTTAGAACTACTAGTATTCAATATATAAAATCGTATTTCAGGTGTTATTGACCCCTAAAAAAAAGTAAAAAATAATCACTTAGTTTTTCCCTCCTTTCTTCCTACATAGTTTTTCATTAAAAAAAAGTCTCCTTCAATACACACCAATCAAAATTAGTTACCTGTTTTCTCCTGGTCAGGAAATAAGTAATCAGTTTACATTACATTTTATATAGGAAATTGATCCCACAATCTAAAATCTAAAATATTGTCTTTTTTTTTTTTTCAAATAATTTTTTTGCAGATATCTTTCCAGGTTGTTTACGTGTAAATTGACTGACAAAAATTGAATCTCATTTTTATTATTTTAGTTAAAACCCTGGAATTTCCAACATATGCCAGCATGTAAAAAGACATTAAATGGATGATGATGATGATGATGATGATTTTCTTTTCTGACTTTAAAAATTATTATTCTCTTACCCCCCACCCTGCTCCTTTCCGAGAACAATGTGTGTGAGTTCGATCTTCACTTGTGTCTCTTTGTGTTTAGCAAGTTTTGAACTGAAAAAGAACTCTTTCTGTCTGTCTGTCTGTCTGTCTATCTCTCTCTCTCTCTCTCACACACACACAAGCATCACATTTCGCTCCACTGAAAAGTTCTGTTTTCTCAATTTAGAACTTTTTTTTTTGTTAAACCGCAAAAATTCCTTTATTTTAATCCTCTAAATATTTGTTTACCCTCAATAAAGTTTATCGTGTCAGACACAACGGTTGGTCACTGTGCAAATATTTCTTTACATGAAAAATAAATAACCTTACAATTTTTTATTTTATTATTTTTCTTTCTTTTTGTGGCGATTTTTTCTTTCTTACTAGTTGCATTTACCCGGCGTTGCCCGGTAGAGGGCTTAGTGAAAATTAATTCAAAATATAGTCATGTTTACAATTTTTGGTGCTTAAACAGATCAGACCCCATGGCTTCACATTTTGGCTCGGTAAAATAATACAACAGCCGAAAGGTGACCACACAAAATGAAACTCGGGATTCTGAAAACACAAACTAGTAAACGAAAAAGCACCTGCTGATTAATTTACATTCTTGCTTTGTTGTATTTCTGCTGTACTTAAAAGAATGACAATAAACAGTAATGTATACAAATATAACGATTTATAATAAGATGATGTAGTTTGCTTGAAGCATTGCGTGTATTATGCATATAGAGGGGTCATAGAAAGCTATCAAAATGTAAGAAGTGGAAATATGTCGGTGTTGAGAAGGAGGACAAAAATGAAGAGATAAAAAATTTTTTTTTAGTAAATCTTACTTAGTCTCAACTGTAACCGTTTTCCATCATATATTTCGAGGTAAGACCTCTTTATCAAGTGGTGGCTGTTTCAAATTAAGATTTGAGACTAACTCGAGTAAAATTTACGAAAAATAATTTTTTTTTAAAGTCACTTCGTTTCCGTTTGGCAAGAATAAAACGTATTTGACACAAACAGGTATCTGGCTGAAAGAAACAAAACACAGTTGATTGACACTGAAACGCAACTCTTTGGAAATAAAATAATTGTTGATTGATTCTAAACCACCTGCAATGGTTATCCTTATCCGCAAAAGGTTACTTGCAGACGGGAATACCCTGTCGCATTAGGGGCAGGTCTACATTGACAGCAAAGGCAAAATGCCAGAATGGGCATTTGCAGGTCATGGACGGCGGCACCAGGGGGGAGGGGTAAGCCTCCCCCCCACACACACACTTTTTGACTTGATCCCCCCCCCCCACTTTACTGTCATCAATAATGAAGTTATATATGCATGTGTTTAACCGGGCCCCCCACTTTTTAGGAGAGCCTCCCCACTTTTATAACTGTCCCGCCGGTCCTGCAGGTGGATGTAAATTAACCCGAGAATGAAATTGGCAGCTGATACTTAAGCTAAGTCTAAGAAATATTCCACACAGTCTGCCTGAAAATCTGTAGCAGTCATAAGAAGGACCTATTTCCTAATGTGAAGAACTGTTTTTGCTGGCCGATCTGGTCATACACTGACCAATCAGCTTGCTGGGCATATTTATTTCAGCTGTCCCTTGAGGATCTACTTTGAACCCTTTTGGCAATAGCAAGAGTCATCAGAGCGACTGCGACAAGCAACCAAGAAGGACGCCCCCTCTTTCTCTCTCTTCTACCTCGATCCCCTGGATTTTCCGAGCTCAGCTATCTCCACTCATTGAAAAAAAAAAATACAATAAGTTACACGTCTCCATATACTGCTAAGTGACCAGGAAGTGGGTGATCAATTTACGTTAAATTTATATATTTTGTACGTTAAAACATTAAATATTATTTCCGCATGTTATTTTATTGTAAAAAAAAATGCCCCCCTTCCAAAAATATAAGCTTAGTTACCCTCACCCACCATCTCAACGAATTCTAATTTCCATCGAAAACATTGAAAAAAAAAATACAATAAGTTACGCGTCTCCATTTGCTGCTAACTCACCAGCAATTTACGTTAAATTTATATAGGAAAGTAATACCTCACTCTAAAATTAAGTTTTTTTTTTAAATTCCTTTTTGTTCGGATATTTTTTCAGTTATTTACTTGTAAAAGACCCCCAAAAGTAGAATCTGATTTTTTGAGGAGGTAAACTACGATGGGTGGGGTAGTAAAAAATTACTCTTTTTTTTTTCATAATAATTTAATTTCATAATAATTATGTCTAAAGCCAAAAACTTGACACTGACATTGATTTTAGTATTGATTTTGTCTTTCCAAGAAAACAATGGAAAACATTGAAGACACAGCTGTGCAAGTATGAGAGGACATTGCAGCTTTTCATCTGTAAGGTTACAATGATGTGTAGCGTCTTTAATTTATGTCTCTTTATAATTGTTAAAGATTAATTTTCATTTTTATTTTCAGATTCTGTAAGAAACTGAAAAATCAGATGATGGCTACATCCGTCCACATCCATCCACTGTAAGGTTGAAAATTGATGAGGGCACTGCTTGCACTCTAAGTTGGACAGGACCGCAAAGAGGACTAAAAAAAAAATAAATAAAGAGCGCGCAAAAGTTTAAATAAAGGTCTTATAAAGTTTCATCAGAATACTGAGGAAAGAAATATCAACTTAAAGAAAAGGGTTACATTACCTCCCCTCTGAGGGGAGGTCTAAATGTCTCACAAGTCACATTCAATTAAAATGCATGGGTTCATAAACATACCATGTTACCCATTGCAGATTCGGTCTGGCCTCGTGTCGTTAACTCCTACGTGACCGAGGCACCTGCAATTAATGTTTAACAACTGCCTGAAGAAACGAAGAAATCATCAATTTGAAGAAAGGGCCTTTTATTAAGATGTTGGCATTGCCTTCTCTCCTGCCAGTGGCGGAGGACAGTTATCCCGAGCTACGGATATCTGGCCCATTAGTTTATCGTCGATCTTAAGTTATCTCTACCTGTCTGGTTCTTTCCAAGACTTCTAACTAACTGATCACTCCTACTTTTACACCCCCGCCTCTTTTAGCCAGGTGACGTCACATCTGCTTCTGGTACACAGAAGGTCAAGCTGACACCGCTGTTGCGTTCCACATTATCTCTTTTTTCGCACCCTCTCAAAACAGCTACACTCCAAGCAGTTTGAGGCCTGCCAGAACGCTGGTCACTCTCTGCTGATGTGCGACCATTTTTGAATCGGTTGAACCACTCCTTAATTTGTGTTACACATCGCATCTTCTCCAAACACATACTGAATCTAATGCGACGGCGGAGATGAACACCATTCCAAAAGAAAACTTCCAGAGGTGTTTCCGGCAGTGGATGGATGGGTGGGCTAAGTGTGTGCAAGTACAAGGGACCTACTTTGAAGGGGATTAGGGTCCCAACCCCGTCACGTATTTGAAATATTTTTTCTGGACTAAGGTCGGATACTTTTTAGACAGACCTCGTATTTGGACACCTTTAGTCCCCAAAAGATGCCTGTGAAAGTAAAGCAAGTCAAATCAAATCGAATTCATTTTCAAAACATACCAAAGTGCAACAAGCCATGTAAAAAGACAGTTAGAAGATGTGTACATGTATATGCAGTCTGAATGTTTGTCCAAGGTGACTTTAATCCTGGATATGATAGACATCGTCACTACCTTTGGTAGACTGTTCCACGAAGCAGAACTACAGACAGAGAATACTGCGTTTCTTTTATCAACATACGTTTCATCCTTACGGAATGTAGAGTGTAGAGAAGAATTATTCACACCAGTCGCCGGACTCGAACCCCAAAAAACGAGTTATATTTCAAACACAAATTCCAAATTCCAAATTCCAAATTCCAACGTTTTAGCCCACACGGACGTTGTCAACAACTCGATAAATCAGCGAGGGCTTAATCTTATTTAAAGGCAGCTGTCGTAAAGTGTTCGACTATTGAAAGGAACATAATATATATATATATATATATATATATATATATATATATATATATGATATTTTTATTTAATTTTAAACCCTGTCAAATGTTAGGAAGGACAGATTCACATCATTTCACAAAAAACTGTTTTTATGCAGATATTTTCCCAGAATGTAAAAAGACGTCCCAGCCGTTGGAAAATTAATTTTATAAAGAATAATTTTAAAATAGAAACTAAATTTTTAGAGACAGTATTATGGATAAATATTTTATAGCTAGTATTTATGGAGTTTTCTGAAAGGGGGTTTCTGCGGGATTATTGATCATTTGCCTCGTTGTGTGTTTATCCAGAGTGGGAGCAAGTCGGCCCTAGAAAAAGGTTCGTACGACCACATACATTCCTGGCGGACGTTAATGCTGTCTTTTTTGATGGAATAAATTCGGAATGCCCATACTATCAGTGGTTTGGAACTCTAACTTGTGGATTGTGTGTTGACCGTTTTATTTTTGTTTGGGGGGGGATTCTTTCATCGTTGTGCCGCCCGATGGGGAGGTGTATTCTCGCACATTGTTCCTGATTCTTTTGGACTGCATTGGGACTAATTCCTTGTTGGGTATGCATAGTAGCAACCATACTGCGAAAATCTCTTGAACTACTTTCTTAAGAGGATTTCTCTTGTTTCTTCTGTTTTCTTATTAAATGCCCTCAATTAGGGCAACACCAGATTGGGCATTGTCAGTTGTTGAAATTCTTATTCCAGGTATATAATTCCCCTGATGAACTGCCAAGCAAGAACCTGCTTGAGTAGAGAAACACGTGTAGGGAAAAAACTCTTTAATTTTGAAAAATCTGATGAATAAATAAACTCTGAAAGGAAAAAGTCTTTTGTTGTGATGAATGATTTCATGAACAAAATGTTTTGGTAAACCTTCAAAAAAACACATACAAATGCTCTGTACCCTGTAACCGAGTATCATCGAGCTTATTTTTATTGGACTAATCCCGGTTTTCACTGAATAAACTATCTTCTAAGTGAAAAATCTCTCTCTCTCTCTCTCTCTATATATATATATATATATATATATATATATATATATATATATATCCTCCCTCTCTCTATCACCCACTTCTGTCTCTATCCTAAATAATCTTATTTTATCCCGTACCGTTTTATTTTATTTCATTTTATCTCTATTTATCTCTATGTATCTATCCATCTATCTATCTTTTTATTCATCTATCTATCTTTTTATTATTTCTCTCTCTTATTACTTTATTTTATTTTATTTTATATATTATATATTATATTTTAAATTTTATATTTTATATTAATATTTTTTTTTTACATCATTATTATTTTTTGATTTTGATTCTTAATGGTCTCAACCACGTGACTTTCCAAATTTTAATTTTAAATTTCTTTTCTTTTTTTCCATTTCATTCTTTCCAAATATGATCTAAGGTTAAGATCGGATTCTAACTCTGCCTGATGAGATCTCAGTTTATAATAGCTGTTGATCGATAACATCGACATGCCTATGTCGCAGATTTTGTACATGTCTGTGTAAATCAAAATAATCATATATATATATATATATATATATATATATATATATATATATATATATATATATATATATATATATATATATATATATTTAAATGTTGAATTAAATTAAAGATAATTGAATTATCGTTTAATAATAATCTATCGTGATGATATAAAGTTCAATATATTGAATAGAGCAATCAATTCTGGATAAAACAAAAAACTATTATAAACTAGATTACAACTCTTACAGTAATTTGATTTATAAAGAACTTAACAAATCTTACAAAATCACACCACCACACACTCTGAACAATATAAACAAAGAGGCTAATCCCTGATAACATCGTTGAAAATTACTAATCATGCTGAAATAGTAACCCCCCGCCACCCGAAGATTCTCCCTTAAGACCACAAAAGTAACTTCCATGACAATCCTTCAATTAGGTTAATTTGCCCTACTAAATCGGACATAGGAAAAAAGTCTTAGACAGAATTATACCAGGAAAAAAATGTTCTTTTCGTTATGGACATCTTCTGACACTGTGATTAGTTGTTTTCTTAACCTTAAAGATAAATATAGACTAAATTTCATAACTTTCGATATAAATAGCTACTACTAATCGATATCTCCAAGCCTCCTTAATAAACCACTAATTTTAGCAAAAAATAACTCTGACCTCACTGATATGGAAATCAACTTAATATTACTAGCTAGAAGATCCATACTTAGCTTTGACAATAAATATTGGACCAGGAAAGACACCCCTAACAATTACGACGTTGTTATGGGAGCATCTGACTCTGCCCAAATTAAAGATCTAGTCGGCCTTTTCCTCCTGCATGAATTCAGACATAAATTCAAAAATATCCAGGGGGATTGTATAGAGATGATGCCCTTTTTGTTTCCAAAGAAAGACCCAGAATTTACAACAAAAGTATTGACCAATTACACAATTCTTCAATAATTTCGGCCTCTCAATAACCATTGACCCAGGGAAGAAAACATCCACTTTCCTTGACGTTGCATTAAACCTTAATTCTGGATCATACTCCCCTTACCACAAACCCAACCTGACTCTATTATATGTACATAAATATTCCAACCACTTTAAATCCATCATAAAGTCAATAATCCCATCCGTCTCAAATAGAATCTCTAAGCTATCAGCAAACAAATCAGCATTCGACCAAAACTCTAACTTTTATAATAATGCTCTACTGAACTCAGGCTACTCTGATAAGATAACATACAAGCAGGAACACCATACACATAAAAAGCGACCCCTCAATACTATTACACGCAATATGATGCAAAAGCATAAAAATCCCAGAAATAGAACTAATACCAATGCCACTAATACGAATAATATAAATAATACAAATAACACCAGATATAATGAACCCAGTACTTCTAGAGAAGTGGACGCACTTGTTAAACTTCAAATTAAAAATCAACGTAAACGTTTAAGGAGGAAGAAAAGCATTTGATTTAACCCCCCGTACAACAATAATGTTAAAACTAATATCCCTAAGGAATTCTTCAAAATAATTGAAAACTCATTTAAATACCCACACAGATATAGTACTATCATAAATAAAAACACCATTAAGATCTCGTACTCCACAATGCCAAACTTAGCCCAGACTATAATAACTACTAACAATGAGAAAATTAAATATGCCGAATCAGTCAGTACCACTTCCACACCTACTAACAATTGTAATTGCCATAACCCACCACTATGCCTACTCAATAATAACTGCATACATAAAGATGTGGTCTATGCATGCACTTTAACCAAATTATCCCAACAAACCTCTAATCTCAACAATACCAATGAATCTCCATCACTCCAACCAATGCCACCATCTAACACCAGAAACACGCACCCAAACAACCTCCACAACACCACAATACCCACCAACAGAAATAACTTAATTACTAATAGAACAACTAGACCTACTATATACACCCATATATGCTCTACCTCCCAATCAATAAAGAGCCGCATCTCCTCCCACATGTATTCATTCAACAACAACACCAATAACAAAACCTCCCTAACAAACATAGTTAAATATTTTAAATCAAATAATATCCTATTCTCTCTAAAATGGTCGATCCTAAAAAAATCAAGAACTTACACCCCAGACGCAAAACATTGTCATCTTTGCACTTCTGAAGCACTAATGATAATCACCACTGCAAGAGAGAAGAATATCGTTAACTCAAGAAACGAGATAATTTCATACTGTCGCCATAAAGAAAATTTAAATACGCTCAATTTATAACCCCAATAGACCCCCCCCCTCGCCACAGAACCTATAATTTCGACCCATTCTGATACTATAGGCCTCCCGTGATGTATAGTCCAAAACATATTTCATGCCCCATGAACAACGAGATTTGTAGAATTTTCTATTCTACATTACTCTTACCCTATCTTAAACTATTACATAATCCCGTTACCCCCCCCCCCCACTGATTGATACTAATTCGGATCGTCCATCTGCCTATGCATGTTTATCACCTCCAAACTTTTACTTGGATATATGCCCGATAGGGGGAGCATATTTGTACACATATATATACATGCGTAGATATTGTCTGGTATCTATGTGTGTGTATATGAGTAGGGGTATGTATGTGTATGTGTATGTAGGTGTATATATGAATATGTATATATATATATGTATGTGTGTATGTATATATATGTGTGTGTGTACGTATGTGTATATGGATATATATATGTTGTGTATGTGTGTAACTGTGTATATGTGCGAATGTGTGTATATACGTACCTGCCTGTGTCAGCGAATGTCCATTATGTAAGTATCAACATGCATGTGTGTGTGATGTATATATCAATGTTCACCTACCAATCACTCCAAACACATTTAACTATCTTTTACATCTTTGATACATAAATCCACGTCTAATACGACCATAATCTGACTTTATTACTCCACAGAAAATACTTTTAGTAAACCTACCTAAACTATAGACAAGAATTTACAAACCCCAAATACTATCTATCTTTTCAAACGAATTTTTTTTTTAATTAATTTATTTAAAAAATAAATTCTTAAAAAAAAAAAAGATTTTTAAAAATAAATCTTTCCCTAAAATAGATATTTAAAAAATAAATTTTTCAAGATAATTAAAAAAAATAATAATTCTAGCCCATGACCTCTAAAACGCTGACCGAAAGACAAGCACTAATTTTCATCAAATTCCCTCCATATCTTTCTAATCTATCCCCACCCGTATATAAAATTATTAACCTCGGCAAAATATAAACAACTCCCTTCCTCCAACCATAAATATCGTACAGCTTGACGCTGACCACCTAAGCGTCCATTACACATACCATAATCCTCCTTCTTTTCTTTCAGCTACTTAAAAAGAAAATGTAAGAAGATATATTTATACAGTTGTATATATGCGTATAGTATATGTATGTATATATGTGTGTGTATATGTGGGTCTATATATATATATATATATATATATATATATATATATATATATATATATATATATATATGTATGTATACATACCCGTCCACCTCTCTTTGATTCCCTACATATAACCTATCGAAACACTGATCAACCAGGAAGCTAGAGGTTTTCGTAATGCACACTTTGATATACATCGAACTCTGACTGACAAACTTCATTCTGAACTCTGTGAAACGTATAATTCTATTATCAAACTACGTGTTTTTTTTAACTCTACATTCTCATCTCAACAAAAAACACTTTATCTTTTGGTTTTTATTTTGTGTATAAATTTTTCAAAGTTAAATGTTGCCGATAATATTTACAATTACATTGTCGGTTTTTTCTATCCTCTGAATGAAAACAGTTTATCCTTGAAAATCCATGGATTAAGGATATGAAGCTCTTTGCTTTGAACTTCTGATGTTCTAATAAATATTGTATCTTTACAATATTTTATTCTCATCTTTCATCTCTAGAAATATATATATATATATATATATATATATATATATATATATATATATATATATATATATATATATATATAGACCCACATATATGAATATGTATGAAGCAATCCAACAAAAGATACAAGCGTCAACTAATATCTTATAATTAGTGAAACATCCGGATAAAAAAACTGAAGCTCAATATACTGGATAGAGCATTAATATTATAATATAAAATGAAGTAATAAAATAAGGTGTCAATCAAATTTTATTAGAATTCAAAGTTCATGCAAAGCATCCTTAAGTCCTTAGCTCATGAGTTTTCAAAGATAATTCTTCTCTTCAGAGGAGAATTATCTTTGAAGAGAAGAATTATCTTTGAAAACTCATGAGCTAAGGACTTAAGGATGCTTTGCATGAACTTTGAATTCTAATAAAATTTGATTGACACCTTATTTTATTACTTCATTTTATATTATAATATATATATATATATATATATATATATATATATATATATATATATATTATTATTAAAAATAACCGACAATTTTTGTCTGGTTATTTTAGTGAGATTTATAATTAATTATGGCGGGAAAATTTAAATATGAAACTATGTTTATTAGGTATTATAAGCATTTAAGTATATTAGTACTAGTGTTAAAATTAATCTTGTTAATAGCAGGTTTTTTAGTCTCACTTCAGGTCTTTACCTGTTTGTCATTATTCCACTGACGATGGACCCAGACGGATCAGAAAGTACTCTGGACCAACATGTACATTACGGCAGTTTCATCAGCCAATTTTCTTCCGAGATTAAGATTTTAATCCGGAAAATTGAAAGGATCAATACTAAATTAACAAGACAAAAATTGTCGGTTATTTTTAATAATACGTGTCTTAAAGAAAAAATGCTGCCTCGATATATATATATATATATATATATATATATATATATATATATATATATATACAGGGTGATTCATAAGTCACTTCACTTAGCTATTTAAAATGATTACCATATGAAGCACAAACATACTATGAACTTTTGATGATTGTTATCTTACTCTCTAATTACTGCTATGTGTTATTTAAAAGTTGTTCGTTTATATATTTGTTTCTATATATATTTATTTCATAATCAATCAAATATGCTACAAAGAGTCGTAAATTCCTTGCAAAAAAGAATGGAGCTATGCATGCAGAACGAAGGTGGAAATTTTGAAAATTTGCTGTAATTTAAAACTCCCATAAATGAATTGGTTGAATAAACTTTCTGTTTTGTATTACTGTATTTTTTAACTTTAGAATTTCAAAAATAAATAGCTAAGTTACTTATGAATCACCCTATATATATATATATATATATATATATATATATATATATATATATATATATATATATATATATATGGGGTAAGGTACACGATAATTCATGAAAATGAAATGTCGTGATAGACAAAATGTGTGAAAAAATGACAAACGAAAAACAAAAACAAGAGATTTTTTGACTGGTTCGTTCGTGTTTTTGTTTTTGCTCCTGCACTCTAACTTGTTTTCCGTTTGTCATTTTTCACACACACACACACACACACACACACACACACACACACACACACACACACACACACACACATATATATATATATATATATATATATATATATATATATATATATAAGAATAAAGAAATAATGAAAATAAAAAGTTAGAATATTTAGTAATTCATAATCATTTTATTTTCTCTATTTCTTTTCAACTTATTTAGATTTTAAATTATATCATTTTAATTTTTTCTGTTGAACTAGCAACTTTGATTTTTTAATTCTTACCTGCCAAGGAAACTCTATAAATGGCAATGATTTTATTTATATATTGATGTCCTACGAATTCTTTGGATATTTTTTGGTGAGTCATAGAACTGATTTTTTGTTTTGGACTTCATTCTAACGTATCCTCTCATACCATTTTTCGCGACTGCTATGGTTGTCTTATCATCATTCCTTTCGGGCTGTTATCTTCGCTCTGAAATCAATTTCTTAACAGTACAACAAAGTATTTTTCTGTTTTAAAGAGCCGCTTTTATTTGACTATTTTAATTAGCCGATTTGAACGAGTTCGTTGGGATCGAGAGAGAGGTTACGCTAACTAAATTTACTAGTTAATATTCCTACGTTAGTCTGTAATCACTTAATTACTTGCAGAGGAAGGAATATGAAAGATTCTACTAGATTTCCTAAGGCTCTTAAATTTTTCTGTCATTCGGAATCTTTCTCGTACCCGCTACATAATTGGGTTGTTGACTCTTTGCTCCCAAGTCAGTAACTGATTCAATCTCGATTTAATTCTCCCACGGTGGGGACTCTGACGTCATCAAACCTCGTGATCGCACAAGTGCAAACTGAACCCTTAACCTTCTCTTGAACTTAAGGTCAATCAACGTCACCGCGTTCGTGGGAAACACATCGAACTGAACCTGCACGGGATGACTCCGCTACAAATCGCGTAAGTCAAACCCGTCTCGAATAGATGCGTCCAACTCTCACAAGCCATTATCTAACATTATATTAATGCTCTATCCATTATATCGAGCATCCTCTTATCACGATAGGATCTATAATAAAGATAAAATATTTATCTTTATTGTTTCATTTATATATATACTAGCAACACCTACCGGCCCTCTGGGCAGCAATTAATTAGGATGGGAAGCCATTAATTAAAAGAAAAATTTTACTCAGAGAATTCCAAAATTTTAACAACGAACTTTGGTAAATGTGTAGATTAACACACTCAGCTAAATTACACACACCCTCTAAAAAATGAGATCTTCTTTTTACGGTCATTCTAAATTATTAAGGCAGTTAACAAATATATTTTTTAACGCTAATCCTAAGTTCGACTGGCAAGGTCGTAAAACTTTACGCAATCACCCCAAAACAATAACGTACAGAATTCATCTCCAATAGCAAAAAATGATTAACTGCCATAAAACCCTAGAATGGCTAAAAAATGGAGGATCATTTTATGTTTAATTTATTTGCAAAACTTATACCCCAGTCTAAATTCTAAAATAATTTTTGTTGTTTCTTTTTCCGCCAGTTTTTTAGGGTATTCACACGTAATTGCCTAAAAAAGTAGAATCTCATTTTATCAATGGGTGTTCATCTACAATAATATCCAAACTTTTAATATTTTTTATTTATACCATAAAACTAATGTATTTAATTAGTTAGATAATTTTAAAGTTTTTTATTCAATTTTCACGGGAAAAGTAAACCCAACTAAAATCAATTGCTTAAAATTAAAATAAAAAAGGGACGTATAGTTACAAAAAATGTCTAAGATTTAAAAAAATTAAATATGGGTAAATTTGCAGATTAATACCCTCCGATATCCTCCAACCCTCGAAAAAATGACATTCTGCTTTATTTAGGCGATTGCGTGTTAACACCGTAGAAAACGGAGATAAAGAAAAACAAATATTTAGAATTTAGTGGGGGATCAGTTGAATATATATATATATATATATATATATATATATATATATATATATCAAACGTACTATGTTCCTAATTTTAGGGAACTTACCAAAAAAATGTTCTACTATCCCTAAGGCCGAGTGGCAAGGTCATAAAACGACATGTAATCGCCTAAAAAACGTAGCTACCCCCTAAAAAAAAAATGCGGTTGATTTAACTCCGATAGAAAAAAGAATTTAGCTAATGCCCTAAAACTAGCCCCCAAAATGGGGATCATTTTACATTAAATTTATACACAAAAAATTTCCTCCACTTTAAATTCCAAAATAATACTTTTTTTTTCTTTTCATCTTTCCATGAAGTTTTTCAGGGTGTTCACACGTGATCGCCTAAAACAGGTAGAATACTTTTGGGGTGGATGGGGGTAATTTCGCGAGGATGTTAATCTACAATCATACCAAAATACGAATCAATATTTTTTCGTAATTGGGACAGATCACAGTGCTACTAAACTATTGTTTTAATTTGTCAATCAGAATAGTGATAAGGTCTTTGTAAATATTAAACAATAAGTTTGTTATTAAACTTTACAATAAAGGCATTAACTTAACTAATAAAAAAAGTTATTTATTTATCTTTCAGGGAAATTGTAAAAACTGAAAAAAAGAGAGCAATACAAAAGGATCAGAGAGAAAGCAAGTGAGACAGATACAGACTCTCTGTCATTCCTCTCCCCTTTCTATTCTCGCTTATGCCTCTCTTGACCTTCGGTAAGGTCGTATTGAGCACTGGTTGTTTAAATTTAGGTGTTTTAGTTATTTTTCCGATTTATTCATTAAATAACTTTAAGTAATTACTGTTAATATATAGATAACAAACATAAGCAAATGCAATTCCAAATTAATAATACTAAATGTTAATTAATTATGAACGGTTTAAAAAATAGTTATGCTAATTTGGCAGTCAAAAGGTTATCTCTTAATCGTTTATCTGCACTATATATACAGAATATTAAGTTCATATGTTGTATTATTGATCGGCCTTTGTTCCGATGGATACTACACCCTATCAACTGGTATCGTCTTGGCCTTCGGGGCTTGATTTATGCCAGTCTATGGGTCTGTCCTGTGCAGTTCTAGGAGGTCCACCCTCCCAGGCTTTGCCTCCCCTCTTTGGGGAGGAGTAAGTTTATTGCTTACTGCCTGAGGCGCCCCTACCGGGGAATGCCGACGGGGCTGCCCAGGCAATTTTTAATGGTCAGAGTGCTCACCTTCTCGAGCGCTGACTTTTCAAGTCCCACTTTCCCGACCCGACCTTGGGTCACATCTTACCTTGTGGGAGTAAGATAAAACTAGCCTTGTGCCTAACCTCCTGGGGAGGTAAATAAAATGTTGTATTATTGATTAGAATAACAGTAACTAGTTTTGATTATTAAACATATGTGATGAATGAAAAAAACAAACTTTTGCATTTATTCATTTAGATATATACACACACATATATATATATATATATATATATATATATATATATATATATATATATATATATATATATATATATATATATATATATACTTTGCTCTTGCGAGAGAAAAGTAAAAAGAGACCAAACATGGCAAATGATAAAAAGTTTATTTGTGGGCGACAAAACAGCAATTTTCTTTATTTCTTTGAAAGTTTAGAAGGTCACGTAACCTTTCCTACCTCCTAATTGTATCACATGATTCTCCTACTTTGCTGGTGGAGAGAGGTCAAAGTTGACAGAAATTGGCTTGACACACTCGCACAAACATGCACACACACATAAGGAAATATTTCAATACGAATGTACACCCTCCATCAAAAGTGCTGAAAAAAAATAATGCTTTGCTAGTGTTCACACTAATATTCATCTTCATGTAAAATAACGTCTCAATAGGTGAAGTTAAAAAAAAAGAAATAAAAAAGAAATAAAAAAAAGAAAACGTCTCAAACTGGAAAGTTTAATAAAGAAAAAAAGAAAGAAAGAAAACGTTTCAAGCGGGATAGAAAGAAGTAAGGAAAAAAGCAAGAAAAAGTCTCAGTATCGAAATAGAGTGAAAGATGTCTTTCCGAATTCATTTTAGATGGTGGAGAGGGGTTCGAACATGCTTTTTGCTTTCTCCCTCCTCCTAAACATTTGAAATGTTTTACTTGCTAACCTTTGTGTGATGAGACGTATTTCTATTTAGCTATGTACAAATAAATACACATTGGACTTTATTATAGAGTGGAGGACACTACCACATACAAAGACACAGACACTAATCCTAGTGTGCTGGCTTTCCACACCTGACCTTGTGTCTGGCCTCCTAGAGAAGAGGTAAAAAATACTTTGACCCTGTGTCTAACCCCCTGGAGAGGAGGTAAATAAAATTACAAGGACACAGACACACATAAAGAAATATTCCCAGTTACTACTTCATACCAAGGCCGTCTAGATACAGTTCAAAGATTTTTTCTTCTTTTAATCGTTTAATAAAATTGTGGTCTCGCTTATAGAGTAAGGTGTGGGGTCAAATGTAACGGGAGCTAAAAGTAAGAGTGGACCTGACAAGGGAAATAATTGAGTATCCATTGCCCACTCTTCAGTATTAGAGGCTTATTAACACTACTTTACTTCACTTGAACCTTGAAAGTGAGCAGAAAATCGTTTTCCATAATTGTGTTTGAGTCCATTTTTACGCTGCTGAATAGTTTTTTTTTGTTGTCATTTCAATTTGATTTTAAATCTACATTTGCTTCTGCCTATAAATATGTATTAACGTTTATGAACATAATACGTCTGTCCTTCGTATGAATATTTCGATTTATCCATTCACTATTTGATGACATTTTGAACTTTTTTGCTACACGTGGTGATAATGTAACATCGTACGGTACGTTATATTTCTAATTCTAATGTTTCAGTTATATATATATATATGTATATATAATTATTTTAATAAATGTTTCATGTTCACCGACAATCCTCAGTATGGATGTTATAACTGTACTGCCAGTCGAACGATTTGAACATTTCAAACCCAAGCTTCTTACCACGAGGCCATCATGACAATCACATTTCAAATGTGAGAGAAATAAGTCTTGTATTTTTATTTATCAACACAATAATGTAAAAACAGACAGTTCTTATGCATCTAAAGGGAGAGAACTCACAATGTTGCTAAATTTGAATCTCAATTTAATTTCTTTCAAAGTGTTCATCTTACGAAGCTTAATAATTATTTTAATAAATAAATATTTTTTAATATCCATAGACATATATGTTTCATATATACATACTAAAAAAATACCTGTCCAAGGATGGGTAAAATTAATTCTTTAAAAAGGAACAGTTTTGCACCACCTTTATGATGAAATTTCACAAAAATCAGTAGTATCGAGAGACCGAAAGCACTAGAGGAATGGCCCACGATACAACGTTAGGTGCCATACTCCACCAATTAACAGCAGAAAACCGACAAATTGCTCGCTGCGTCGAGAAATTAACAAGAAAGATAGTGAAGAGAGAAAACTCTGTGGTCTTTAACGACACTTGTATATATATATATATATATATATATATATATATTTTGATGATATTTCACCCCAAACAAGGCAGGACGCCACTGTAGACGTAAGGGGCTACTGAGAATTAGGGAGTAGGTTTAGGGTGTCATTCTAAGTTGGGAGCTGTGCAGCGAGATGTCTGTTTACATTAGTTTTAAACCTCTACATGTCGGTACTGTCGGGGAAACAGGGGGCAGGGAGGGAGTTCCAGAGGCCAGCAGCACGAGGAAAGATGCTATTGGAGTAGAAGGCTCTCCGGCATCTGGGGACCTCCACAGTGAATGGATGAGATTAGCTGATTGTCGAGTTGGTCTAGTGAATTTACATCGAGGGGGCACCAGAGTAGCCAGTTCATCGGAGCATAATCCATTGAAGTATTTGTATAACAAGCACAAGGATGCTACATTGCGACGATGAGACATGGGCTGGAGCTTGGTTGACAGTGAGAGACCCATTAAGTTGGCGACTCTTTTTTGGACCATGTGAAGGAGGGAGAGACTAGTAGATGATGCACCAGCCCATGCATGGGTGGATGGTGGCTTTGTAGAGATACAGGATAATGTCAGGTGTGAGGAGTTTACTAGCACGGTAGAGAGAGCCAACCTTCTTTGCGGCAGCCTTGGCAATGTCTTCAATGTATTTGTTCCAATCGATGTTATCTGTGAAGGTTAGGCCGAGGAGTTTGAATGTTGAACTCTCAGGTAGGGTGTTATTTGCCATGACAATCAGTGGTTGGAGAGGTTTCTTGTAGTTATTGAAGGAAAGGAGCTTTGTCTTTGCGGCATTAAAAGTTACCAACCATTTATGACCCCAATCCACTACAGCTTGGAGGTCATTTTCTAAGGATTCAGCCATTGCCTTGGATATGATGCCAACATGACGAGAGTAAAGCATGGTGTCGGCAGCAAATAAACCAATCTCAGACTCTATGTCATCAGGGAGACTGTTTATGAAGCTCAGGAACAATAACGGTCCAAGGATAGATCCCTGGAGTACACCAGCATTTATGTCATGTTGCTTAGATGAACAGCCATCGAGGACAACCTGGATCTTTCTTTTGGTTAGGAAGGATCTTATTATATTAAGTAATTGCCCAGTAATACCGTACGTGCATATTTTCAGGAGAAGCCCTTTATGCCATACCTTGTCAAAGGCCTTGGATATATCAAGCGCTACTGCCCTAGCTTCATCTGCCTTGTCGAGTGTATGATACATGCGTTCATAGATGACCGTTAGGATGTCTGCAGTAGATCGTACTTGTCTAAATCCATACTGGCGGTCAGAAAGAAGTTTAGCATTAACTAAGTACCGGACTATCGCTAGATTGATTAAGGATTCAAAGATTTTAGCAAAGATTGGGAGTAGACTGATTGGGCGGTAGTTCTGAGGATCGGTTCTATTCCCAGAATTCTTAAAGACTGGTACCATAGAGGCAATTTTCCAGCTATCAGGAAAGCAAGATTCAGCAAGGCATTTGTTGTAGAGTTTGGAGAGGACAGGGGTCAGTTCAGCAGAGTATTTCTTTATTACTATTACAGGTATAAGATCAGGCCCACAAGCTTTGGAGGTGCCAAGGTTTTTTATGATGTCTCTGACCTGGGATGGGGTGATGACCAGGTTATCAAGTGTGGCTTCGGTCTGCAATAAGAATTTTGGGAGGGGGTGGTTTTCTGATTCCAAAGTGGAGTTATAGGCGAAACGCTGGGCAAGTAGTTCAGCCTTATCAGTTGCTGGGCAAACGACATCATTGTGGTTTGATAGTGGGAGAATTGTTGATTGACCATTGTTGACCACACTATTGTAGATTTTCCAGAAATCGCGAGTACCTAGTTTCTGTGACTGAATGCGTTTTTTTGTTAACTCAGTATACCTTCTCTTTGCTTCACCTATCACGGCCTTACAATTATTTCTTGACTCTATAAATTTCTGTCTATTAGTAGCTGACTTATGGTGGTCGAATTTACGGTATGCTTGCTGCCTCTCAGCAATGGCAGCTGCACATTCCGAAGTTAACCATTGGGGAGAATGGGGCTTGCTAAAGAATTTTCGCATGGGGACATAGGCTTCAATACCTGCTTTGACCCATTCAGTTAACTCATTTGCAAACTGGTCAGCAGGGAGTGAGAAGGTTTCCCTCTATGGGGTGTCGCTGATGTGATCTCTGATTGACTCAAAATCAGCCTGCTCGTAGTATCTCGTTATTTTGAGCAACGGCTTATCAGCTTTTGGACAACTTTTTAGGGAGATATGAATCATCAGCACAATGTGATCAGCATTCCCAAGTGGGATATGAGCTTTCATCACACAAGCTTCGGGCATTGAGGTTAAGAAAGGGTCTAGAAGTGAGGCTTGCTGGTCTACTCGATCGGGGATGTGGGTCGGGAAATCGACAGTCTGAGAGCGGGAGTGAGCTAAGGAGAAATTATACGTAGAGTTGCCGGCTGCGTCAGTAAGGCTGGAGAATCCCAACCAGTCATGGTGGTGTGCATTAAAATCCCCAAATACATGTATCTGGGCATTCGAATCAAGTGAGAGTGCTCTATCTATGCTTTCAGAGACAGAGTTTAGCAGGGTACAGTCTTTACAGTAGAGTGGGAGGTAGTCAGTCATGTTAAAGTGATATATATATATATACACTGATGAGAGCATTAGCTCGAAACAACATCATCTCTAGGTAATATATAATTTAATATTTATTTATAAATATTATTATAAAATCCCATTTAAGAAAATTAAGTTGAGCACTGTTGGGAGATATTAACAAATAGACATTCACTTAAACTACAAAGCGAGTCTTGGATTAGGTTCGTTGAGTCCTATAGATTGTCTTGATGTTTATAGCCCGCCGCAATTGGCATAAATATAACTTAATTTCTCTGTATCACATTATAATTTTCGATGGCTGAGAGGATAGAGCAAAAGCGTGCGGCGTCAAAGGTGACTCTGTGAACTGGGTTCGCGCCTTGTGACCATCTGAAATTATCAGTCCTCTGCACTGATGAGAGCATAAGCTCGAAACGACGTCGTCTGTAGGTAAATATAATTTAATATTTATCTATGAATATTATATATATATATATATATATATATATATATATATATATATATACTCTGTGGCAGGGGTTAAAACCGTGCGACCGTCCGAGATTATCATCCGTGCACTGATGAGAGCGAAAGCTCAAAACGCTAGCATATGTAGGTAATAATAATTTAATATTATTTATTTAAAATTGATATTATTAGCCCCTTTAATAAGATTAAAGTTGAGCCCTGTTCGGAGAAGTTAAAAATAGACTGACACGTAGCTATAAGGCATATTTCAACAACGTTCGTAGATTCTCTAAGTCAGTCTTTCTTGATATGTCGCCCTTCTCATGAATAAAACTTAAATTCCCTTCTTGAATGTTGTAATGTCCCGTGGCCTAATGGTTACAGCGCTTGCTTATGGAGTCTAGGTTGACTCTGTGGCAGGGGTTCAAACCGTGCGACCGTCCGAGATTATCATCCCTGCTGACAGCGAAAGCTCGAAACGCTAGCGTATGTGCGTAAAAATAATTTAATATTATTTATTTAAAATTAACACACATATATATATATATATATATATATATATATATATATATATATATTGTTGAATATAAGAGACAACTTATGTCTAGATATCCTTTGGTAGATCCTTTCAATAGTTCGAATCAGGATCTTAGTTTCGGAGGGGAACTGGCTGATGAATTTTCCATAGTTTAGATTTGTCTCCCAAGTACTTTCGGGTCCATCTTCAGGTTAATGAGGTTAACTAGGTACATACCATGCGTTAATATTATAGAAGGTTTTGACGGGAATTATGTAATAAGTATGAAACTATAGTTAAGGATATCTAGACATATCTAGAGTTGTCTCTTATATTCAACAATACTTGCCTGCAAGAGAAGATGCTGCCTATATATATATATATATATATATATATATATATATATATATATATATATATATATATTTATATATATATACATACGCATATAAACTGTCAATTTAGATCATATCGAAAATCCTCAATGAGATGAATATAAAGATTAATCAACAACTTGCAAATATGCAATGATCAGCAGCTCAATATTTAGTGGAATAGAGCTAAATATATCTAGAGAAAGATTTTGGCGATTCAAAACATTTTTCAAATTAAGTTTCAAATAAACTTGGTAAAGAGCATACACCAAGATAGTATGGTTGTTTACAGCTGTTTCAACGCAACATTCATTTTAAGTCATGAAATGAATCATAAAATTATAAATGCTGATTCTCATCAGAACAAAATATTTTTTTTCAAATCAGAAATATCGTAAGTGCAATACAAAACAAACACATTCAATATACATGTGTAAAACAGTTCAAAATTCCACCCAAAACAGAACCAAATGGCAAGAAAAGTCTTCCCAATAAATATCTCAGAAATTACCCACAATTATCAATTCTACATCAAAATGCCATATTCTTGTCTGTGTCTCTTTCTTAGTTGTATGCCCCATCCGCAACATCAGCCCCTGCAACATATAAAAAAATGAAAGTTCGGTTAATTCGTCGTTTCACAGACTAAATGGCGGGCAATGAATCGGCTACAATCATCTGATTTTTTTCCGACTTCAAAAATGAGTAAGTAAACCCAAACAAATTGTTTTGGACTAATTTACCAACTGTATTTCCTTTAAAATAATTTAAGGTAAATTTGAAATTACTTCCAAACAACTTATTTGGGTTTACTTAATCATTTGTGATGTCGAAAAAAATGCAGACGATTCATTGTCCGCCATTTTGGCTGTGAAACGACGAGTTAACCGAAAGTCTTTTAAAATTGAACAGTAAATTAAAAAAATAAAAAGTTTTTATGACGTGAGAATTTGGTGTTCAATTGATATTTAAAAAGCAAAAACAAAAAATACTAAAATGCTTAATGGTGGTGAAAATGTTCTCCGGAGATAATGATGACGATGATAATGATGATAATGATGATGATGTTGTTGCTACTACTACTACTACTACTACTACTACTACTACTATTATTATTATTATTATTATTTTGTAGTAGTAGTAGCATGCACGAGGGTGGGGGTGGGGGTAAAAATACTGTTATCAGATTCTTGGTTATTGAAATTCTATAAATGGCGCATGGGAGATAACTCTGTAAGAACTAATGTCTTTGGATTTTGCTAAAAGATCTTGCAGATAATTTCAAAGTTTTGTCCCTTACATTTAAGATGTCTCGAAGAATGTTGAATGGTCGAATAAAGAAGACATTTTTTTCATGGTATATATTTCAGGTTTCTCAGGCGTATTACATTTTTATTAAACGGACGTTTTTCTCCTTTTGTAAACTATTTTTTGTGGCATAGACAGAATTTTTTAAGTGCTTCTGCTGTTTAGCCATGGCATTAAAATATTTAAAGACATGTATAAGCTTTGTTATGTACTTACGTGTTAGCTGAAAATAAGATTGTACAGAACAAATTACGCAAATGCATCAAATATTTATTAAATTACAAGAAAAAGAAAAAAAACGATGTTAAGTTTCATTAGACGTTTTCACTTATGAAATAGACAAGAAGGATAACTCAAAATTTTGTTTACTGGTTTAACAAAACCTGGATGAATTTGCGTAATTTTTGGTGTACGTACAGTCTTCTTTTAAGCTACCACGTAAGTACATAACAAAGTTTATACATTTCTTTAGCTATTTTTTTTAAGAGAGGCCTAACATGTCAGGGCTAAACAGCGGAAGCACGGTTTATTTTTCTCGAAATATTTTCAACTTTTATAAATTGTTTTGTGAAGCCAAAATATCTTTTGTTGCTATATGTTTCGTGTTTAAATAATATAGAAATAATTATTTTTTATTCTGCTCTAATAATTGGATTTTTTTCTCTTCTGTTTATCAGGGAAATCCGGTCGGGTATTCCTTCCAATATATAAATATAGGTGCTATTGAACTTTCTGGACTGGATCAATTTCGTTTCGGTTAATCGCCGTTTTGCATTGTCTCCTACCGATGTTATATCAATTTTGTACCCGATATTTAAAAGTCTTTTAGAGCACTCATTTTTACCAGATATTTTAAATTCTTTCATAGCTGATATTATATTTTTATTCCTATTTATTTATTGTAATCATGCTAAATATATATCAGTAATTATGCAGTATAGTTAACATACCAGAAATCGAAAAAATAAATAAACAATACAACAAATAACTTACCAAACGCAAGTAAATTTCATTTTATACCGACCTGTATAGTTTTTAAGTCCTGAAACATTTTGCTAGTTTTTTTTTAAATTTCAAAATTTGTTTTCGATCATTGTATAGCTTTAAAAAATGTCTGAACGCATTCTGCCATAAGCTTCGAAATACTGCAATTCATTTCGAAATAAAGGAAAACATTAAAACTGTTTCAGTAAGTTAAAAATATACAGATCGGTAGAAAATAAAATTTTAATGCATTTGGTGACACTTATTAGTTGTAATTTTTTTTTTTAATTTTCAATTTCTCGGCTGTTAACTATAAGACATAAAAGCTGAAAACAAACATGACTGTGGCTATGTCGTTAAAAAGGCAGCTATTAACGAAATCTTACATTGAAATTAATAAACTTACAGTTCCAGAACTTTAAAACTGTACAGGTCGGTAAAAAATTAAATTTTCTTGCGTTTGGTAAAAGTTATTTGTTGTATATATATATATATATATATATATATATATATATATATATATATATATATATATTTCGGCTGTTAACTATACTGCATGATTGTCTATATATCTACTAGTTATAGCTACCCGGCATTGTTTGAGAGTATTTTTATTTTCATTTTTGTTTCGCCAATTCTTGTAATAAAATGGCATCCAGAGGATTTCAGTACTTTGACAGAGAATCCCGAACCAGTCCCGAAAATGGCCGAAGCAGTTTACAATTTGAAAATCATCATTTTATTTTTGTCTTGTTTTGTTTTGAGGGAGTCTTTTCAGCTTTTTTTTTTTTTTTTTTTTTTTGAGGGGCTAAATATTTTTAAAGCTTTAGGTGTGGTTCTCACGGATGAATGAGATACATCAACCTATATATATGTATATCCCTTTAGGGATATACATATATATAGGTTTATTTGCAGGAACAACGGAACAGAACATCTTTTATACATGGGGTTGAATATATATTGACAAGCCGAAATAACATTCTCCCGGAGTTTGTAGATTCTCTGCCATCGGTCTGGCAGAGAATCGCAAGATCACATCTTGCCTTGTTGGGTGTATGTCACGAACTGGTTAACCACACTGATCATGTGATTTGGGTTTTTGCCAAATCACGATCTATCGCGTGAATCTCGTGCAGTGAAAAGCGCACTTCCGGTCAACCATGTGACTGCTACAAAACCCTAACTTTAACCCTTCGCATGCTCAGTATAAACTGCCCTTTTACATGATTTTGTGGCTTTCAAATCGTAAACTGTTTCTCCATTTTCGGGACTGATTCAGGATTCATTACAAGTACCGTTTCGCCTTTTTTTAAAATAGGATTTTGAAAATTAGATTTAATTATTACTGTATCGTTTGGTCATTAAATTATTAATGTAACCAAATTGTTATAGAACTATAACCCATTTAGGTAATATCGTCTGAATCTCTATTTATAAAATTATTGGATCTAAATAACTTCCAGAACTGTCAATGTTTTAATAAACGAGTATTTTCTAAAAAATTTAAAGCTAGAGAGTATTTCAATTCGACAGTTTAAACGCTTTCAAATTACATAGGGTCACAATGTATTTCATTCTTTTTTCAACTATTAACGAAAGATTAAAATCACTTGTTTACAAAGAAACAGAAACGCATTTTGATGGATTTGATTTCATAATTCATTTTTTAAAAATCCTTTTATTTTATAATATTACATTTTTGATTTCAATAAATAATCGATGCATAGTAAACGATGAAAATAATAATGTGTAAGAAACGCACATCCACAGACAATTATTGTAACAAATGTTAGATATAGTTTTATAACAATTTGGGTCAATACCGTAATAGTTTAATTTAATATCAAAACCTATTTAAAAAAATAAAACATAATTTAGTTAAAAAAACAACAACTCCAAAACGGTGTAGAACTAATAGACAGATAAAATGATCAATTAAAAGCGTATATGTTTTGATAATGTTGTATCAGTACAGCATATGCTAGTTCAACCAAAACGAAAAATGAGATTTTTTTTTTTTTAGGCGATTACATGTAAACCGCTGAAAAAACCCTGGTCGGTAAGAATAAATAAAACAAAAAAGAAATATTTGAGACTTTAGAATGGGGGATCAGTTTCGCAAAGTTAACGTAAAATGATCACCCACTTCTGGACCAGATAATGTTTTTAAAGATATGTAATCAATTTTTGTTTTTATTGAAATCTTGGACATTTCCTTAATTTACTTGGAAATCAATTGTGTTTGTGTGTGGTGGTGGGGGAATTTCTTTTTGTGTGTTTGTCTATTGTCATCCGAACTTAGGGTTAGTGGTAAGGTAAAAGAAGGGCATGTCATATTTTTGGGGGTGGGGTTATATTGCAACTCAGACTTAGGGTGAATGATAGGGTTAAGGGAGGGCAGGTCGTAATTATTTTTTTTGTATGTCAGTTTATGGGATTTCTGGCGGTTTCTGTTCCCATATTATTATTAGTAGTAGCATGAGGGAGAGGATGTTAAAAGAATAGTTTCATTTATTATTATCATTATTATTATTATTATCATTATTATCATTATTATTATTATTATTATTATTTTATAGTAGTAGTAGTAGTAGTAGTATGGTGGGGCAGTAAAAATACTGTTATCAGATTCTTTGTTATTGAAATTCTGTAAATGGCGCATGGGAGATAACTCTGTAAAAACTAACGACTTTGAATTTTACTAAAAAAATCTTGCAGATCATTTTCCAAGTTTTGTCCCTTTAATTTAAGATGGGCCGAAGATTCTAATTTTATTATATGAAAACTTGTTTCTCGTCACTTGCCTCCCACCGATGGCAGCGTTAGACACAATGTCGGTTATTAATGTGGGGAAAATCCAGCTCCCAAAAAAGGGGCACTCTGAATTGGGATAAACATTAAAATTGCGTCAGTCTAGAAAGATTTCTTTTTCACTGGTCGAGGACAGAAAAAAAGTGTAGTATCAGACAGATACTGTAGGATGGAAGTGACAAACTCTCATTCTAACATCTAATAACAACTTTATTGATTCGTTTTCGTTCGTACGTGAACAAAAAGAAAATGCGTTAGTATGCCCATAAGTATGGACGAAGGCAAAATTTAGGATTGTTCATTATTATAATTTCTTATTAGTAGGGAAGAGAGAATAGTTCATAACATAGAATGTTTGTACACCGGCTACAGTGTCAGGTACCTGTCCATATGTGTATGTAAGTATGTATGTCTGTACATAGGTGTGAAAGTCAGTTCACATGTAAGCAGTTATGTGTTTGTGTGTGTGTTATATTAAGTCCACGTGTATGAGGCAGTAGCCATTTTGGCTTCTCAGTACTTCGTGTCGAAGTGGCCAGGGCTAGGTAGCCCAGCCAGGTGTAGTAGTCGTCTACATATCGAGAGAGGCAAGAAAAGGAGAGAGTGGATATTAATTCCAAGTGTATGTGGCAGTAGCCATTTTATCTTGTTGAAGTCGAACCCAGGGCCAAAGGCCCGGGAAGATGTCTGTTGTGTCCCCAGAGAGGGAGACGTGTGTTTGGCAGTGCCAAAGAAGGAAAGAGAGAGAGTGTATTGCGCTCAAGTGTTATATAGTTATGTTAGCCATCCGAGATTCACCTAAAAGAAGGCCACTGATTGGTCGAACCAAGGAGGAAGTAGATTACTTGAACCAATCAGCAGGTAGCTTAGAAGTCATTGATATTTAAACAATATGGTGGCTTGTAACAAGCTGCTACAATACTACACTTTGCTCCCAGTGTTAATCTGTAAAAAAGTAATATTTAAGTAGCAAACAAGCAACTGGTTTGTTTGCTATTTAAGATTTTCACATTGTCTTAGCATGCGAATGGAATGCTATTTTATAAAGATTTACATAAAAACTGCCAAGGACGATAATTTGATTCAAATAAAACTCGAGATTTGGCCGAATTGCGTTAACGTTCTTGACAGCTTCTGTGTAATTCCTTTGTAACAATAGTGTTCCATTGGCACGCTAAGTAAATTTGAAGATCTGAAAAAACAAACAAATTGATTTAAAAAAAATCTTTTTTACAAAGAGTCACCACTTATCAAGGCCCAAAGGCAACTCGAGGATAAGGGTTAATGAGTTTGTCAGGTGGACGTCAAGACAACACCTTGATGATTGGTACCGATGGGTAAAATTGGGGAGAATTTGATTATTTAAGAGGACGGCTCAACAATAATTTGCTTACATTGGACTTGAAAACGATTATGTTGTAGTCAGCTGAGAAGCAGCCCCACGGTATTGCGTTCCACAGGCAAGTAGTTCTCAGAAAGAAACTTTGCTCATGGAAGCTATGTTTAGTTTTAGGTACACAGAGAAAGAAAGGGAAACTATTGACAGTGGTTGTAGCTAGATGAGTTTTTGTTGTGAATGTTTTACCATAAATTGGAACTAAGCCGAACACCTGCCATGAAAATAAGGATAGAGCAGAGAAAGATTAGCAACATCTCTTCTGTGAGAAAGTGGCTGCCGGGAAGAGAAAAGGACGTTCTCCACTAGATTTCGAAGTTGGTTTTGTACTCTGTCAAGTCGGGAAAGGGTGCGCTGAATGGCACCTCCCCAGATGAGGCAACGATACTCCATCTTAGGACGTATTTGACTCTTATACAAGTAGAAGATTGCATCAAGCGTGAGATACCTTTTGGAGCGGTAGAATGAATCCAACCATGTTTCCAGCGACCTTAGCAATAGATTGGATGTAAGTCTTCCATTTCAAGTCTGAAGTAAAGGTCATTCTCAGAAACTTATCAAAGCAGGGGGCTTCTTCAAGAAGAGAGCCATCCATTTCAATTGGGGCAAAGTGAGGATCCGAGCGTTGGTGGTGAAAGGAGGGAACCTTGGGTTTAGACGCATTAAAAGCAACCAGTCACCTTTTTCCCTATTGTATCACGTGATCCAGGTTGAAAGAGAGAGATTCAGAAAGATGTTGATCATTAATGCTCTTCAAAGTGTTGCCATAGATGGTTGTGCCATCTCACTGAAACTTAAACTGTTATTGTATCAGTACACTTTATGCTAGTTGACTAAAAAAAGAAAAATGCGATTCTACTTTTTGGGGGTGAGTATATGTAAACACCCTAAAGAACTTGGCGGTAAAAATTAAAAGAAAATATATTTTAGACTTTAGAATGGGTGATCAGTTTAGCATATAAATTTAGCGTAAAATTATGACCCACTTTCCGACCAGCTAACCTTTTAACATGTAACCAATTTCTGGTTTTAGTAAAATCTTAGTAATTTTTTTTTTGGGGGGGGGGGGTTCTATTGTCATCCATACTTAGATTAGTGGTAGTGTTAAAGGAGGTATGTAATAATGTTTTTCTTTTTTACGGCCAAATGTTTCAGGCTATTTCTTAGAAATCGTGCAATTTCTGTACAGAATAAATAAACAAATCTATTATTTATAATTTTTCTTAGATTCTTTTTGATAAAATAATCTTTTGTCAGTAATAACTACTTTCTTAAATGTTGAAAAATAATAATTTTTTTTTATAACGTTTTCAGCAAAAACACACAATTTATCTCCCTTAACAAAAAAAGTTTACGTTATATGCCCTTGAAACTGCTAGCTCAGAAATCTGTGAACATTTCACGTTAAATTTATAAAATGATTGCTTTTTTGTGTGATTTAAAAAATTGTTACCGTCAAGTTTTTAAGGGGGTTTACATGTACAGGGTGTTGCAGTAACATCTGACAATTGACAAAAAGAAAACGAAATAGGCAGTAAAAAAAAAAAGTTGTATATGCAGAGACCCGGCAGTTTACTCAGCAACAGTTAGTTACATACTACATTATTTTTTAATGTAACCAACGCCGCAGACGATCATCTCAAGGTGGACGCGAAATGAGCACACGTTTTGGCGACCATGTCCTTGTCTGCAGCAGTGAACGCCTCCACGATGGCAGCCTTCAGAGGGTCGACCATGTTGTGGCCGTGCTTGTTGGTCTTGGCCTCGATCATTCCCCAGAAGAAATAGTTAAGAGGGTTGCAGTCGGATGAGGAGGGCGTCCACAACTCCGGCGACCAGTGGCGAAGAACATTGTTGAGCAATCATGCCTGGGTTGTCTTGGCCTTGTGTGCAGAAGCAGAGTCCTGCTGGAAGATGTAAGACATCCAGTGGCGATCTCATTCATCCAGGGCTTTACCACGCTCCTCGGCACCTCCTGGTATTTCGTTTACTTTTTGTCAAGTTTCAGATGTTTATGCAACATCCTGTAATTGCCTAAAAAAGTAAAGTCTTATGGGGGGGGGGGCGATGAATTAACATAGTGTACGTGTACAAATTTACCCTTTAAATATTACTTTTCTACACAATAACAAATCTACATGAAATAAAATTAGAATCGCATTTACAGATTTTAGCAGACCTTATCTCAAGAAGCGCTCATATTTATAACTTTCTTTAATTTCATGATTTAAATGTTTTAGGGTTTTGTTTTATGAAGTTTTTTTTTTTAGTTTTTTTTTTTGTTCCAAGTTCTTATTTCAAGTATTTGCCTTCCTATATGGAATACATACGTTGTTTTTTTTCTAGTGAAAATACATCAGAAATCTAAAAAAAATAGAAGAGTAATAGTAATCTATATAATAAAGTAAAGTGATTAACCTCTCTATTTCATTGATTGGTATAGCTATCTCTCCAAAAGCTGCATATGCACACTTCTTCAGTATCGATTTAGGTCAATTCTTGATGCATATTTTTGGAAAATATGCATTTGTTTAATTCGTTTTCATTAATTTTTACATTTTATCCTGCTAGATATCTTCTACTAAGATAGTCATCAATAGAGGAATTCAGAGGAATTTTCACTCTCATATTCAGATCTACCACTGCCACTCACGTTCACTGGGAAGTCTGCTTCATAGGACACATATTTGTAGCATCGTCATTATTTCATATTTCAATTTTTCTTTTGTATGTTATGTTAGCTACTCTACATTTTCCACTTAACCATGAGACTCTCCCTTTACTTTTTTGCGTTTTGATTGGCTATTCCAAAGATTTTTGTTAACGTTCTTGCTTGATGGAATAACAAATTAAGAGATTGGCTTTTAGTGAACACAAAGCAGTGCTAAGTGTCAATAAGGTAAATTTTCATGCACAGTCGCTTACATTATTCATACTTTTTATTCTACATACATTTTATATTGTAATTTTCAAACCAAATGATTTATGTAAATAAAACATTTCTGGGTGATGTCTGGTGCATTAAGCTGAGTGACTCTCATCTATGGGGGGATGCCGATGGGACAGATCAGAACATTTTGGGGCGAAATTTATTTTACTGGTGTCTTAGACTATAAATTGACTCTTCCCCGTTTTGTAATGCCCACTGTGCGCATACTGTTTTCATGCCTTTTTTCTCTCGTTTTGTCACTCAGACTTAGGGTTAGTGTTAGGATATTAAGAAATAGCGATTTCGCATTTCGGTTTCTTAGTAAACAAGTTAGCCTTTTAATCCATTTTTATTATTAAAAAAGTAATAAATTACTTTGTGACCTTTCGAAATTTGAAAGAAATTTGAAAGCATTTAAACTTTCGAATAGAAAATCATTTCTGGCTTTAAATTTCTTTAGCAAGTCCTCATGAATTAAAAGATTGAACGTTTGGAAAGCTATTTACATCCAATGATTTTATAAAAGCTTAAAACAAAATTTAAAACAACGTTGCGTTAACAAAATTAGTTATAGTTTTTTTTAACAATTTAATTCAATTTATAATTTAATTTTTAAAATCCTGTTACTTTTTTTTTTTTTTTTAATAATTTGGTAAAAAAAAATTGTTATTAAAAAAAGTAAAGAACTCCCGGACAACGATACAATTAGTATTAAAAATAAAAATAATTTTGGTCTACTGTGATTTATAAACCATTTCTAAGTGATACATTTCTTTCAGTGGGCAAAATTTCAAATGAGAACCATTTAAAATTTAAACTGGCTCAGAAAACAGACATTAATGACATCATTTATTAACCCCGATATTGGCAGGCAATCTTTTTGGCTGAAAAACAAATCTAAGTTGTTATACATAAATGATTTTGTTATCTTTTATGATTTTAGGACGTTTTCCAGTTTTATTGATTTTATTTAAAAATTTATACTAAAAATTAGTTTAGTTGTTAATAATGTTTATTTTTCTTTTCACAATTATCTACTATGTATTATAATGTAGTATTTAATGATTGATAAGTTTTTTCACAGACATTTTCGATTCTTCATCTTAATGGTGACAAAAACAAATTAACAAAGAAAGAGAATTTCAAGAGATAGCCGAGAAACGCGCATGTGAAGTTAGTTAGACACCAGCTTTTTTGTTCATTTGCTTTTGTCACCTGAAGATGATTCGACAAAGAATCGAAAACGTTTATGATACATATGGAACATACATTATTTTTTAAAAATTTTAACACAAGAAAGATCATTAGAAAAATTGAAAAAATAAAAAGGTATAATTAAGCAGAAGAATTCTGTTATTTTAAACATATTTACCTAAATTAAAAAAATGCTTCCTAAATACACACACAATATATATATATATATATATATATATATATATATATATATATATATATATATATATATATATAAGAACGTAATCAGATTCTTAGCAATCAAACTTTTGAATCTTGCACACTCTTAGAACGTAATCACGCTCTCATGTAACACCTCAATATTATAAAACGCTCTTTTTTAAGTTGTAAATTACTAGCCGTTATAATAATTAAAAAAAACTCAATAGTGAAAACATATTTGTAAAAACACCAAGACTAACACCGCCTGAAGATGATTTGACGAATCAAATCGAAAGTACTCACAAAAAAGGAAAGAAAATGGAAAAAAAAAACCCCACAGAACTTACATACACCAATTTGACCGAAACACTAAATGGACAATTCGGAAATTGAAAAAATAAAAAGTCTTATCAAGCAAAAACACTCTGCCTTATTTAATAATGTTTTCCTATATATATATATATATATATATATATATATAATATCGTTCGGATCAACGAAATGTCTTCAGAAAAAGACGTTCGTTGATCCGAACAAAACCGGTAAAATCTATTGTTTCTTGATGATTTTTTCCTGTATTTAAATTTGTTTTTTCCATTTGTCTATTTCACACATATATATAAAATTAGACACTGGTACAGTCAACGTTAATTAATCACTGAATTAAAAAAAACTTATGGGTTAATTAACGTTGACTGTACCAGTGTTTATTTAATTTTATAAATGCTCTACTTGTTATTGAGCACTTTGAAATATTCGTTTTATGTTTATTTTATCAATATATTTGAACTTGATTAATATATATATATATATATATATATATATATATATATATATATATATATATATATATATATCACGAGAAGAATACGCGTCCCAGTACAGGTAAAATTAATTCTCCAAATAGAACAGTTTTGCATCACTTTTATATCCTTTTACGGAGATTAAAATCAAGATATAATGATACTAAATCTTATGTCAAGAATCCTTATTCCAATTTTGATCAGAATCCATGACATGATTTTGATTCTAAAAAAATGTCTAAAGTTTAACGCTAAGGGGTCTTAAGAAGAAATTGAAATAACTGATTATGGATCAAATTCAAAGTAAATCTGATATATTTGAATATTCAAATGAGAGGTTGTGCCCATATTATGTCCTTAAAATTCATCTAAAATACTCCAAAGAAACTAAAACTTTTATTAATTGATGTCTAATATCTATTGTTAAAATTTCACAAAAATCGAAGATCCTATGTTATTAGACATTAATTGAACAAGGTTCCCTGCGTTCGAGATCGGTATATTTGCTGATGACACCACATTCTATTCTCGACATGTGGACAAAGCGAACGCACACATATTCAAGGCAATGGCTGAATCCTTAGGAAATGACCCGCAGTTTGTAGTAGAATGGGGCAAAAATGGATGATTACATT
Source organism: Sepiola atlantica (assembly GCA_963556195.1). Classification (NCBI taxonomy): domain Eukaryota; kingdom Metazoa; phylum Mollusca; class Cephalopoda; order Sepiida; family Sepiolidae; genus Sepiola; species Sepiola atlantica. The sequence goes on along the minus strand of OY744527.1, from coordinate 69,400,967 downwards.
TAATGCTACCAAGAAAAAATTATTTTCCTTTAAAAATTATAAGAAACATTTCCAACCACCGATTGCCATGGCAAATAGCACTCTACCTGAAAGTCCAGCGTTCAAACTCCTCGACCTAACATTCACAGGCAATAAGAATTGGAATAAATACATAGAAGATACTGCCAAGTCTGCTGCAAAGAAGGTCGGCTCACTCTTCCGGGCTAGAAAACTTATCACACCTGACACTATCCATACATCTCTATAAAGCCACCATTCGCCGATGCATGAAGTGTTGTTATCATCTACTAGCCTCTCCCTCTTGGACAGGGTTAAAAAAAGAGTCTCTAAACTAAGAGGTCACACACTACCAAGCTCCAGCCCCTGTCACATCGCCACAATATTGCATCCCTTTGCTTGTTTTACAAATACTTCTATGGGATGTGATCCCACGAACTTACTGCACTTGTACCCCTCTCAACGTAAATACCCCCTACCAACCTGAAAATCAGCAAAATCCCACCTCTTCATTGTAGAGGGCTCCATATACCGAAAAACTTTCTATTCTAATAGCTTCTTTCTTCAAACGGCTTGACTTTGGAATTCCCTCCATGCTCCCTGTTTTCCTGACTGTACAAACATACAAAAATTTAGATGAAATGTGAACAGACATCTCGCTGCATAATTACCTGCATAAGATGCATCCTATAAATCTGGACCCTAATCACAGTAGCCCCTTACTTCTCTTGGGGTGAATAAAAGTTATAAAAAAAAATAAAGTATCTATTATGGCAATTATTATAGGGCACATTATCATAGGAATTGCAATAGGAATAACTTCTGGAAATGATTAAACAAATTATTATAGGAGTACCTTGCCATAAGGATTACTATTTGGGTACCTTGTTGTAGTAATTCTTATAGATATATTATAGGAATTTATTAAAAAATATTATAAAGGTACCTCATAGAGATTGTTCTAGGGGATACTTTATTATCAATCAAGTCGATTCTGTTGACTCGTTCCCTCCATCTCTGTCAGACATTGATGGTGGCAGGTCCTTCAGATATCATCCAGGGTCTTTTACAAGTTGGTCGATGTAGGTGTGAGGAGGTCTTCCAACCAATCTTTTGCTGTGTAATGGATTCCAAAGGAGAAAGTCACTCATAATTTCTGACTTACGTTCCCAAGAGTGACCAGCAAGCCGAAACCCTCTCTCTTGGCGAGACTGAGATAGGAGGAAGGTGTTGTAGGTGTTGGTGTGATGAGATGCTTGCCGGAAATTGGCGATAGCCATTTTGTAGAAGCGTCTGTATTCATCTGGCTTGAAATGGAGAAGTAAAGGGTCACCAGAGTTCCATATAAAAATACCAACATCTTCTCTACAATTAAATCAACTTCATTTCATTAACAAAGGAACACAAGAATGTAAGGCAAGTTGGTTCGGCAGGCGAGCTTTAGCTATAGAAAAGAAATTGAGTTCCAGAGTTTCATCTCGTCCTGCCATGACATGGCAAGGGACGAAAAGAGGGTTTTAGCGTCAAGTCTCCATTGCGCCTGTCCAGGAACTGTTTGTATTTTAATTCCAAACTAAGGCCGTGTGGAAATGAGGGAAAAGGTGAGCATGTGCACTGTGTTCCAAAACGCCCATGGCATCACTACACAAGTCTGGGCATAACAGTGCATGCACAAGAGATTACAGGAAATAGATTTCAATCATGTGACTGCTAGAGTGGCATATAGGTGAATGTTTCCTCTAGCTGATGTCCAATGCAACACTGGTGCTACCAGATCAGGCTGTCTGAAGATACCGGCTTCCTGACTTAAAATGCACCAAATATGGATGTTATTGTTTTTTTCCTTTTCCCTTTGCAAAACTCAATCATATTCTACAAAACTAAAAACAAAAACAACATTTTTCCTCTACAAAAAAAAACACACCAAACACCATAAATAAATAATTGAAGATATAAAGAACTTGAAGCATAAAAACTTTTATCAAAATGACCAGATTCGACATTCAATAACCTGAAAAGGGTTTATATGCCGTAAAACAAAACAACCAAACCAAACACCATAAATAAGTATTTGAAAATATAAAGAACTTGATGCGTAAAAACTTTTATCAAAATGACCAGATTCGGCATTCAATAACTTGAAAAGGGTTTATATGCCGTAAAACAAAACAACCAAACCAAACACCATAAATAAATATTTGAAGATATAAAGAACTTGAAGCATAAAAACTTTTATCAAAATGACCAGATTCGACATTCAATAGCCTGAAAAGGGTTTATATGCCGTAAAACCAAACAACCAAACCAAACACCATAAATAAATAATTGAAGATATAAAGAACTTGAAGCATAAAAACTTTTATCAAAATGACCAGATTCGACATTCAATAACCTGAAAAGGGTTTATATGCTGTAAAACAAAACAACCAAACCAAACACCATAAATAAATATTTGAAGATATAAAGAACTTGAAGCATAAAAACTTTTATCAAAATGACCAGATTCGACATTCAATAACCTGAAAAGGGTTTATATGCCGTAAAACAAAACAACCAAACCAAACACCATAAATAAATATTTGAAGATATAAAGAACTTGAAGCATAAAAACTTTTATCAAAATGACCAGATTCGACATTCAATAACCTGAAAAGAGTTTATATGCCGTAAAACAAAACAACCAAACCAAACACCATAAATAAGTATTTGAAAATATAAAGAACTTGAAGCATAAAAACTTTTATCAAAATGACCAGATTCGACATTCAATAACCTGAAAAGGGTTTATATGCCGTAAAACAAAACAACCAAACCAAACACCATAAATAAATATTTGAAGATATAAAGAACTTGAAGCATAAAAACTTTTATCAAAATGACCAGATTCGACATTCAATAACCTGAAAAGGGTTTATATGCCGTAAAACAAAACAACCAAACCAAACACCATAAATAAATATTTGAAGATATAAAGAACTTAAAGCATAAAAACTTTTATCAAATTGACCAGATTCGACATTCAATAACCTGAAAAGGGTTTATATGCCGTAAAACAAAACAACCAAACCAAACACCATAAATAAGTATTTGAAGATATAAAGAACTTGAAGCATAAAAACTTTTATCAAAATGACCAGATTCAGCATTGAATAACCCGAAAAGGGTTTATATGCCGTAAAACAAAACAACTAAACAAATGCAACACGTAACGTCCTTGTGTATGTTCCATCAAGTGATATTTCTTGCTGTTTCGTCAGTGTCCAAGCTGTCGAGCTATAGGAGTTAGTCTTACAGTTGATGTTAAGATTATTTCCTATAATAATCTGTAACGCAAGGATCGCCAAAGAAAGGGAAACAAGACCGGCATTCTATAAACGGCCATTTATATATTTAGTTATATGACCCACACGAAGTTATGACCATGAAGAAAGGAATAGAAATAATAAAGCTCAGCTGCCGAAAGTCTTTTCTTGGAGCGGTATATCTTCACTTGAAGATAGTCTTGCTCAGTGTTTAGTCAAGAAGGGGCAGGAGAGAGGGTCAACGTCTTTATTCGTGGCTGCCTGAAAATAGGGATGGGACGTAATGGGTGAAAATTTCAGATTGATGCGAGTAGTATTTTTTTGTGTTCATTTATACATAAATAACACTAAACAATCAAACATTTTGAAAATTTTGCAAAATTCAGAAGGTGCAGGCCAAAAAATAGCCGTTAGGGCTTCACGGGACTCAAAATCCATCATTTTTCGGTGAAAAAGTGGTTTCATGCAACATTGCAGGTCCTAAAACATCCTTAAAAGCTAAATCTGATATAGTACTTTAATTTAGGACCATTTTCAGGCTGTGAAAGGGTTTTCATGAATGTAAAATAGCCAAAAACTAGTGGCCTGCACCTTCTGACACACACACACACTGTAGCAGAACAAAGGACACGAGTTAAATGAACATTTAGAACACGAACACAAAGTATAAACTTTACAAAGAACTTTTTCACTAAAAAAAAAAAAACGAACTCTTATATTACAGGAGACTTATAGCTTTACTAATGCCTTATCTAAAAAAAATTGTTTGTTATTATAAAATGTTTTGTTGCTATAATGTTTTCTTTCACTGTTAATTCACTGTCTAAAATAATGTTTTCTTTTCTTTCCTTCGTTCATTCACAAAACGCCATACATGTGGAGCGGGCACTTGCTCGCTGGTGACCCAAACATTTCTCCTCTAATATAATCTTTTCTTCCTTTCATTTCATCCCCATTTTTATTTACTGTACACATGTTAAGTTTAACTCTTCGCCATATTGGTACCCACGTGGTCGATTGACATGGACCATACTTCTTCTTATATCTTAGATTATCATTTAACGCAAATAGGTCACAAATGAGTAGGTAAACCAAAATATTGTTTTGGGCTAATTTCTCAACTGTATTTCTTTTAAAATAATTTGTGACGCCAATAGTAACGTTTATCTAAATAACATAAGGATTAAACCCTTTAGTTTTCACGGCCCTTCTATAATAAGTAAGCAAGCCACGTGGAAGTCATTATTGGTACCTCCGACGTTCGGTGGAGGCCAAACAACCTTCTGTCCAGCGTTTAATTAGTATTTTATCATAGTAATTATTATAGGAGTACCTTATTATAGGAATTATTATGATGCTATTATATTATAGAAGGTATTATATAATTATTTTTGGAGTACTTTATAGAAATTAGTATAATAATTAATATGCAGAGTGAGTCAGAAGTAACCAAGCAGTCAAAACATTTTTAGTTCAAATACATTTATACAAATACATTATTATAGAATACTCCTATATTATGGAAATTATTATAGTTATACCTTATTATAGAAAGTATCACAGATGTGCCTTATTATAGGAATTATAATATACCTTATAGAAATTATCATATTATCTTATTATAGTAAATATTACATGGGTAACTTATTATATAAACTAATAAACAAATAATTATAGGGGAACCTTATAAGCCATTATTATAAACATTATTTTAGGGTACATTATTATAAAAAAAATTATAGAAATTATCATAAGGGTACGTTATAGGAACTAGCAAATATATTTTCTCTTCGGTCGCATATTTTTGCTAGTTGGAAGCAGAACAGATACTACATTACCTCCACACCTCGCAAAAAAGGAAGAGGTAATATCTGGGAGGACGGTATCATGACAACAGAGCAGATACTACACCACACTATGCTCCTGAATTGAGTATTTATAGATAGTACATTAGTTTGAAATAGTATATACTATACTTTTTCATAATAAGTACAATAGTCTTAAATAGTATAGTTTTGGCTTCAGACAGACAGACAGACAGACAGATACATAATCTCCATTAATAATAGATGTTGAATTCTGTAACATAGCTAAAACAAAATAGCACATATGAAAAGAAAAATACTTGACAAAACTGGGAAATAACTCCTGTTGACTTTAGTCAACAGGAGTTATATATTAAAAAATGTAATATTTATTGCTAGTTTTTATTTCCCATCTTACCAAAACCCAAACAGGGGAACTAACTCTGTGCGAGTTAGCAAGTTAAGGGGAATAACTTGAATTACTCAACAAAATATAAGTCCCGAAATATTTATCCCAAAATGTCTCCTTTACCATAGCTTATTAAGATGTTGTGTCTTAGAGAAAATGCTAAGATCCACGCTTACATTTAGATTATTAAAAAGATGTTTAAAATAGTAAAAACAGATAAAAACATTGAATAAAGAATGAATGGAAGAAGAAAGACTATTTAAACAAACACTATTTATATATGTATAAAATACAGGAATTGATTGCTCATTTGGAATTGTTCAGTTGAGGAAAATAACAAAATGTCGGTGCCTCTAATTTGAGTGTGTATGTGTGTGCGTAGTTGAGATTTGATATGTCATGCAAGCATTTGTGTGTGCGCGCCTTTGTCAACAGTCTGTATGTGTGCGTGAGTGTGTGGTTTTATGCGATAGATAAGGTGTGTGCGTCGCTCTGTGTCCGTTTTTGCATTGTGTGGGACAATATGTGTGTGACAGTGTGCGTGCGAGCATAGAGTTGATATGTCGTGTAGGCATTTGTATGTGTGTGTGCCTTTGTCAGCAGTGTGTGGTCGCGTGCGTGAGTTGAAGAATGATAGGAGTGTAGGCCTTTGTGTGTGTGTGTGTGTGTGTGTATTTAGTAATCAGCCGAGGCGCTCCTCGCCCAAAGGTAAGGAGTCGCCGTACATGTCCTTCTGTTAACCGTCGAAGAAGGAAGAGACAGAGAGAGAAAGGGGTTGACTTTGTCACGGCGATCTGCTTTTTTTTTATGAGCAACCCACGTGAGACTGTTCATGAGAGCCAATTTTGGTTTCTGTTTTTCTGCTTACGTTATTTGTTGATAAAATATGAGAGGATGTCAATCCTATAGATTTTTTAATATCAGAATACTATATGATATACAACTCATAGTTGTATTAATATAGAGATTAAGTTTATTTTTCATTTCAAAAATATTTGCGTTCAAGGAAGTTCGGCATTTAGGCAAGGACCTGTGGCGTAACAGGTATACGTGCTAAGTAATAATCAGCTCTAAGTGGCAGTCTTCTGTAGGTTGAGGCTCAATCGTCAGTGCAGGCGATTCTAAGAATATTGTAAATCTGTAATGAAAAAAAAAAGAACTTCTTTTCAACAACATCACAACAAATAACGATAAATCTCAACTCTAATGTTCTCACTCAACTGTCAAAAATTCAACTTCCCCAATTCCTTTTTCTTAAAGTAGTTGTTATGCTCATATGCAAATAAATGTCACCTATAAGAAATCTAACTACGAACACAAGTTCTTTTTTTTCACTGAAAAACGAGTGCCCAACATGCGAAACAGTCCACACGCTTCAAAACTGGTAACCCTTTATTTTCTTCTCCATTTTTACTGTAGGCAATATTTAATCCGCTTTTATATTTTAAACAATATTCTTTCATGATCATCAAAGATGATTTTACATCACATAGTCCCATGCCCAGATCGGTACATTATGTTCTCTCTATTGTCTTTGCATTGCCACCGCCTCATCTTCATTACCATCGTGTTTGGCGCTTACATCTCCATCGTTTACATGGACCACGTGCCTTAACTCTAAAATACGCTGCAGCATTCCATTGATGTTCAAGTTGTTAGGGGATTGTACTCCAGTAATTTCTCATCTTCTCCATTGTGTACTTGTCAATAATTGACTGTGGACCTAGGAGACTAGCAATATGAAGGGAGTTACAATGTCACTGTGTTTCGCTCAGTACTTCTCCAGACGATGCATCCCATCGACGTTCAAGTTGTTATGGTTTGCACTCAAGTAATTACTCCTCTTCTCCATTACCTCGTACATCATGTATTCGGCGGCTTTACCAAAACCTTGTCTCCTATTTGAATTCTGGCGGTTCCTTTCTCATCGATTTCTGGGTATCTCGGGTGCCTCCATTCATAATCATAATTTGATCTATGCAGCACTGTCTCTTCTCTGTCCAACCTTGGGTACCATGTTATACCAGAATGTGTCCTCTTCAGGTGATTACTCCTTTCTCGGCTATTGCTTTCACTGTCTGATGATGTCGCTCCACTATTCCATTCCCCCCAGGAATAACAGGCTGCTCTGTAATATTTTCTTATCTTCCATTTTTTTTTAGCATCGTTCGGAGAAGTTCTGAGCGAAAAACGGTGCCATTGTCCATTATCACCTCCATTACTGGATCTCGTTCAAGCATCACCTGCTCCAATTCCTCTGCATATAACTCCCTCCATATTGCTAGTCTCCCAATTCTACAGTCAATCATTGATGTTAGAAATGTGAAACTTTGACACCAATGTTATGAATGTGTAGCTCAGCCACGAATGTTATAAATGTGTAAGGATGGAAACACCCCCGGCACCAATGCATAGATCCAGAAATGATATAACTGAAAACTATAAAAAGATTACAATGGTATCTTTCCCGCTCCTCTCACACCACGCGTCTCCTATCCTTTGTGTTTTATCCGGGGCCTGCGAGTCACTTGTTAGACTCACTGTTAGTGAAAACGACTTTAATTTTTCAATAAAACGGTGAAAGGAGACAAGTAAGTAATCATGCGAGAGAAAAAATAGGACACATTAGAATCACAATTTATAAACATAAAAATAAGACACTTGTAAGAATCAACAAGGGCGATATTATGCAAACATAAGTGTTTATTATTTCAAAATAATCAATGGAAAGTTCTTCTCCGCTTTAGGGAAGTTCTTGATGAAGGGGTTGACTTTTTTAAGACCGATGGTCGATCAGTCAGGATATTAACTCAGAGTCAAAAATTAGCAAATACGAAGGTTTATATTTTGGACGGACTAAATATGAATTTCCTTTTTTTTTATATAACACATATTTCAATGAACAAATGAAAAGTTCTTCTCCGCTCACGGGGAGTTCTTAATAGAGGGGCTGGATTTGATAAAACCGTGGTGGTTGATCAAATATGAGATCATCTATGAGACAAGGTTGAAAAAATACGAAAGTTCAGACTTGGGACGAATTAAATATGGAATTCTTTCTTTTCCATAAGACACATATCTTTTATAATGTTTTAGTGTGGTAGTTTACACGTTGAGCGAGTAAAGAGAGCTTGCGACGACCCCTCGATTTCTGAATGGCAATTGTTAGTTGACAGCTGTGAGAAAGATATTATCACAGAATTTTAGATTCTGATGTCCGTCTTTCGTGGACTGTTTGAGTGTGGCGAGATATATGTAATCTCGTATCCAGAAAGGAAAATGTTGACTTTGTCTATTGTGGTCAACTGTGTCCGACTGGGGTTTTCCTTGTGATGTCCGATAGACAGTGATAAGATCGTTGCTGTATTTTTTCTCAGCCAATAAATCTTGAATCCAACTTTTTTGTGTGTGGGAATATATTGTTTCGATTTGACTGCTGTGTGAGCAGCAAATCTTGGAAACGTCCTCTTTCCTCCGCTGCTGAAATACATCCCCCTCATACGGGGATATATTGTTTTCAATTTTACTGCATTGTGAGCAGCAAATCTTGACACGCCCTGTCTCCACCGCTGCCGAAATCTGTCTCCTCTTATTTTCACTTGCCGGGATTTTCCCGCTATTCTCTAGGGCCTTTTGTTCACATAGCAACAGGCTTTTCTTCAATTTGATTGGTTGCCCTACATCCGGCCCCGCAAACTGTGTAGGCTGATTTTACGGCTCTTGGCCTCTCGCTGTCTAGACTACATTCGGTCCCAATCTTTAATGTGTGTTCGCTTTTTGGCGAATTGCACCCTACTTTTTTTTATTTTTTATTGTAGGTGAACATGTGCCAACAAGTCCCCTATTCTTCTTTTCATGCTTTATGGGGCAAAATATGTGGATATAACGTTGACAAGTATGCGCTCCCATGATAGTGTGTTATATCAATAGCTAGTTTTGTCCAATTGTTCGCAGTCCAGATTTCACCAGGATTATGTATATTCAGAGCAGGATCGATTGATTGACATTGAACGTAATTCTTGACCACTTTTTTCAGTGTTGCCACTGATTTTACTTTCTTCATCCACCCAACTACATCACCTTCTCCACGAAAAGGCGATATGCCATCTTGGCTTAATCTCATAATTCGAAATCTCCTCTTCTAGCCGAAATAGCTTGTAAATCTGTAATGAAAAAAAAAAAGGAATTCCTCTTCAACAACACCATAACAAACAATGACAAATCCCAACTCTAATGTTCTCTCGCAGCTGTCAGAAAATTCAAATGACTGTTTTCCTCAATTCGTCTTTCTTAAGGTAGTTGTTTTCCTCATATGCAAATGAATGCCATCTATAAAAAAAATCTAACTACGAACACAAGTTGTTTTTTTACTTGAAATACAAGTGCCCAACATGCAAAACAGTCTACACGCTTCAAAACTGGTAAACTTTCATTTTCTTTTCCATTGTTACAATACACAACATTTAATCCTCCTTTATATTTTAAACCCCAAATACAATTATGAATTATTTAAGACTTCTACCCAGTAATGGCTGACAAAACGAGATTAAATAAAGGGTTCTGTTCGAAATTCCGTACAGATTCCTGAGTTCGACAAAATGCATCTGAAGGTCAGAGGTTACATCGACCGAAACGTTGTGAGAATAACATCCAAGATGAGAACAGTCGTCCGAATAATCCAAATAATATAAGTAAAATATGTTTAAAAAAATGACACATTTTTGATAAGATACAAATATTTTAATGATTTTAAACTCTGCTTTAGAATTTTATTCAATCTTTCTCTTAAATAAAATTGGCCCCAAATCTGGGTCCCCTGTTTGGGGATTTGATTATATTTTCGCCACTCTCAGTGTGAATGAGCATTGGAATAAGACGTTCATACTTTGTTCGACTAAAAAATAAATAAAATAATAAAAAAATATCTCGGGTAAATATTATGCTGATTGGGTTATAGAACAATTGAGTCCAAAACCTATACATTTTTGTGGTGTCTGTCTGTTCGAGGATGCAATTGAAAACAAAGCCCTATACTAAGATTAAACACAAACTTTTGCCAAGTAAAATTTTATGAGAAATCCAATGGTGCATGTTAAATTCTCCATGTGTATATTTGGTGTGCACGCATTGATGTTCTGTGCATATGTACGTACATGGGTTGGGGGAGGTAATAGCAGTATTATCAGAATCTGTGTGACATTAATGATGGACTGATGTATATGTTTATTTCATGTTTTCATGTGTGCAAGTTGTGCGTTCATTGTTTGAAAATCATCAGCAGCAGCCCTTTAACTTGAAATGTGAGTTTAAACATATTTTTGTCTTAGTTCCAGTAATAAATTTCATCTTTGTTCATTCACTTGATTTAAAGTTCGTATTTTGCCTCTACACAAATTATTCTACTATGAATAACTTTTTAGTTTCTGGAACAAGCGACGTTGCCAGAACATTAACAGTGCTGTTAATTTTGTATTAGGTTTTTTTTTAAATAATAATATTGTGGGGTCTGTGTACGTACTGGATATCCGTAAAGAGCAATGACAGCATTTTACTTAAGTTTATTTTAATTATAATTTGAAAATTAAGGAAATTAAAGAATAAGAATACAAATGGTAATATGGGTCCAGGTCTGCTAATTGTTTGTAAAATAAAACAGTTATGGACAGAAGATCAACGAATTACTTTGATATCTGTGGCTTGTATTGAGCTGAAAAGCCGAGTCTCCAAAATGGGTGTATGATTTTTATAGAATATGACGACTTAGGTGCCGCTTAGATCACCCTTTCCTTCCTTAACAGAGTACAAAACCGACTTTGATATCTAGTGGGCAATATCTTATACTCCATCCTACAGACTATTTCTCACAGAAGAGACGTTGTTAGTCTTTCTCTACTCTATCGCTATTTTCATAGCAGGTGCTCGACTGAGCTTTAATCTATGCCCCCCCCCCTGTAAAATATTCACAACAAAAACTCGTCTAGCTACAACCACTGTCAATAATTTCCCTTTCTCTCTCTGTGCCTAAAACTAAACGAAACTTCCATGAGCAAAGTTTCTTTCCTAGAACTATCCGTCTGTGGAACACAATACTACTAGGCTGTTTCCCAGCTGACTACAACATGGCTGTTTTCAAGCTCAGTGTAAACAAATTCTTGTTGAACTGCCCTCTTAAATAATCAAATTCTTCCCAATTTCCACTATCATTATCAATCATCATGATGTTGTGTTAGGACAACTAACGAAAACGAATTATCTCCCTTGAACCATTTCGGGAGTTAAGAGTTATCGCCCTTGGAAATGGTCTTCTGCCCAGAGAAAAAGTAAACGCAGATCACGGCTTCGGACTGTTAATATGTCAATCGCGTACAGCGGCAAATTAATTCATTAATTCATTCTGTGTTCAGTTTTAATAAATCTGTTAAACGTTTATCTTGATAGTTCATCCATTTTATTTACAAGTTATTATTTATTATAACCTAAATTATGAGGTTATAAAATGTTGTCTCACCGTCAACCTGCCACTCATTTAACCCTTATCCTCGAGTGGCTTTTGGGCCTTGATAAGCGGTGACTCCTTAGTAAATAAATACATAAATGAATAAATAAGCAACATTATGTTTTTTGTACCATGTGTCCACAGAAGCAAAAGCGTATGGCTAGTATGGGTTCTTCCTTATAGAGAACCGTGATGCAAATTTGAATTTCTTCTCAACGAATCACTAACACTTTGAGTGAAATAAAAGCTGATTGCCATGGGCGGGCAGGCAATTGGTGTTTAGTATGGTATGTGAAGTTTGTACATTTAACAATCAACCTATGGATCTACAATCTATGGGATTTATGATCAACAAATCAAACTCTTGTTTTGGTTCTGTCTTTTGTTCTGCTCCTATCAGTGTTTATATTGAACAAGAATGAAAAAAAAGTTATTTCAACTCTGTTTTGGTCATATGAAATAATCAAGTCAAAAGCATAAAGTCTTGTAATGGTTCAGGAGAAAACATGATATTTCATCACGCTAAAAAATAATTTTTTAACTGGTGCAATGTTTAAAGTTTGAAATATTAATCGCCATTACCTTCTGTGTTTATCCAGTGAAGCGGGGTCTGCACTAGATTTCTCCCTCCACCAGATATGGTCAAAGGCTCGGTCAGAATGTCTGGGGATGTGGAGGAAGCGACATTCTTTAGCCCTTAACAGAAAGCTAAGAGTGTAGTAACCTCAAAACCATGTTGGACAGATGCAAAAGTTGTTTTTCCACAAAAGATTAATAAAGTGACATATTCAAACATTTTTATCAATGTTGAAATTCTCAGAACAAAACAAACACATATTACAAGCCGTCGTCGTCGTTGTCATCATCCTCTTGCAAACTTTTACAGCTTGATGCCGACAGCAAGAAAAGAAAGGAGGCCTAAGAATAAACCTTTCCTTTTCTATTGCCTGCCAGAGTTTGGAGAACGCTAACAAGCAAAAGGTTTTCAAACAAAAATTAAAATGAGGAAACAGGAAGTGAACAGCTGCTATTAACAATGTTTGAAATATCTGCTTGACTTGCAATGGAGCAAACATGTAATTTCGATTCTGACTTGTCCAATCAGAAACAATCTCTTATGCAAGCAGAGCACGGGTCCTGAGGGTTATTTAAGGAAGTGCTTGGCACTGTTCTTCCTCTTTAGCCGCAAGCAAGCCCCTACTGTTGTTACAATAAAGAGGAACACTCACCATCAGGAAAAAGAAGGAAGTGCTTTGCATGTCGTATGCAGATTTAAAAAGGGCTTCTCTTCATAGGTGCAGGTGTTTATGTGATTTGCATATGTGGAGATCAGAGGAGATAAATGAAGAGGACAGCTGGGAAGGAGCAGAAGCGATTTTGGATTGGAGAGAGAAAGGCAGAAAGTGGGTTGCACGAAATTTTGTTGGAAATTGAAAGACAGTAAAAACGTTTAGAGAAAAAGGCAGAAAGTGGGTTGCACGAAATTTGGTTCGGTTGAATTACAGTCAAAACTTTTTTAATTTTATTTTTTCTGGCACAGTTAGTTAACAACTGTGTAAGCAACACACGTCGTCGAGTTCGACCACTAAATTCCTCTTTTGGGACGCAAGAGTAGACAGTGGATCTTGGGTTTACTTTCGACAGCCTCGTAACTCTCACTTCTCTTATTTTTTCCTTTAGTTCTCACATTCCATGAGCGATGTTTCTGACAAAGGGGGAAGAATGACTGTTTTCTGGGTCGGAATCTATCCATCTAACACTTATCGTTGGCTAGTTTTTAACTTTGAAGTAGTATTTCTTTTAGCTCCTTACATCAAGTGTTTTCATGCCTTGTCTGGAGCGATTTCCATAAAAAAACAAAAAAAAAACACCAAAAACTTGCTGTGAGCTACAAGCTCTCAGCATCGACAAGAAGGCTTCAAAATCCAAGATGGCTGGCCTGCAGCATGTGGACTAATTCCCAATACCAGTTCAACACACACTTACTTACAAACCACATATGAACTGAGCCTGCCTTTAAACTAACACGCACATACAGACTTTATAAGAACATTCTCCTATTATGTACTCTTCTCTGTTCCCTACAAGCAGGGTATTTATTCTTCATATTATCAACTCTAAAACCTTCCTTTTCGTTCAGACTCATGGAACTATTCTCTATTACTAACATGTTTAACGAAGATGGCCAATAAAGTTGATATAAATGTTAGAATGAGACTTTATCTTTCTATTCTACAACCCTCGGTGGGTGCTTTGGATATTGTTCACCTTTCTTTCCCATCGGTCAAGATTGAAGCTAGTTCCTTGATTCTATCTTTGGGATGAGTAACTTAAAGATTAAAGTAACTCTTTGAAGAACTATTTTAACTTACAATGTATTTTTTCATTTAAACTATGGATATTCATTTTTTTTTATTAACTAAGAGTTTCTTCTGGTCGGATCATTCTCAACAAGGTGTTTAAACGCCCCTATCTATCCGGACTTTATATGATATGCTTCTTCACTAAAATTCCTTGAGCAACTGAAAAACTCATTTTCAAATCACATACAAAAACATGACAGAAGTAAATAGACACCCCACAAAAAATAATTCATGTTTAAAGTTTGAAATATTAATCGTCATTACCTTCTGTGTTTATCCAGCGAAGCGGGGTCTGCACTGGATTTCTCTCTCCACCAGACATGGTCAAAGGCTTAGTCAGAATGAAATCCGGCCAGCTTGAGATCTTATTGCAGAGTATCCAACCACTTTTGTTTCACCCATGCTCTCGTCCTTTTCCAAGGGGCATCCATCCTGAATCTCATATTCACGATGCTGTCATCATTTGTATGGATTACATGTCCATACCAGAACAGACGATTTTCACTTATTTTATCCGAGATTGGCGTAACTTCTGACGTTGTTCTGTCTGTTCAGACCGAAAATCCAACGCAACATTTTTCTCTTCTTTCTGCTTCCTTCGTTGACAGCCGCATTCAGAGACGAACAAAGCAGCCGTAAAAGTTTGAAACAAATATTGTTTGTGTTTCCAATATCTATCATATATCACCATTTAAGTATGGCATGGGCCAAAGAAGCAGAACAATTGTTAGAGTTTAAGGGGAGTCATAATTATAAGTCAATCTGAAAGTGGGCTTAATCAGCGTCAAATCACTGCAAACCTTGGGATTCCACTTTTTACTGTTAATCGAGTGATTGTCCAATTCATCAGAGAGGGAAATAATCAATATCATTTCGTCTAGGTCGATCAGGACCCTCTCCCATCAGTCTTCGTTATAAATGATAATAAGGGTGTCTATTTACTTCTGACTTTAACAGAACATTCGAATGGTTCAACGTTGCTTTGTTAATAATAAATCCTGAAAGGAAAATGGATATTTTCAAAACATGTCTACAGACATTATTGATCGGATTCGGATTCTCTGCATATGGCAAATCATCAATTTTTTATTTCTTGGATCAAATTCAAGGATTGATTTACACACAAGATTGATTCTTGCACTTGATGGCGTCATCGCCGTTTTAACATCTGTTTTAGATGCTGGCATGCGTTGGACGGCTTTAAAAAAATGATTTGTTAAACTAACCTATCTCTGACCAGATCTTTATTTATCCCTCTTTCTCAAGTCCATTCTTATCACTTCCTCCCATGTTTTCATTGGCCTTTCCCTGTGAACTGGACCTGCTACCTTAACTGTTCTACATCTAACCCAAGAACTCTCATCCATTCGTACAACATGACCATACCATCAAAGTCCCTTCTTCTACGCACATCTCTATATACTGTCCAGATTTAATCTTCCTCTAAGGTCATCAGATCTAAGCCTGTCTTTAAGACTGACATTACACATCCATCATATCATTCTCATATTATTTCTCTCCATGCAACGCATGCCCTCAACCCTTATTGGTTTATAAAGTCAGTTTTTCCACCCAATATTGATGCTCGATAGCTTTAGTAATAAAAGGTACAGATAAATCTGTTCATGTTTCGGAATTTTTGAGATGAGGATTGATAATTTGTATTATTTGGATCATTCGGACTACTGTTCTCATCTTGGGTGTTATTTTCACAACGTTTCGGACGATGTAATCTCCGACCTTTTTCAAGTGCGTCTTGTCAAACTCGGGAATCTTTCTGTTGAACTCGGGAATCTCTATAGAATTTCGAACTGCACTCTTTATTTAATCCAAGAGGGTAGATTGTTCTTGATCCGTCAGCCATGACTGGGTAGAAGTCTTAAGTAAGTATTTATGTTATTCTTACTATCGCCTATAGTGAGGATTGAACCTGCCACCTCCAGAAGACTGTCACTTAGAACTACTTTTTACTTTACACCTTTGTCCGTTGCACCACGCATTTATCCGACCATTTTTCTCTCTCTTTGATAGAACACCCAAGGTGAAAAGACATTTATTTGGTATTCTCCTTTTTATTTTACCCATCCTATCGATACTCCCTATGTATCCATTCTCTACTAGTATAGATACATCTTTCTCTTTCTTTAATAGAACGTCCAAGATGAAAACACATTCATTTGGTATCTTCCTTTATTTCACCAGTTTCTTTCGACCTGATAAAATGTAACATTCTCATGTCCTGGGGAGCTGGGTATTTTACCCATCCTATCAATACTCCCTATATATCCATTCTATACTCGTATAGATACATCTTCTCTCTCACTTCTTAATAATTAGCCACAAACCAAAATACGTTTAACAAAATTTCTCTTTCACTCATTTATACACACATGTTCAACATCTTCACTTGCACATAACACATCAAATATATGTTGCCTCACCATTTCATCACTTTAGCCTTCAGAACGATTTTTCTCTTTCAGCTTCTTTCTTCACTGCCTCTAATATATTATTCACATTTATCCAAGTGAAAAATGGCTGTCTTTCTCTCTACCGCGTCCAGGGAGATTGGCGACCATCCACAATCTTATAAGAGTACTTTTGAGCTAAATTCTATGAACAGATGACAAATACAACACGAGGTGGTTTATTTTGATGACGTAAGTTTCCATAATCTTCACTATAATCATAAAAAATAAAGCTCCAGCCCCTGTCCCATCGACGCAATGTTGCATCCCTGTGCTTGTTTTACAAGTACTTCCATGGAATGTGCTCCAACACACTGGTGCCCGCTCAACATAAATACTCTCGACCAACCCGACAATCAGTAAAATACCACTCCTTCACTGTGGAGGTCTCTAGATGCCGGAAGGCTTTCTACTCTACTTACTGATAACCTTTGGAATTCCCTCCTTGCTCCCTATTTCTCTGACTGTATCAACATGCAGAAATTTAAATGCAATGTGAACAAACATCTCGCTGTACAACTTAGGATGTCCCTGTAGGTATGGTCCCTAATTCAAAGTAACCCCTTACATCTTAGTGGCAATGTGCCTTGTTTGAATAAAAGTAAAAATAAAAAAAAATAAAATAAAAATGTCACCTAATTTATCCCAAAATAAATTAAGAAATTCGAAGAGATCACTTAAATAAAATTATCACTATTAAAAAACTTGTGTACGTAGTAAAAAAAAATGATCCTTTTTATTTTTATTTTTTTACATTTTATAACATTCCATTTTGGCGGTGGGGCCCGATGATGTACTCAGCTTTGATTGGATGAGAGAGGGTATAAATACAGTGACATTTGTTGAAATAAATTTTAGCAAATTTATAGTCTTTAACCCCGCCGAGGCACACCTTGTGTTTCCCAGGAATCAATAAAGATCCCTGTGTACTTCTGCTCAAAGCCCTGAGCCCCGTATTACCATTTCAATTCTTGGTTTTTGAGTTCTTGATTTCAATAATTTTCAATTTATAAATCAAATGAGATAAAGTAAAAGAATTTGCTGTCTCACAGTTCGACAGTTAATAGGAATAATTAAATTTTGGTAATCAACTATATCTTTTTTATTTCAAAACATTCACAGCAAAAACTCGTCTTCTTAAAACCATTGTAAAGAATTTTCCTTTCTTCCTCTGTGTACTTAAAACTAAACGGAACTTCCATGAACAATGTTTCTTTTCTAAGAACTTCCCATCTGTGGAATACATTAACATGGGGTTGGTCCCCAGCTGACTACAACATGATCGTTTTCATGTCCAATATTAACAAAGTCTTGTCGAGCCGGCCACTTAAATAATCAATTTCACCCATCGTTTCCACTCCTTCCAAGGTTTTTTTTTTATCGCCAACCGACAATCTCATTAACCTTTATGCTCGAGTGGCCTTTTGACCTTGATATATAGTCCTTTTCGGGCTTAGTTCATTCTGGGGTAGTGAGGTGTATCTATATCTCTCTACATCTTCACCTTTTGAAATTTCACTTCTTCTGGAAGTCATACCTCTTTCTTTTTGGATCAATGTCGAAAGTCGAATATGGTTGTCTTTTACATTTGCTAAAGCATTTCTGGCCTGATACTTCAAACAATTCATAGATTACTTTCATAGGGGCTTCCCTAAGATGAACTGGTTCAGATGTAGACATCTTTTTAAGCTGGTTATAATGTCATTTCGGATGTGTAATGATATACGCTAGTCTTCAAATTCGTGTTCAGGAGATTCGCTTGCATTCCCTAACTACATTTTGCCTATCTTACTAGAATAAGAATATTTTATATTCACATTCTTCAGTTTGAATGTCAAATTTTCACATGATATAAAAATATTGAAACCTATTATTTTTTTCAATGCTTGATTGATTTGTTTGAAAGATGTAAAAAATTTTTTCAGCATTTTCGATGGAACAGATAGTCGATTAACGATAATAAGAAACATTGCACTAGAATTTAAGTATCAGACCGACCCCGTTTAGTGTCTGGTGATACCAGATCAGGCTGCCCTGTGGCTCCCTGAGACGAAATTTACCTACATTGACGTTTTTTTTTTTTTTTTTTTTTTTTTTTTTGTAAAACTTAATTATGTTCTACAAAACCAAAAACAAAAACAACAGCCCCTCTCCCTTTCTCCCTCCCCTTTTTTATTTTATTTTTAGAACTTGAAGCATAAATCTTTTACTATAATGACCAGATTCGGCATTAAATAACCCAAAAAGGGTTGATATGCCGTAAAACAAAACTACCAAACCAAAAACGATGATTAAACATTTGAAGATATAAAGAACTTGAAGCATAAAAACTTTTACTATAATGACCAGATTCGGCATTAAATAACCCAAAAAGGGTTGATATGCCGTAAAACAAAACTACCAAACCAAAAACGATGATTAAACATTTGAAGATATAAAGAACTTGAAGCATAAAAACTTTTACTATAATGACCAGATTCGGCATTAAATAACCCAAAAAGGGTTGATATGCCGTAAAACAAAACTACCGTTTAGTGTTGCGGAGAATTAAAGTCATATTTACTTGCTAATACATGAGTTGATTCTCATTGTTCAGGTAACTCTCGGCACCAATGACAGCTTGTGTCCTTTTTGAAAGATGAGCTCATATCTTGCTTAAATATTCCCTAAATTTCAGTTTCTTTAGACATTTTAAATGGTTTTTAGGAGCATAATATTGTCACTACGTCCCATTTGAAAATTCCAATATTTCAGATTTGCATTGAATTTGATTTATAGTCATTAATCACAAATGAAACCGTATTCCCTGAATTTCAATTTCTTCTTAAGACCTCTTAAATATTAGACATTTTCTAGAATTAAAAACATGTAATGGATTTTGATGAAAATTGGAATAAGGATTCTAAACATAAGTTTTAGTATCATTATATCTTGACAAAGGGAAGATAAAAGTGGGGCAAAACTGTTCTTTTCGGGGAATTAATTTTACCTGTCCTGGGATGGGTATTCTTCAAATTACATTATAAAGAAATGGCTTGCAATCAAAACTATGTCTGGGGCTTAAATTAAGAAACAAAACCATAAACACTTATCTGACACTGTTCTTTGTGAAGTCACAGAGACGACTCTAAGTACGCCCTTTCAGTTTTTGGTTATTTACATCCTGCCTACCACAGGAAAATATACCACAAGGCCGGAAGGTGGGGGCAAACTCCTGAGGGCACACTTTGTCTCTTTAAAAACGGTCATGAACAAACCTGTCAGCATTCTCGGTAGGTATGCCTCAGGTGATTGGCAATCCCCCCCCCCCCCCATTACATAAACACTAATTTGATTCCTGGTGACTCCAAGCGTGTGAATATTACCATACTTTTTTTTATCACTATCAAAAATATGTCCCCCCATGTTCGTATATTTTTGCTAGGCTGGGAGGTTATATAATTGTGAAAAAACTACATACAATACATAGATAAAGCAAAATAAATTGTTTGGGACTATTAAAATAATTTCCAACGCTATAGATAATGTTTCTCCATTCATTTATTTATTTTTTATTATCGCTTATGTTTGAATTCATGTTTTGAAACATGACGTAAATCATAAATCCATGACGTCACACGAAAGCTATAATTATTTTGTTAAGGTAATGTTGTAAGCTCTATTTATAAGAAAGTCCAAAAAGGTCAGTTGGTAGAACCTCAGACTGAAGATCTTAAGGTTTCGGTTTCAATGTCCGGTCATGTCTCATCCGCTTTATTTGTAGGGAATTTATTATTTACTATTAACGCACTATTTTTCATTTCTAAAAGTAATTAAGGTCTTTGATATTTTGAAATAAGACAAATTCCGCAACGTATTTATTACGTTGTGACTGACGGAAAAACTGTGACTGACCGATGGACAAAATCTCAATTTACATAAGATATAATAGATGCATTTAAAGGGGAAAACAATGAAACAAACAAATAGAATGTTTGTAGAAAAGAAAGACAAAGTCTCATTCTAACATTTAAAATAACTTTATTGGCCATCTTCGTTAACATTTGATAATGATTGAAAAGAAGAGATGGGGTTAGTAGCAGAGGATAATATGTCCAGGAGTCTGGACAAGAAAAAGGTTTGAAAGTTCATATGAATAATAAATGTCCTGTTTGTAGGGAAAGGAGAATAGTTCATATCATGAGAATGTTTGTACGTACGTACGTATGTTAAAGGCAGACGAGTTCATGTGTGTTAGTAAGTATGTGTGTGTGTTACAATGATATAAGTCCACGTGCATGCGTGCGGCTGTCGCCATGTTGGATGTTTAAGTTTTTTTTGTCAATGCCAGAGCCTGATGGCCTGGTGGGTTTTTGGTTTGCGTCCCAAAAGAGAAGATTGATGGTTGAAAGGAGCAACGTGGATGAGTCAGCGAGCTGTGCTGTTCTCGTGGCCAAAAGAGGAAGAATAATAGTCAGCGCTCCCTTTTATCAACTCCAGGGGGGGGGGGGGGAAGCAGTTTCTGCTCGCAAGAGAGATTGCTTCTGACTGGGCAAACCAGAAACGAAATTAAATGTTTGCACCAATCAGAGCCCAGCTTAGAAGTCAGATTCAAAACACGGTTAATGGTAGCTTGTTGCTGCCACCGTTGTTGTGGTCATTGTCGTTTGTAGTACTGCTACATGTTAATAATTGTGATTTCCCTTGTTAAACAAGGCATGCCATTGTAGTATTCTCCATTTATCAGCATTGGACCATGCAACATCATTCAAACGAGCCGTAATTTTCCCATTACTAGTCTAAAGGGAGAGAGTCAAAGTGAATACATACCTAATACCCAGTCATTTCATTGAGAGAGGGATGTCAAGATAAAGTACAGAATAGTTAACAGTTGAGAACTTGTAAACAAAAAAAAATAAAAATAAAAACAAATAATTTATAGCAAACGCAGTAGAATTAAATTATCTACCGACTTGTATACTTTTAACGTGTGGAAACTATTTGTAAGATCTTTTTATTTCAGAATTTTATTTCAAGCACTTCGGTGCCGAAAATGAAAGTACTTAAACTCGTTTTTGCGCACACCGCTTTGCGCACGCAGCCGCAAGAATTAATAAAAACAAATAATAATATTTTGAACCAATCAGCGGATTTTTCTGAATTTATAGAAATTGTTCTTTGGGAGCCATCTCAACCTCATATAAACCCAGATTTTTTCTTCACCAAGTATGTTTAGCTCAAATCCACGAGAGAGCTAACATCGACATTTCTCCAGTCCCCCATCATCACCTCTGTAGGGCCTTGGAACGTTGAGGATGCCTTGTTCTAAACTCACGCACACATCGCCACACCGACACCAACGCACACACAGACACAATGCAATAAGTATTTCACTGTCTTACGCACACGCACACTAAAGACGACATACACACACACACTGCTTGTATCCCCTTTCAATGTCGTCTGCTGATTGCAAACAAATTTATAAACTTAACCACTTTCATACTTCATACATTTCTCACTGAACTTTCTAATATGAAAACAAATGATGATTGACTCTATTTAGTAAATTTCAATGAAATGTAATTTATGTAATTGAGTGAGGAAGTTTTGATTACGATTTTTCAGACCCGTGGACAGTTCACAGCCCTTAAATTATCGACCTAGGCTTCCTCGCTATCTTAACTAATGAATCCCTCTTTTTGGCAAGGACACTCAAATATGAACAATTATTCTATGTTTTCCTATCTTTGTAGACTTCCATTTTAAACATATAAAATATCTCTTTTGTGAATTTATGCTTTTGAATTCATTATTTTGTTTGTTTTTGTTGAAATCATTTCTACTGATCTTACGTCATGCATTTATCCCCCCTTCAAATATAACCCTTACATGACTCTCGTAAATTCGTCTCTCTCTCTCTCTCTCTCTCTCTCTCTCACACACACACACACAATAAATAAATAATTAAATCTATAAACATTATAAAATTTAAAATTCACATTGGCCAAATGTCAATAAGACACATGAAAACCAAAATGGCGGCTGTAGAGGAACTACTTAAGTGGCTTAACTTCGCTAAACTTAGGCAATTACTTGTGGTTTTACAAGAGAGTTTTTTTTTGGGGGGGGGACTGTCACTCGGACTTAGGGTTAGTGGTAGAATAAATAATTTTTCTTGCTATCTTTTCAGCATGAAGTTAACCGAAGTTACACCATCACGTCGGCCGTCATTTTGGTTTTCGCGTGTCGAGACACGAACATCGAAATAACATTTTGAAATAAAAAAAATCTTACAGTTTCCACACGTTAAAATTATACGGGTCGGTAGAGAATTTAATTCTATTGCGTTTGCTGTAAATTATTATTTTTTTCTTTTTTGTTTACGAGTTCTCGACTGTTAACTATTCTGGATTTTTACTGGATGTCGTCATGGTAACATTAGGGATGGTGTTGGTCGCCATATTTAAGTTTGCGTTGGATGAAGTTTCGTCCGCGCAAGGAGGAGGATATTACACGAGGAACTACTTGAAAGAGTGACACCGGTAAATTATGTAATCCGGTACGATAAGAAAATATCAGATGAGTTAAAGTCACCGGTGTCGGCGGAACGGCAGAATCAGGCTGAGGAGGAGATTGTAAGAGAATTCTGACTTTACTTATTTAAAATGGACCAGTAAAAAAAAAGAAAAAAAAAAAGATTAATTTAAAAAAAATATTTTAGCTTCCCCAAGCCCCCCTTTTTTTTCTAATTTAAATTAATTTCATTTTTTATATCCTGTCAATTCTTAAAAGTCCCCAGATACTGTTTATTTATTTATTTATTTTTTTTTACTCACCGGAGTTCAAGTGAATATTTTTTCTTGAAGAAAAAAATAAAACAGAAATATAGGCTATTCTAAATAAATTTATAGATTTTGCCCCCACCTTAAAAAAAAAAAATCTTAAAAAACAACTCATTATTTTAGTCTGTCATCTTGGAATACTTTTGTCCGATCACCAGGTGAGATTTTAAAATATTTTTTTTTGTTTCACTTTCAGACTTTCTATTTTTGTTTATCGCTTTATTAATCGATATATTTTTTTTTTGTTTCATCAAACGTTAAATATTTAAGAATTCGGTAAACATTACGGTTGCCGACAAATTATATCAAAGGTTGGTAAATCAGTCAAAAACAATTTATTTTGGTTTACCTACTCATTTTTAGTGTAGTATCTGTTCCGATGGATACTGCACCCCATAGACTGGTGTTGTCTTGGCCTTCGGGTCTTGATTTACGCCGGTCAATGGGTCTGTCCTGTGCAGTTCTAGGAGGTCCACTCTCCCAGGCTTCGCCTCCCCTCTTTGGGGAGGAGTAAGTTTATTGCTTACTGCCTGATGCGCCCCTACCGGGGAATGCCGACGCGGCTGCCCAGGCAATTTTTAAACCCCACTTTCCCAACCCGACCGTGGGTCACATCTTACTTGTGGGAGTAAGATAAAAACTGGCCTTGTGCCTAACTCCTGGAGAGGAGTAAATCAATACTCATTTATGACCTATTTGCGTAAAAATTAATATTTAATAGAAGATATAAGGATGTTAAATTACCGTAAATATCGGTTCTGAGCAAAGTAACCCATGGACAGCCGGTTAGGTACCTTACTTCCTGTGACTAAACAAGTTGTATGACTCCTTATTACTTTACTTACAAGTTTACGTTAACTTCACAGGCTTATATTTTTTTAACGCAAATAGGTCACAAACGTGTAGGTAAAGCAATATGGTTTTTGATGAATTTCCAACCAATTAGTATCAAAATTAATTCGGATACTTCGTTTTTGTTTAATTTTTGTAAACAGTGAAATCTAATAACTATTATCTTCAACATTATTTAAAAAAATGTACTTGTAATGAATGGGTACCCAGGGGAATTTTACTAATTACGAAGTCAGTTCCGAGTATTGACGGAGAATCCAGAGTCATTTCCGTAAATGACCGAAGCAGTTTACGATTTGAAATCCACGTTCGGTGAAGATACAGAATACTTAAGAAAGCCCCCCACCCCCTCCTCATACGAAGAGTGTGTTTGTAAATATTATTTACAAACCCACTCCTCTAAATAATAGTTATTATTTACAAGCTCATGAGGAATAGTGGGGGAGGGTGTATTTATTAACTATTTTATACCTTCACCGCTATTTTTTTTTTTTTTTAAAGGCTAATTTAAAAAAAAAACTCTAACCTAATCCTTCGCATGCGTTTGTTATTACATTTTTTTTTTAACTTTCAAATCGTAAACTGCTTCGGCCATTTCCGGGGCTGACTTGGGATTCTCTGTCAATACTCGGAACTGACTTAATTGGTACTAAAATCTTCTGGATGCCCATTCCTTACGAGTGTCAAAAAATCCCAACAAGTTCGCCTGTTTCACTTACGTTTTCTTTGTGGTAGAATTACAATATCCCCCCCCCCCCGTCCCAACTAATGTTTTTAAATTTGTTAGACGAGCAATGATAATTAGGATTATTCGGACTACTATTCTCATCTTGGTTTTTATGTTCACAATGTTTCCACCGATGTAACTCCTACCTTCTTCAGGTGCGTCTGTTCGAATTTGAGAACCTTCCAGTCAAACTGCAGATTATTCTCGCCTACTATAAGCAGCACGACTATCAAAAAATAAATTGAAAATGTTTTCATGCACCGATTGTGTTCACTTCGCTATTATATATAAATTATATATATATCGTGTTATTTGTTGTTACGTAGAAACACGTGCCCGTGGATAACTATTTTCTCTCTCTCTCTCTCTCTCTCTCTTATTTATATATATATATATATATATATATATATATATATATATATATATATACGTGTTTCATGCTAAACCTGCAATCATCAGTATGGGAGTAGACGATCTTTGCCGGTCACACGGTTTGAACCCGCAATATGAAAATCATATTTGACTCAGTAGTCGGAGCGCGTACCGATGTCTAAATGGCAAATTCAGCGGCCATGTCAGCAAGCCGTCAAGAGAACTCAATAGGCGGGGCCCAGAGTATTGCATTATGTTATAAATCACGGCCTGGTGTTAACTTACTTAAAGTATTCAATCTAGCGAGAGCTTTGAATAATTATTTATAAATAATATTTTCAAATTAACTCATATACATGCCACACCTGCAATCATCAGTATGGGAGGAGACTATATATATATATATATATATATATATATTACTCTAATTCACTCTAAATAAGGCACTTTGTCACTGAGACGTAAGATGCTACTGTAAATTTGGGGTCGTACCTACAGGGGCATCCTAAGTGGG
Organism: Sepiola atlantica; assembly: GCA_963556195.1. Taxonomy (NCBI): domain Eukaryota; kingdom Metazoa; phylum Mollusca; class Cephalopoda; order Sepiida; family Sepiolidae; genus Sepiola; species Sepiola atlantica. Next base: position 69,374,838 of record OY744527.1, on the reverse strand, counting down.
GAGTTTAACAGCGAGATGTGTGTTGCCATAACATTTAAATTTCTTCATGTTGGTGCAGTCAGGGGACAGGGAGGGAATTCCAAAGGCTAGCAGTTCGAAGAAAGAAGCTATTAGAGTAGAAAGCGTTCCGGCATCTGGTGACCTCTACAGTGAAGGGGTGGAATTTTGCTAATTGTCGGGTTAGTCGAGGGGGCACCAGTGCAGCAAGTTCGTCGGAGCACATCTCATGGAAGTAATTGTAAAACAAGCACAGGGATACAACATTGCTGCGATGAGGCAAAGGTTGGAGCTTGGTACATAGTGTGGGACCGATTAGCTTAGAGGCTCTTTTTTTGGACCCTGTCAGAGAGAGAGAGAGAGAGGGGGAGAGGTAGAGGTGGATGGTGCACTAGCCCAGCTGATGTAACAATAACTCCATTTATGGGCGAATGGTGGCTTTGTAGAGATATAGGATACTGTCAGGTGTGAGAAGTTTTCTAGCACGATAGAAGGAAGCCCACTTTCCTTGCACCAGCCTTATTGTAAAATGGACACTTGACTTTATAGCCGGTGTAACTAAAATCCTTAATTTGTACGTTAAATATAACGGAAATCCAATACCGGATTCATTTTACTATTGTGAATTGCTAAAATATGAAAATAAAAATTTCAAATTTATTTTTCGATAATGGGGCTCTTAACGTAGTAATTTCTATATTAATAACATTGTTCACTCCTGGCGAGTTTCTCGCTTCTAGTTGACTAACACATTGTAAAAAAAATTACTCTATTATGTATTGAAATAAAAAATGCAATAACATGAAGTACTTAAAACGAACGTTTTAAAAACTGATATTATTACCAGTACAGCATATGCTAGTTCACACCAAAAGAAAAATGGTTCTACTTTTTTAAAAAAATGTAAACAACAGCTTGTGCGTTAAAAATAAATAAAACTTTAGTTGGATAGCATATAAATTTAACGTGAATTGATAACTTACTTTCCGATCAGATAGCGTTTTAACGACATGTAATCAATTTTTGTTTTTAATTAAATTTTGGCCATTTTCATAATTTCCTGGAAATCAATTGTGGATGTTGGATTTTTTGGGTGTTTTTGTCTGTTGCCACAAAAAAAAGATAAGAACCAAAGTTTTCCAGGTTCTATCATCAACTCCACCATTTCTTAGAAACCGTGCCATTTCTTGGAAAGGGCACTATATTATTTCTTAGAAAGTTATCTCCCATCTGGTTAAGAAATTGCTGGCTGGGAAATCTGTGACCATTTTACGTTAAACTTATAATATATAATTATATAATAATAATAAAATTTATTTTTCAAAATCCTATTTAAATAAAAGAAAAAATAATGCGGTAATTTGGAAGTTTAGCCAACAGCTCAAATCTGAGCATTTGTATGTTAAACTTTTGTAACTATGGATGCACGAAAAGGCAATAATCTCGGAAAAAATCTAACAACTGAAGTCTTGGAATTTTAATTTTTTACTTAGTTCACTCCAAGTAAGTAAAGTTGCCTCTGTAGACGTAAGGCGCTACTGAGAATTAGTGTGAAAGTTTTGGGGGTCATCCTAAATTGGGAGCTGTGTAGCGAGATGCTTGTTTACATTAGTTTTAAATTTCTGCATGTCGGTACAGTCGGGGGAGCAGGGAGGGAGTTGCAAAGGCCGACAGCTGTGAATGGATGGGATTTAGCTGATTGCCGAGTTTGTTGAGAGTATTTACGTCAAAGGGGCACCAGAGCAGCAAGTTCATCGGATCACATTCCATTGAAGTACTTGTAAAACAAGCACAAGGATGTAACATTGGATGGGACAAGAGCTGGAGCTTGGTGGATAGTTTTCTAGCTCGGTAGAGGGAGCCCACTTTCTTTGCAGCAGCCTTGGCAATGTCTTCTATGTATTTGTTCCAATTCACATTACCTGTGAATGGATTCTCAGGTAGGGAGTTATTTGCCATGGCACTCGATTGTTGAAGAGGTTTCTTGTAGTTGTTGAAGTAAAGGAGCTTTGTCTTAGCAGCATTAAATGTTGCCATCCATTTATGACCCCATTACACTACAGGCTGGAGGTCACTTACTAAGGATTCAGCCATTGTCTCGAATATGTGTGCGTCTGGTTTAACAAAATGACAAGAGTAGAGCCTGGTGTCGTTAGCAAATATATCCATCCCAGACACAATATCACCAGGGAGGTCGTTTATGAAAATTAGGAATAATAAAGGTCCAAGGATCGATCCCTGGGGTACACCTGCATTTATGTCATGTTTGGATGAACAGCCATGGGGGACAACCTAGATCTTTCTGTTGGATAGGAAGGATCTAATTATATTAGATATTTGTCCAGTAATACCATATGAATTCATTTTTATGAAAACCCCTTTATGCCAGACCTTATCAAACGCTTTGGAGATATCAAGTGCTACTGCAGTAGACCGTGCTTGCCTAAATCCATACTGATGGTCAGAAAGAAGTTTACCATTAACGAGGTGCCGGACTATCGCTAGGTTGATTCAAAGATTTTAGTGAAAAGTGAGAGTAGACTGATGGGGCGATAATTCTTAGGGTCAGTTTTATCTCCAGAATTGTTGAAGACTGGTACCACAGAGGCAATTTTCCAGCTATCAGGGAGCCAAGATTCATCAAGGCATTTGTTGTAGAGTTAGGAGAGCATTTCTTTATTACTATTACTGGTATAAGATCAGGTCCACATGCTTTGAATGTGTCAAAGTTTTTTATGATGTCTCTGACCTGGGATGGGGTGATGGTCAGATCATCAAGTCTGGCTTCTGTCCTCAATGGGAAATTTGGGAGAGAGTGGTTTGCGGAGTCTAAAGTGCAGTATAAGGCGAAACGCTGGGCAAGTAGTTCAGCCTTATCAGTTGCCATGCAACCGACATCATTGTGGTTGGATAGCAGGGAGAATTGTTGATTGCCCATTATTCACCACACTATTGAAGATTTTCTAGAAATCGCGAGTACCTAGTTTCTGCATTCCATGTTTGAAAAGAAGGTGTCCCGTATCGCATCCGATTTAACTGATCAGTTAACCGTCAGTATTGAGAGCTTTATAATTTCCAAGAAATTCCAACAAAAACCTAAATAGCCAGCCGTGATACACCCCAGAATGTGCTGTCGCCATTACTCACAGAAACCACATTTCAATTGCTTTCAACAGAATAGATGTTCTAAAACCAAAGCCACCTTTAGGACTGCCAGCAATCACTGCAAACGGATTATAGGAAACGCGATAGAATCATATGCCCAATCCGTTATCAAGAGTAACTGAGCAGAGGCTTTGTTCCCACATGTTTTGGCGAATAATAAACAAGGTTCTGAACATTTGCATGACCTCTATTCCAACCATTATCAATGGACCAGAGGTGATTTCCTTAGCATCAAACTTTTTGTAAAGAACTTTGCATCAAATTCCAGCTTTTACGATCACCAAATTTCACCAAGTTGCCCAGATAGAGAGAAAGAAACAACGTTCATTGTCCTATCAGGAAACAAGGCCAAACACTGGGTATCTTTGAGGTGTCTCTGCGCCTGGCTAATAGACAAAGAAGGGCAAAGACCGGGCGATAGGCAGAGCCCATCTACTCTTTAAGCAATTTTAGGTTTGCAATCCGGATATTTTTTCGAGACTCCAGCTCTAGGAAGGTTGTCGATCAGGACTAAGGATGAATGATACAAGACTCCCCACAGGAGCTGAAAAGTTCAACAGTCCAAGATTCACAATATGAATTTTTCTTATGTTTACGTTACATACATATTTATTAAAGAAAATTTATATTTACACTTTTTTTAAAGTAATATTAAATAAAGAAATCCCATAAAGTTAACATCATGGAATTCATTTTTTTACATACAATTTTTTTCTTGAAGGAAATTTGTTTGTGTCCAAAATATTGATTTTTTATTTATTAATATTAAAAAAAAGTTATTTAAAAACCCCATGATGTTATTTTTAATAAAGAAAATATGTTTTTGTCCAAAATGTATGTACTTTTTCTGTGTTTAGCACCTGAGATTATTGCCTTTTCGGACATCCATAATTACAAAAGCTTAACATACAAATGCTCTGTTTTGAGGTCCTGGCTATCCTCCGGAATTACCAACAATGTTTTGGTAAAAAGCAAACAAAAAAACAAACAAAAAAACAAACAAACAAACGTCATAGTTAAAAAAAAAATAGCGAAACAAAAAATGAAAGTAAAGATTGAGTCGACATTCTTTTCTGTATCCTTAAAGCGAAACTCGTTTCATTTGGCCTACCACCAAACTTAATTGCTAATCTCTGTGAACGCCCTGAAAAACCTTACGGAAAGAAGAAAAAATAGCCCCCCCCCCCTCACCCTGCATAACCCCCCCCCCCCCCCCAATTATTTAAGAAATTAGAGTTGATGATCAGTGCCATTTATAAATTAAATGTAAAATGATCCCCCATTCCGGGCCTTCTTGTCGTTTTAAAAAAATTCATTCACAAGAAATATAATGTATTTTTAAAAATCTAAACTATTTTCTTTGTGATATTTAAAACTTTATTCTAATTTAAAACTTTTAAAACTTCTATTTATATATCCCATACCTTATTTTAAACTATGTAAAAGAAAAGCCTCAAAATGTCAAGCTTTTCTCGCAATGTGAGGAACGGTAAAAATAAGATGCAGTGACTTAGTAGTAGTATTATTTTATTAAAATAAATTCTTATTTTAGTCACGTAAATTATTACGAGTAAAAATAGATTTTGGCAAAGGAAAGCGTTAATATTGGCGCCATAAATTATTTTTAAGGAAATAAAGTTGGAAATTAAACAATTTATTTTGTGACCTATTTGCGTAAAAAATAATATTTAACAGAAGATGAAACCATTTTAAGTTACCGTAAATATAAGTTATGAGCAAAATAGCCACCTTGTTTAGTCACAGGAAGTAAGGTACCTAACATAAACAAGTGGCTAAATAAGATGGTTTATTTACGATAACTTAAAATGCTCATATCATCTATTAAATTTTTTTTAACGTAAATACGTCACAAATGAGTAAGTAAACTAAGCTAAATTATTTTTGACTAATTCCCCAACTATTTCCTTTAATTTATGTCGCAAATAGTAACGTTTACCTTTGGCACTATTCACAAACAGTTTTGTGTTACCGAAGACCATGTTTTAGAAAGAAAAAAAGATTAAAAGCAATAATTTAGAGTTTTCCTAGCCTTCAGGCTAGGCTCAAAGTGTAATATCTGTTCTGGGCTCGGTCAGAAGAGGAGAAATCTCTCTTGACTGGGACAATTTTTATTTTTCTTCCATCTCGAGTGCCTTTTTTAGGAAAGATGGATCTCCCCCCCCCCCCCCTAAAAAACAACCTTGTGGAGAGGCAAGTAAATAGGTACTCGTCTGTCAGACATGTTAATTATCGTTTACTTGTAAAAAATGGCGGCCATATCAAATTTGTAGTTTCATAAACAGAAAATACAATTCAGTTATCACTTTTCCCATTCTCGCTTCGATGTTCTGCAAAAGATTGCTCAAAGAGGAGGAGGTCAAAAGGTAGATACTGAATGATATTTTCTGATTATGAAACTACAACTTTGACATGTACGCCATTTTTCTACGCTAATTTAATATCTCGCATATAAGTCAAATAACTATAAACTACTGCTTTTAATCTATTTTTTGTTATTGCTAAAACATAGTTTTAAGTACCACTAAATTATTTGAGAATAGTGGCAAAACCCGTTTCACTCTAAATAATTTACGTGACTAAAATAGGAATTAACCAATTAGTACTACTACACCCCCTCCTCTCGTATTTGTTGTAAACGTGATGTCCGTACTCTGCTGATTTGGGTGCAGTTGCGGTTCTGTAAAGAAATTATTTACCTCTTGAGGAGGTGAGACACAAGGTCAGGTGGGGATTAAAAAGCCAGCACACAAGAGGAAGTGCACTCAGACAAAAAATACCTGGTAGGGGCGCCTCAGGCGATTAGCAATAAACAAACCCCTTATCTCCGAGAAGATAAAACCTAAGAGGGTGGACCTCCTAGAACTGCACAGGACCATCCCTCAGTTCGACAGAAACAAGGCCACCTAACTTCAAAATAGCCCAGACTCTGTCGGACATATCCTCGACTGCTATTGTTGTTTATTTGTGGTTCTGTAGAAAAATCAATAGTATGTCCCTTATGAACAAGAAAGGATCATTTCACATCACTTCACACCTAATTTTTAGAGGGATGTTTTTGACGGCAATCCTCAACCCCGTCTTTGTATAGGTTTTTGTTTGTTTAATCTGATAAAAAAAGATTAAGACCATTTAGTTAAACATTAAAATCTCACGGGTCCCGTGGATGACGCGTCACAAGTGGATCTGTTTATCGTTACTTGTATTGTTTGAAATATGCATTTCAAGGTTCAATTGTAGTATAGGGACCGTTGGAATATCTCGCCTATTCTGCTTGGTTTTTGCCTAATTTTTCTATTAAAAAAAATTAGATTGTTAATCTTAAATTGTATTTCTTGTACTAAAAAAAAATTGTACTTCACTTTTTAAAATCTATGAATTTGAACTTATATCCAAATTCTTTCTCTATGACAGCCATTTAAGCATTTTTTAATTTTTATTCGTTTAATTCCATTATCTTTATGTAAAAATGATGTTCCAAGTTTTATATTTTAAAAATTTTGGCATTAAAAAAAAAAAAAATGTCCGCCAGTGATTAAAACATAAAATTAAAAAAAGCAACTTCGTATGAATGAAGTGATATAACTGCATGCAACCTGATTGATGTCAACCAGATTATAACGCATGGAGAGCAGGTGTGAAACGTAGCCTTATTTCCCACCCAGGAGTCTGAGACACTCATAACACCCTGCATATCAAAATGATGAATGAGCCTGGTACGACTTTTGACTGGCTCTATTATTTTGTTGGTATTAGTTTGTCCCTTTTTTTTTTTACATGAAGGTTGCCAACGCCCGTAATTTAAGTGATGCTATGGAACTGCCAGAATTTGAACTTGGCACTCCAGGTCGTCAGTCCACGTTGCATCCATTTCACCACATCACCTCCAACATTGAATCAAACTTTGATTCTCAACACTTTAAAAAGTGTATTAGAATTATATTTCAGGACAAGAAATACAATTTCAGACCAAAATTAAATTTTATCCAAAATGTGTAAAAAAACAAAACAAAAAAAAACAAGGTGATATTTTTACAACAGCAACTTTTTTATAATTGAACCAACAACTCTTTCTGTCCATGTGTTATCTTAGTTTTATCGGATTAAAAAATAAGTTTCACATAAAAATTATCACGGGTCAATGCCAATGGGGGTGAAGCAACATAAGCACTGACCATGGATCTTTTTCTTAGATGACCGTTAAGCCATTCCCATCAGATTCCATAGATACTAGGTCGGAAATTCCTTTTCAGCGCAGAACTCACAGTGGTGAGCCAGATTTTTCACCTGGTTATTGCTTCATTTTCACCAGAAAGGGAATGCTGAAAAATCCTTTACCCAATTTTAAGCAGGTGCTATGTCTTGACCATCCGAGGTGTCTCTTGAGTAGGTTTCCTTAATTGATAACTAAGCAACTCGAAGAACCTCTCACTAGTTGATGGGGTCAACATGGTTGCAGGATCGGATGTTTTGGTAGTAGTCAGACTCTTAAGAATGCTAGGAGTTAAAATCAGATTTTTTAATATCTGAAGAATCAACAGACGCTCTGAATATTAGATTTTAAAAAGGAGTCTGAGCAAGATATTTTGGAATCCTAGGAGAGTCTGAGCGAGATATTTTGGAATCCTAGGAGAGTCTGAGCGAGATATTTTGGAATCCTAGGAGAGTCGGAGCCGAACCTTATAACTTCAGATTCCACAAACCTGCTGGTGGTCAGTTCAGCTTATGTGCATGATCTGACCCCAAATATTGTCGATCAAATAAACCTATCCTGTGCACAGATCTCCAGGTTTCACGACTTTTGTACAGGAGGATTGATCACATAAGAACTTGGTAGATACCGCATTTCGTTGAGCATCAAATTTCAGACTTGGCCTACAGACTGAACTGTAAGCGAATAAATACATTTACCACCTGTCGATCTCGTGTACACTTTAACGGGATGGCGTTATGATGGTACCTAGGTCCTTAGTGATCAACCACCGTGACCGCCCCCATTCAAAGTAATGCTGATATGGATTTATACCTGCTAACAAAATTCTTGTTTTTGCTGTATTTTGTTTCATTTTACTTCAGTTGAAGTTTTCATAAATCAAGGGGCCCCCTTTGTGGGGCTAACACTTGATCTCTGTATGAGATACATAGATATTCGAACATTCCATTAAAGTTCTCTTTTACCTGTCAAACGTTAAGTTAGTAAGGAAGTTAAGAACATTAATTTTCTTCTCCCTAATTGACCAGTTAACTATGTTATAGTATATCTTTATTTTGGTCTCTTGGTCTTACCGGATTCCAGGACAAGAATTCATCTAGTCTGGTGGAGTATCCAGTTAAGTGCTGTTACTTGAGGTAGCATTACTTGGAGAAGGCGCACCATTCCCCGTATGAGCCAGTGTATAGATGTGTAAAAAAGATCTTATTTGAGCTTCGAATACTATGTTATTTTGAATATTTGCTCAGGGTTTACTTGTAGGGTGAAATATCCTCATGTCGGGTTGCCATGACAAACACTTGTACAGAGAGACCGAAGACACTCGAGGATAGTGTCTATTAGGTAATTCAAACTCCTCTGTCTAGTAGGTAATTCAAACTCCTCTGTCTAGTAGGTAATTCAAACTCCTCGGTCTAGTAGGTAATTCATTCTCCTCGGTCTAGTAGGTAATTCATTCTCCTCGGTCTAGTAGGTAATTCATTCTCCTCGGTCTAGTAGGTAATTCATTCTCCTCGGTCTAGTACGTAATTCATTCTCCTCGGTCTAGTAGGTAATTCATTCTCCTCGGTCTAGAAGGTAATTCAAACTCCTCTGTCTAGAAGGTAATTCAAACTCCTCGGTCTAGTATGGAATGCATACACAGTGTGATTTATAGAAGTGAAATCTTGCCACTGAGGTTTGAGGATATGTGTTGCATGGAGAAAAATGATGAGTGATACAATGGATGTGTATTGTAAGTCTTAAAGACGCGTTTAGATCTGATGACTTCAGAGGAAGATTAAATTTGGACAGTATAAATGTATGCAGAACAGAAAACTTTGTTGGTTTGAGTTGTCACATTGAAAGAATAGATGAGAGTTATTTGGTTTGTAGCTGTAGGGAAGTTGGCAGTGGAAGGTAAAGGATACCAGGAGAGGAAATGATAAGGATGGATTTAAGAGAATAAGAGACCTGGCCAGAGATAAGTTAGTTTGGAAGTCAATTTCTAAAAGTCGTCCAACAGAAAATAATTTAAAGTCTTCTCATCAATTAAGTACCAAATTCTCGGGTTACTGAATCGAAAACAGATTTTTAGATGCAGGGAAGGGAATTTTTTACTAAAAATCAGTTGAAAAATAAAGTGGTACCATTTTATGTGAAATTGGCATCGGTAACTGAACATTAATAAGAAATGTGGTGCTTAACTGACATTATTCTGAAGAATTAAAAAACAATTGGGCATTTTTAACAAGAGCCAACAAAACAAATATACAACACATCAATGTTACCAAAGGCAAGATAAGTTACTCTTCTACCTATCTGGATAAGTTTTTGTGTTTTAACTTATTTTAAAGCATTTTTTAGTTCACTTAGTGTCACCTCTGTTAAGTTAGAATGAAAAAAAAAACATGGCTGACATTACACGGTCACGTGGAGTCTAGATAATCGCTCAAAAATCGAAAAGTAAACAGAATCATAGCTAATAACTGTCACCAATCGTGCGAAAATGTTATGTTCAACCGAACTGTATATTTTTATTACCAGTATTTTTGTGTAATTTTCGATGTTTGAGCGATTATCGAGACTACACGTGACCGTGTAATGTCAGCCATGTTTTCTTTTCATTCTAACTTAACAGAAGTGACACTAGTTTAGTATTGAATTAAAAAAAATGCTTTAAAGTAAGTTAAAACACGAAAAACTTATCCAGGTAGGTAGAAGAGTAGTTTATTTTGCCTTTGGTAACATTTATTTGTTGTCTATTTGTTTTGTTTTTTCACCCCTTTCTTTTTGTTTTGTTGGCTCTTGTTTAAAATGCCCTCAATTGATTTAATCGTTAATAATTTGTAGAGCAGACCTCAATAAAGTAATTTCGAAGAAGACTCCAAGAACCCCCCCCCCCCCTCTCATACAAGGGTTCCCAAAACTGTAAGGACCAAATAGGAACACATTCTCATTTCTAGGTTGATGTAGTTTTTGCTTACCTCTCCCTATTTAGGTGTAAGTTAATACTTTTACTCTTTTGTCTACCCCGTGGTGAGCGTGGGGGGGGGGGGAACTATCAGATATCTAACCCAAATTCTTGTCTACCTTGGAAACATTTGTGAGTATTGTATAAGATTAAGGATCACACAGTGAAAACTTTTTTGGAATCAAAATTGAGCTGAATTTAAATTCAACTTGATTTTTCCAGTTCTGTTGTAAATCGTATTTTAAGAATTTCCAAAAGTTTTATAATGGATATTGAGGACCCCCCTCCCCCACACTGCTGTTTTATTTCAAAATATATTTAGATTAATGATTCTAATTTGTCGATATTTGTATTCTCAAAGTGCTTGACCCCCCCCCCCTTTTTTTAGGGGGGGGGGACTTTTTTTGGGTGGATGTTACACTCGAAAATAACTAATTAATGACCCCCCCCCCCATTTCTTTTTCTTCTGACATTACTTTAACAAAACAATCTTCTTTGACACTGTTTTGATTTCAATGTTGTCGTTGCCATAGTAAAAACAAAGATACTTATCAACGGCTAAAAATAGAATACAATACCCCCCACCCATACGCATAATGTTTGAAGCAGAGAAAAGAATTCGCTTTTTGGAGTCAGATTTTTTAAAACCCTGAAAGTCGCAATTTTATCCCCCCATCTTTGAGGTAGGCAGTTGGGAATCAGGAATTTTTTAAGGAGTCCAAAGTCGTTTTTTTTTTTTTTAAGTCGACTCCCTACCAGTGTTGCCAACTGAGATTTTTAAAACCCCACTAGATTGAGAAAGCATAATCGCCAGAAAACTGCTAGATTTTTAACTTTTCGTCATTATTGGCAACTGAGATTTTCAAAACCCGCTAGATCGAAAACAATAAAATCGCTAAAAAAACCCACTAGATTTTAACTTCGTACCCTATATATATATATATATATATATATATATATACCTATCAAAATGACTGCCAAATTTTATCGACCACTTTTGTCTGTTTTTCAAAGCTATGACAGCGAAAATATATCCACTGTACAAATATTAATTTATCTATTTTTGTCTATTACTTAAAAAAATTATTTTGCAAATATTAATTTGTTGTCTGATTTTTGCGGATTATTTTGCAAATAAAAGTTAATTTGTTTTCATAAATATTAATTTGTTGCCACCTGGACCTAGGGTTAGTGGGAGGTTTAATGGAGTGTATATTTTGTTTTGTTAGAAACAAATCATAAAAATCAAACAGTGTTTATTAAAAATTGAAATATATTACAAATTTAACATCACAATAATGACGTATCTAAAAGAAATTGTTGTTTGTTCTAAGAACACTGTTCTGGTATTATCTGTCGAATTGTCAACTGAATATAGTTCTACTCAACCAAATGGTGATCAGGCCATCGACCTGATCACCGCACTACGTGATAATTACTGCGCTGCAGAGGTATCACGTGACATGAAAATTAGGCGCCAAATTTGTTCTTTCAAAATTGTATCTTCAGTCCGAGAATAAAAGTTGTGCAATACGCACGTATTATTGTTACCCCATTCTATTCTTGTCTTTTTTTCTGTCTTCGTGACTCATAGTCTACCACGATATTACGCTCTACCCCTCAAAGCTTAACATTATCTTTTCCAATTATTATTTTGATAAAAAAATATTAAATTAAAATCCTATTACGAGATTATCCATTATAATGCATTTCGGTTTCTTCGTAAGAAAGTTGGCCATTTTAATATTTTGTTAATGATTTAATTACTTCGATATTTATTCCATACTTACCTAATTTTCTAATTTTCCAAAATTATATAATTCCCCCCCCCCCCCCCCAAAAAAAAAACCACGCACCCTTCCTACTACTAACTCTAAGTCCGGGTGGTAATACGAAAAATAAATAAAGAATAAATTTAACAAAAGTCGAAAAAAGTGGGTGTAACAGGGCTGTTAATAGTCAATTTATTGAATATTAAAGTTAGTTTTTTTATTGTGTTATTTATTTATATTAAATAAACCGTTGTATTGTATCGCTTATCTTTCGCGGAAAGAAAACAACAACAATTATTTCAGAATGCATCAGTTTTGCATATACTTCTAACATAAAATGATCCCCCATTTCCGGGCCATTCTAACTTAGTAGGTAAAAGAATTTAGTTAACATTGGTTCTCAGAGTGTAAGTCGAATATTTTTATTGGTAAATTATGGAGATGCAAAGTAAACATTTCAAAGTTCACTGCCTCCTATCTCTCTTATCAAACCTTTTGTAATGTTAAAAATCGAAAATTAAACAAAATGCTGGAAAAACATTACATTTTCGCACGATTGGTGACATTTATTGGATGTGTTTCTACCAGTATTTTGTTTAATTTTCGATTTTTAGCGATTATCCGAGTGATCATCGTCGACATTTTATCGACACCATTTTCTTTTTGAGTATGAACTGAACAGTCGACACCATGTTTGTTTTTAACAAAGATATGCTTTAAAATAAGTTAAAACACAAACTTATCCAGGTAGGTAGAATAGTAACTTATCTTGCCTTTGGTAACGTTTATTTGTTGCACGTTTATTTGTTGTTGTTTTTTTTTGTTTTTGTTTTTTTTACCCATTTTTCGTTCTGTTCGCTATCGTTATAAATGCCCTAGAATTGTTTTTTTTTATTAATTTATTTTTACGTTCATGGGCTTTTGTCCGTGTTTGAATTATTTTGGTGGCCTTTTGTCCGGTGAGCTTTTGTCCGGTCGCGATCACCATTTTATTTTTAGAACATTAACATTTTTATTGACATGTAAAACTATTGCAGATTTGCATATATCATGTATGGAAGGTAGCTTGAGAAATAATCGCATGATGACTAAAGAGAAAATGAATACGGAAAATAGTTTTACTGAAATCTGAAATTGCGTGTGTGTATGTGGCAAACGAAATCGCCAGATTTTAAAGAAAAAATCGCTAGCCGCTAGATCCAAATTTTACTAGCCAGATTCAAATCAAAATCGCCAGATCTAGCGGGAAACTTGCTAAATTGGCAACACTGCTCCCTACCTCTAGTTCGAAGAATATACACATTTTTTGTTTTTCTTTCATTCCTGTTTGAAAACGGCAGTAACAGGGTTAATAAATGACATGAAACAGTTATTTAGCGTTTTATATACACGCGAGTACATTGCCGGGTGTAAAAGTTGCTGAAAGATTTTGTTTAAATTTATGCAAATCTTATGTTTATTATTATTAAACTAGTGTCCACCCTCCGTCAGAAATGGCGAAAAAAAGAAGAAGTTATGCTTCGCCAGTGTTCACACTTACTATTTATCTAGGTATATTACTAAAATATTCATATAAAATCATAGAATTACGTTAGTAATTTGATTTTTCATATTTAAATTATATCTGATTACCTAAAGAAAAAAAAACCGCCCACTGTTGACTTTTTAGTATAAAGTGTAGGATTTCTTTGCAAATTCATTTCAGGCGTCAGGATAAGTCTGAGGTGGTTGTCTGACTTGCTATTTGCTTTCTCGTTTCCCCTCATCACTTTAAATGGTTTTGTCTGGGGTGTGCTAGGAAAAGGCATGTGTTATACTCGCTAACTTTTGTATAATTGGATAGAAGTACATACATTTATTCATATACAAATAAATACACGGAAATGATGATCGTTGCTTTTGAAGCATTGTTAAATTTTGAATTTGAAATATTAAAAATAAAGCCATAGAATGCAAATATTTTTTTATTTTAATCTGAAATTTTTCTGGCGAAAGATGCCTTCATCAAGAAAATCAGTTGTTTCATATTTTTAAAAGTCCTTTTTTTTTTGGCTGTTGTCGTTAAATCCGCAAGATGCTTTTTTAGCGGTATCAGAGTCACGAACAAAGCAAAAGAAAATTATCTTTTTTGAATTATTGTTGGAATTTGAATTTGAAATATTAAAAATAAAGCCACCGAAAGCCATAAAATTCAAATATTTTTTATTTTAATCTTAAATTTTTTGGCAATTTACCACTTAAAAATACATCGCAGATTTAATGGCAACAACCAGAAGAAAAAGATTTAAAAAATATGAAACAACTTTTGATTAAAATAAAATAAATATTTGCATTGTATAGCTTCTCTTGGATTTATTTTTAATATTTCAAATCCAAATAAATACTCATTGGTCTTTATTATAGAGTGGAGGATTACAACAACACAATTAAATTCTGTAAAATCCTCTACAACTTTTAAATTCATAAAATTGTAGGATCACTTCTAATGTGTCTGTATAACCATGCTGCCTCTCTCGACGACCGTCAACCCCAACGTTGTGTGTTCGTAGCCTTCTTCTTGTCTTCATCGTGGTTCTAGCCGAGTCGTCTATCCACTGACGAATCGTCGAGGGCACAGCGCTGGTTTACAAGTTTACAAAACAAATAAAAGCAACACAATTCACAAGAAAGAACACCAAATCATATGCATTGTGTTTCAAACAGTTGTACTCTGGTTGTGCGTGATACCGAAAGGGACTCCAAACATTTTAGTGAATAGAGATTAAATTGTCAGTCAAGGTCAGCACCGTCGCTCAGTTGATCAGTTCATCTCATCGTTTGCTTGACTCGATCTGATCACGTCCGGAGTTGAATCCAAACTGAATCTCTTCCCTCTGAATCCCAACTTGTCAACTTTTTGCAGCAAACTGTTGCCTGCCGTAAAACTAACTTATTGTCGTCAAAATTGTCGTAAAACCCTATCACTCTTAAATATCTTATCTCCGGTCTTTTTGTCTTAGTCAGCGACAAGCCCTCACCTCTAAACAATAGAAACGGACCACTCCTTGTTGATTGTCCATTCCATTTCCTATTGTCTTTGTGTGAGTTGGTGAATCATTTACCCCCACCGTTCGAGGCTTCGCCCCCCCCCCCCCCGCTGGTCTATAGTATCACGTCTGCGTGTATTTCTTGTTAATGTAATTTTGATAATTACATTTTGAATTATTATTTTAAGTTATCAAATATTTAATGAAATCAAAAATGCAATAGCATAAAATAAGACAAATTAAAAAAATTCAACGACTCAGTCATTTTATAATCTTTTGCTAATAGTTGCAAAAAAAAAAAATTAGAAAAAAAAAAAGTATTCCCTGGCAACGCAGGGTCAGTACAGCTAGTTCGATATGAAATTATTAATACTTTTATAAGTTATTAAAATATGTTATCACTATGAAATGTCTAAAAAAAAATAAAATATTTGAACATTTATATAATAAGGAATAGTTGTCGCAAGACCAGATCATAATACTTGGACGCTTTTAATAAGTGAAAAAGTTCAGATCCCTGAAATGCTTTAACGTAATTTGTAGAAAAATGGCAAATCAGAAGAAATAGAACTTACAGGATTTTATTCTTGTTCCATGATCAAAATTTCTTAAAATTTCAAGAATCAACATAATTTGATATTTATCTAGTTTATGTAACATTAAAATACAAAATAAAATAAAAAAAACAATGGATTTGATTCTTCATTAAAAGTTACATCTGATTAAACACTACCTTAAACCTTAACTACTATTTGGTGTAGCCATATTCATTTCGATAGAGAATAAAAAAAACTTTCTTTTTCATCTATCTATCTATATATATATATTTAAGTGAAATATTTTTGAAAATCAACACATGGTGCAATTTAAATGAAAAAAATCATTTATTTAATTATTTTTTCCTTTTACCCCTCGGGGTTAATACCATCAACACGAGGAAGAAGAAAAGAAAAAAAAAACTATACAGTCTCGCCTGACAAAGTTGTTTTACAATGAAAGCTTGCAAAAAAATAAAAAAATTAAATAAATGATTTTTTAAATTTAAATTGCACTATGTGTTGATTTTCAAAAATATTTCACTTAAATACATATTCATGCGTGCTTTAAAGATGTTGTCAATTTCCATATATATATATATATATATATATATATTAGATGCAAAAAAAATGGATATATTTATTTATTATTAATAATTATTAAGCTCCGAGAGTAAATAAATTGATGATTCATAGAAATTAGCCATGTTGCATGATTCTATCCCTTGGGAGATAGAATCCTCTTTAGAATCACACTACTTGTGCTTACATTAATACAAGGCGCATTTCTCATGTCTTAAAAGCATGATCGGATTGGTGGCCTAATGGTTATGAAACCAAGTTCCATAATACACGACACAGCCGACATAGGTTTGTTTTATCAGAAAATTAACTAACAAAAAGATTTTTCATCACAATTTTTGTTCTAGGCTAATTTAAAATAAACATCATGGTTATTTTTTTAAATTTTGATTGGAAATTACATTAGCCCATGCTGTCATTTAGAGAAGAAAATATGGATCAAATGGATTTAAGGCACTCTAGAATGGGCAACAAAAAGGACTCATTTTGGTGTAACACCATTTTAAAATTTTTATTTCATCCAATATTTATATATATATATATGGGTGAATTATGAGCAAAACAGTATGGCGGATGAAAAATATGTTTTTATTTATAAAAACTTAGACTAATAGCCTAAAAAATATGTGGTTTTATTTACAAGCACGTTTTGTTATACGCACATTTTTAATTAAAAAGAACAATTTTTCGTGACAACTTGTCCTGAACTGTGCTCATCCACTGTTCTGTCTCCACTCGTATCTTCCGATCACTCAGTTATCTCAATTAAGATAAAAAAACAAAATGCAACAAGACCTCTGAAGTCCCTCTCCATCGCACAGTGTATCGATACTCGATGGCTTACTGAAACAGCCTCAGATCTATCATATCAGAAATTCCTCTGCATTCCATGTTTGAAAAGAATATGTTCTGCATTGCATTCGATTTAATTGATTTCTTAACCGTTGGTATTGAGAGCTTCATACCCTCAAAGAAATTCAAACAGAAACCAAATAGCCAGCCGTGGATGTACCACTCCAGGATGTACCACCGCCTTTGCTCACAGAAACCACTATTTCAATTGCTTTCAATGAAATAGATGTTCTGAAACCTAAGTTGCCTTTAGGGCTGAAAGCAACTACTGCAAAAGGGTTAAAGAAAATGCAAAAGAACTCTATACTCAATCCATTAAATCTAGAGCGGCTGAGCAGACGTTTGGTTCCCACAAGTTTTGGTGAATAACAAACAAGATTCTGAACATTTGCGTAATCTGTATTTCAACCATCATCAATGGACCAGAGGTGATTTCATCCGATAAAGCCAAACTTTTTGCAAAGAACTTTGCATCAAATTCCACCCTTTGTAATCACCTGAACTTCCCACTATGATTGAAAGCACTCTGAGTGACTTCCATATATCTGTCCGGGATGTTGCCAAACTCATCAAGACCTTGATGCTAGCAAAGCAACTGGTCTTGACAACATTCTTATCATAGTGCTATAAAAACTGCAACC
Organism: Sepiola atlantica; assembly: GCA_963556195.1. Taxonomy (NCBI): domain Eukaryota; kingdom Metazoa; phylum Mollusca; class Cephalopoda; order Sepiida; family Sepiolidae; genus Sepiola; species Sepiola atlantica. Next base: position 69,357,086 of record OY744527.1, on the reverse strand, counting down.
AAAACTTCAAAAAGTTGTTCATTTTTTTGTGATTTTTGTTTAAATTTCATAAAAGTTTCATAAAGTTTTTGTACTTCCGACACTTTTAAAGAAAGAAAAAAAAAGGATGAATGTATACAGTAGCCTATATAACCTGTCCCGTGAATATGATAAAAAATTACTATAATGTGTATAAAGGAGTTTGTACTTTTATTTTCCAATACAATTATTCACTCACCAGGAGTTTTCACATGAGTCATTATCAGTGATTGCTCACTGACAATAACCAGTGGTATTTCCTGGAGTCTGAGTCACAAAAAGTTTCCCCATATTTCCAGCACTTTCTGCCTCCTTCAATAATTGTTACAAATCATCTTGCGTTATCGCAACAGCTGTTTACAATTGATTTTCTGCTGGCAAAGACCATTTTGTCTTTTCTGGAATTTGAGCGTCAATAAGCCTCCCCAACGTTCAGTATTCTTTGCACCCGTTCAGTGGAGGTCTGATTAATGCTCTCCCTCCTCGGTCTTTCTATCCTTCTTGACTTTTCATGACTATTTTATGTGGTGCCATCATGTATGTAGTGTGTTTTTTATTTTTTTGGGGGGGGGGGGATTTTTAGCCAGTTTCAGTTCCCTTGTGCTCGTGTGATCTTCTTTCTATATTTTTTTCTATTTCAACTTGTGGCTGGTTAGCATTAATTGGTTATGTAGGTTGGTTCCCACATTCAAGAATTATCCTTAATATTTCGTCTGTTTTATGGTTTCAATCTTCCCTTTAATTCCAATTTCTCCTAGTTTTTTTTTTCAGGTTTTTTAGTACTGTTCCTAGTGCTCTTACAATTATTGATTTTATTATAGTGATTTTCTTCATGTTCCATATTCCTTTAAGTTCTCTGGTATTTGCTTTGCTTTGTTTTTCTGTCTCCTTGTTCTTCACCCTCTGCACTGCTGGGACGACGAAATCTACCATTTGACAGGTTTTTTCCCCTTCTTTTTGACTATTATCACGTCTGGTCTCCTTGCTTGGATAAGTTTCTCTGTACCTCCATATCCCAGAGGGATTTATGCTTGTCATTTTCCAATATTCTCTCCGATTTGTGTGTGCACCATCTGTCTGCATAAAGTGCAGATGTTTGCATAGTTCCAAGTGAACTGCCTTTTCCACGCAGTTGTCTTTTTTTGTATTCTTTTTGGGTTAGTTTGCTGCATTCACCTATCATGTGGTTTACCGTTTCGTCTCTTTGTTCAGTCAACATTTACTGTTTTTCAAGGTTTTGTCTATTTTGGTCTTGATATTATAATAATAATTATTATCACAACTAGCAAATATTTTTGCTAACATGGGAGGATGATATCATGGCGAACGAACATATACTACCCCTCCACCCCAAAGGAGGAGGTAATGCCTAAGAAGATTGGTTTCATGACAACAGAATAGATATTACACCCCCTCTCCCAACAGAGAAAATAATGCCTGGGAGGATTGTATCATGACGAACAGAGATACTACACAACCTGTACCTGACAACAGAACAGATTACACTATCCACCTCCCTAAAAAAATGGAAAAGATAACCCCTGGGAGGATGATATCATGAACATAGAACAGATATTACACTACCCCCCCCCCCATCCTGTAAAAAAGGAGGAAGTGATTCCTGGGAGGATGACATCATGACTAACAAACATATACTATGCTGCCACCCCACAAAAGTAGGAAGGTCTCATGACAAAAAAACATATACTACACTAATCCACTCCCTTCCAAAAGAAAGAAGAGGGTAATGCCTGGAAGATGGTTGCATGACAACAGTACAGATACTCTACTCCCCCCCCCCATCCTAAAAAAGCTTGACTAGAATCATCTGTCACCACAATATAACATTTACTCCAAAGGCCATCTTACTTTAAATTATCCCAAAATTTGTTTAAAATTTCAAAATTTTTTATATTTCATAAATATATTTATGTACAAATTTATTTGCATTGGGGAGTGGGACAGCAAAAAAACAAAGGGGGTGGTGGGACTCATTTACTTGACTAGCTAAGAGTATAGCATTGACATTTGTCCCAATCCTATAAAGTTGACTGACCGTGTTGAAAAAAAACAACCACACCCCAAAATTCCAGCTAAAAACAAAATAAGAATTTTGTTTCCAAAAAGCAGCTCCCAGCATCAACTTGGCAAAATTACTAAAAAAACAAAAACAGCCGTCACGTGGGTGGCTCTCACATACTTCCGCATGACCACTGTTCATAAAATATAAAAGCAGACCGTTGCAATAAAATTTTTCTTTCTCTCCTTTGACACTTAACAGAAGGACACGTCAAGATTTTCCTCATCCTTATGGGCAAGGGGCAACTTGGGAGGCTGGCGGCTACGATTCAACTCACACACACGGTCCTGGGTATGACCTTAAAAGACATCCAGTGATGAGGCCTCCATTTGGGAGCTGTGGGGAATGTGGAGTTGCCCCTTAGTTGCCATTGCTCTCAGGTCCACTCTGGCCCAGAGTGGTAGTACCTGTAAAGGACCCATCTATGGGTCAAATAGAACCTACTGATGCTACTAAATCAGGCTGTCTGAAGTTATTGACTTCCTGACTCAAGATGCACCAAACATTGATGTTTTCTTTTTCCTTTGCAAAACTCAATCATGTTCTGCAAAATCCAAAACAAAAAACAATTTCCCTCCCCTCCCTCCCCTCTTCTTCCCTCTCCCCTCTTTCTGCCCCCCCCCCTTCACTTAACCAAACACCATAAATAAATACATAAACATATAAAGAACTTGAAGCATAAAAACCTTCACCAAAATAACAATCTAAAATACCAAAGCTCTTAACTAATGACTATAAATGACCTACTGACTTAAGACTCAAATGAAGGATATTTCCTTCTACATTCATGGCATGAAATGACCCTTAGGGTTGATGTGCCATTAAGCAATATCTTACCACACACACATCAAGGCATACACTCCCTATCATTCTTCAACTCATGCATGCAACCGCACAATCACGCACGCACACACTGTTGATAAAGGCACTCACACACAAAGGCCTACACTCCTATTAATTATCACTCGTTCATGCTCACACATACATTCGTATAACCAAGAACAAAATGCGACACGTACATACATACACTTCTGCATGCTAACGCAAAGCTTCACACATGGCTACACTTTTGCACACACTCCTAAGTTACAGGCATAAACATTTCATTACTTTCCTCAGGAACATTTCAAATGAACAATTAATAGCTTGTATATTGTGTATATATAAATAATGTTTGTTTAAATTATATTTCCTTTTTCTATTCATCTTTTATTCATGCATGTTTTTACTGTTTTTTTTTTGCTGTTTCTACACTTATAAACAATTTAAATGTAAACGTTGATCTTAGCATTTTACTCTAAGATAAAGCATCTTAATAAGCTAAGGTCCACGCTGCTACATAAATAGCAACTCACATGCGCTACTCACCTGAAGGGCTGGGGTTCGACAGGAACAGGAACTGCGATGTTCAGGCAGGGAACACGTATTCATACTTGACTCTTTTTTATACACTGAGCTCGCTACTTTATCCACCTTTTTTCAAATTACGAGGAATGTAATCTCTTGATCACATCTGATCTTGACCTTCAGCTGCTGCTTGAAGAACACAATCATGAGAAAAAGATTCAACCCCTCGGGTTTCCCTCAGAAGCAACATCTACATGACCATTCGTGCTACGGCCAGGATCACCAGAAACACCATTCGTCTCTGCCTGTCCCATGGTGGCCCAATGTTGTTGATTATGTAGGATGTGTCTAGCAGTAAATGTTCGGGATTGATACGAGCCGTCACTTTGTTGATATACACACAGAACCGCTCGAGTTCATGGCATCTGAAGAAAGCGTGATCAGGCGTTTCTTCCTCCTGTGTTTTGCAGTGAGGACACACTTGGACGAGTCCTCCATTCTGGAACTGGCTTGTCTGACATTGAAGGGTAACACATTCTGGGCCAATTTCCAGGTCAGAGAGAACTCAGAGGTGTTGTGGTGACTCAAACCTGGCGCCCGTTCAGAAGGGGATCTCCTATGTCCACCAAAACCGCTTGACAAACAGATCCTAAGCTGCATCCCTCATGAATCCCGGTGGAAATCCCTTCTAGAAAACCTGGAAAAGTCACTGGACCAAGGAAGCTTTTTGAGTGTGGCTTAGCAATTTCTGAAGAACTGCGATTCACCCCATAGCATATGACAGCCCTCGACCGAGGGGTCGAAAACAAGGTCAAGAATGCTTCTCTCAACCGCTGGGTTCCACACAGATTCCTCTGTCAAAGTTTAACTCTGGAAAGCGAGTCTCTTGACGTTTCGCTGACATGTCAAGTTCGGCATCCCCAAGCCTCCCTCACACGGACATTAGATACAGATCTGTTTGCGAACACAGTACCTCACCTTCTCCCAGGGGAGCGAGGACAGAATGTGCCGGAGAACCTTTAACTGGGTTGCAGGCATAGAAAGTACGGCCAGTCGGTAAAGGATGAGAGGAAAGATGTAAGTGGCGCATGCCTCAGCTCTACCATTAAGGAGAAATTCCTTTGAGGCCAAGTCTTAACCAATGCTTTGATCTTTGTACCTCCGACCAATTCCTCTTGAGCTGGAGACCCGGTCCGAACATTACGCCAAGGATTTGAACCGAACTGTCGGTTCAGCAGAAAAGGAGCTGGAAGCATAGCATTACTGCTCCAGGCATCCAACTGTAGGCTGATCGATTTGCTGCGGTTGATTTTTGTCCCCCCCCCCCCCCCGTGATTGTTTCATAACGTGTGAGTGCGTCTGTCATTGTCTCAATGTCTCCAAAGCACTATACAGAGACAGTGATGTCATTAGCGAATGTGGAAACCTAGCTCGTGCCTCACCAGGCAAAACGATAATACATAAGACTGAACTAACCACCCTGTTCCTTAGCTTGCGAAGTAGTGGCTCCAACGCAAGAATGTAAAGCAGAGGTGACGGCGAACAACCTTTACGCACCGACTGGGAGATAGCGAAAGATTCCCAACACTTTCCGTTTACTTATACCACTGATGTTGAGTGATACAGAATGGAGATCCATTTGTGAAGTCCGGTTTAAAGTTGACGGCCTCTAAAACAGATGCCAAGAAGCGATGGTTGACCCTGTCAAAAGCTTTGGACTGATTCAAGTTGATCAGCGTGACCTCTGTGTTGTCTTCTATCCCCTCTAGGATCATACAAATCAGATGTAAGTATTTCTGAATCTATCTCCCCTTCACAGTGTAGTTCTGCTCGGGTTCGATCAATTCTCCGATAACAGCCTGCAACCGGTTTGATCTTGGCCAAATTCTTTAACTCCGTGTTTAGCAGAATTATGGGGTTGTAATCGTCTAGTTTCTCTCCACCATGCCTGTCCTACTTCTTCAGCAATATAATCACTCCATTGGTGACCTGATCCTGGATGGAGCCTTGATAAAACCAATGGTTAAACACATCCAAGCCCTTACACTCCGTAAACTTGCTTTTGCACTCGGTTGCTCTAGCCACATTGAGGCGTTGAAAGTCAGCCAAATAGTTGCCAAACTCTTGTACTACGAGAGTGAGCAGTTGGGTGAAGCTCTCCTCAAAATCTCTCTCAAATCTTCAGAGTCGATTCTAATGTATGTCAATCTGGGTGCTTGACTTTTCAAATGTATCTATCCAAGCCACGATGGAAACTTCCTTACACTCATCTGCGTCAGAGTTCAAAACTTTGTTGGATATTTCCTTAGCCCAGCTCTAACTACTTGGCCCTCGTAACGCTCGCTAGTCTCGTGTCGCGGATCCTGCTTAGCTAGTTCTATGCTTACAGTATTCACTTCAGCCACTGCTCGAATTAGTTTCTCTTCTAAGTGTTTCCTTGCCTTGGCCTTATCTTGTACGAGATGCTGACCGTATTTGACAGAGAAGCTTCTTTTAGTTTTCAAACTAACCCACCAATTACTCTCGGTAATTGCCGCCACAAATTCTTGCTGGATAAGTTTTCCTGGGAGGTATTCAATCCGGCTAGTTTATGCCGATTCAAGTTCAACTGATTGACCTAACCAGTTAAACGTAGCACATAAAAAAAGTCTGTCACCTCTTCTAACTAACATCTTATCCAAATAAGTATTCAGGTGGAAAGGCACGCTATTTGTCCATGTCCACATCTCCCACGCTGAGTGATCAACACAAAACCTGTCAACAAGATCGCATCTAGTCATCAGGTCAGACAAGCTTCTCTTGCACCTCTCCGACCATTTAGTTCTCCCGACCCTTGTCTATTTTGGGATCAAGGATGGCATTCTAATCTCCCATTTAAAACTACATGCTATGGACCCATGAGGAACACGTCTAGACCCCGAAAAAAGGAGACCCTCTCTTGAACGGTGTTGGGCTCATAAACCGCGACGACCCGAAACTGAAAGTCTTTTACAGCAATATTGGCCCAAACTAGGAGGTGGTAGTGTGTATGCGGGTATCTGTTTTGGTAACTGCAGTGTGGGGGCAGATATTGGTGTGGGGGAGGTGTTTCTTTTAAGCATTGTTGTTGTTGTTATTATATTATATATAATATAATATATTAAGATTAATATTATTTTCAAGTGTGAAGTAATAATCCCCCCTCCCCCCTACTATTTCATATTAAGTACAATTTCAATAATGTAGTTATGGCTTCAGACAAATACATAATCTCCATTATAAATAGATACGGAAGTATTGTTATTATGTTTTTGTATTGTTTAAAACAGAACAGAGCCGTAATTTATAATTAACTGAACAAATCAACCATCTCTCTCTCTCTTAGCTATTTATGTATTTCTATCATCCCTCTATGTTGATTTGACCACTCTCTAATATTTCTTAATGTCTTTGATAGCAGTTAGAGAAAGTGACTCTTTTTTTCAGCATTTACATATCAAACAGGTATGTAAATTAGATGGTAAAATAATGGATCTATATAAGAATAAAACTCCGCTCTATAATAAAGATGAATGTGTATTTGTATATAAGATGTACTTACCTTTCCCTTCCATCATGGGATTAAGACTTGTCAGACAGAACGATTTAAAGTGTTATGGGGCAGGGAGAAAACAGATAGCAAATAGGACGCCCCCGCCCCCCTCTCCACAGTCTGAAATGAATTTGGAAAACATCCATCACTCTATTTCCATAATGAGACATTTATTTATTACTTTTTTCTTTCTATACTAATTGATGCATTTTTTTTCTTTTTCTTTTTTTAAACTTCACCGATTTAGACGTTATTTTATATGGATTAGTGGGATTAGTGCGAACACTGGCGAAGCATAATTTTTTTTGTACATTCGTAATAATAAGGATAGCATAGGAGTTAAGAGACTTATTATTTTTAGTTATGCAAGAAGAATGTCTTAAAAGATATGACGTCACAGTTTATGAATAGGTAAAGAGATAAAACTTGCTTTATTTTACTTTATTTCGTTTTCATGGTTTTAATTTATACAATTTTCAAAGCAGTTTTCCTCCCCCAAATCTATTCGACAGACGAAACAGGTGCATCGCAAACAAACAATGTATACATTATTTAAATTACTTTAAATTTCAGTTCCATTAACGTGGAATAATTTATAAATAAAAAGCACAAACGAGTTTCACATAGAAAAGTTGTTTTACTATTTTCTAATATCACACCCATCGTATTTTAACAAAAACATTAAAATGAGATTCGGTGACTACAAACTTTTTTTTTATGGCTCAACAAATTTCGGTGAAAGTGACGGATAGTTCTCCATGTTAAGAATGGATTTCTAAAAATCCGATGGGTGTGATAGTAAAAAGTTACCTTTGTTTTTTCTAAGTACATTTTGGAATAAAACAAAATATATATTACTTTAAAAATAGAAGTACCAACAATTTTATTAAAATAATTTTGCCCGTAAACCGTTTTGAATGTATGTTACGAATTTCGCACATTTAAAATTTTCAAATGCAAATTGTTATTTAGTTAGCTTAGCTTAGCTTTTCATAATATCTATATTTCAATATATATCAAGCTTTTTTAAATGCCCAGATGTATAATACAAATAAGTTAAAGTCCGTCGGTGTCCACAACCATTTATTTTACTACATATGCCCAATAAACGACGGAGAAAAAAGAGCAGACAATTGTCATTTGTTTATAAAACGTGAATTAAATATGCTAAAATATATTTTTCATTTTTTCTTCTAAACTTTTATTAAAGAACAGTTCCCAAATTCATTTATAAAAAGAAAAATGTACACCTTTTGTAGAAAAAAAATAACGAAATAATATTTAAACAGAGATGTCGCCAAGATCAAGTCCAAATGGAAAAAAAAAACGTCTCTCTCAACTGTATAAAAAAAAAGTCGTTCAGTTCAGCATAAAAAAATCCAGCACTATTCTTTTCTTTCGTTCGCTTTCCAATCCCACGTTCAGAACGATCTCCACGTCACTGACTGAATCTTCACTTTCGCTCTCTTATTAAAAAAAAATGCGACACATGCAAACCAACTTAATTTGCATAAATCTCTCACTCGACACCGCTGCCCGGATTTTCAAATAAAAACCTTATTTGACTGACGCCTTTCTCCTCCCACTCTTTCTTTTTTGTCGTCAGCGAGCATTTTCGGGTTCGCCCCACACACACAGCATACCAGACGCTGCCTCTTTGAACGGCGCCGACAAGTGTCTGCATCTGTCAATCAGCCGCTCTCCATTACACCTTTTGTTTTGCTTCGTATTTCTGAGAGAGCAACAGTGTCGCATGCGTCATGAATAATGAAAGGCCTCTTGTGTCCATAAGAATGGACACTTGTAGCATGCAATGTGAAGCCCAGTGGAAGTTGGAATGAGTATTAAAGACAAACTATTTCCCATTTTTTTATTTTGTTAATCTTGAAGTTAGAATAAGTAATATTTTACCAAATTTTAGGATAAGAAATTGATGATAAAAATAGATTAATAACAGAAATTGGTAGAAAAGTGTGGAAACAATATTTTGTATTAATGATTTATAAAGTCACGCTTCTGTTTAGATTAGTAAAACAAAATGTCTCCTGAAACAGTAGGCAGCCATTTGCAAAAGTAAGCAGATGCAGGTCAGCAGAAAATAAATATTACTCAATCTGCTGATAATGTCAAAGTATTACAAAAACGTGTAATTTGTGAAATACTTTTTAAATTTTATTATTTAGCAAATTGTGGATTAATTTTCTCAAATACCATTTTAAAAGATAATTAAAATATTATTGTGTCAAAAATCCGACTGACTTTTCATATATATATATATATATATATATATATATATATATATATGTTGAAATAATGAAACAAATATAAAGTTACTTTGCAGGTTTATTATAATCATGAGGTGTTTAAACAAAGAATATAATAAAATATTAGAATGACCTTTAATCTATGGATTTTCAAAAGGAAAACCAATAATTTGCTACCTCTTGATAAGGATTTACAACATAATTTTAAGTTATGCTTATAGCAAAAATAGTCCAAAAAATGTTTCAAGATTGAGCAGAAAGTTATTGTAGTCATGAATGTATCAGTGCAGTCATTGAAAAAATCCGATTAGAACATGGTATTATATAGTGGAGGGTAATATGAATAATAAAAATGAACTTAGCGTTATGTGTGTACACATTCTTTGATAATTATTCAAAGGTAATTTTATATTACAGGTAAAACAGAACCCCATTATACACAGACATGTTATCTTTGTATACAGCATGTTTTTTTTTATTGTTTTTTTTTTTTGACCTTATTTATGACCAACAGATAACTGTTTTTTTTAATTTTCTCTCTTTTTCTTATCAAGATGTTGGGTGAGAGGTGTACTTTTTTTAAAAAAGTATATTTTCTTTTAAATATTTATTTTGGTTGAGTATGAAATGTGGAAAGGTTGTTTGCTTCACACAACTTCCAAGTGAAGAAGAGCTTAATAAAAATGGATATTCTTTAGATGCAGTTGTTAAACTATGTCAGCATCTCCAAAAGAATGTGCCATGGTTTTTCTTTTTCGTCATCTTATTATTGGCTGTGTCGAGATTCTAGTGTTGGTGGTTGCAGAGTGCAAAGCATTAGTTCACAATTTACATGCATAACAAGAAAGACAACACAGACAGGCATTTTTATACAAACAACTTGTTGAACACGGATGTATTAGTGTGTGTGTGTGTGTCATTAGGATCTTGTCTCTACATTTGAGCTAAATTCCCATTTTTCAAACTCAGGATATCAGCTAAGACTGACTCTGAGGTCTCTTGTTGTGACCCTTCTCCCCCGAGCTCTGTCGCCGATCTACTTGTTGAGGTTATTCACTGTCAAACTCTTTCGCCGATCTGCCTCAACAGCCAGTGTCCCCCAAATATATTTACTTTCAACCGGAAATCGAATACGTCAGATTGTTTCTCAGCTAATTACCGGAAACTGGCCACATCTGCTTTTTCCTCAGCTTAGTTTCTCCCTCATTATCTGGCCACCCAGGAAGTTAACAAATAATTGTCATGGCGTTATTGGTCTGTGAAGTTCAATGGATCAGCTGGTCTTTTTACTGTCATTCATTTTTCTAGCTAATCTCTCCTGGTGGTCTTAGCTGTTGGGGTAGTGGGGGCAGTCTATAGTATTGCATAGCCATTCAGTACATTTAAAGCAGATCTTCACTTAAAGTGTTTGCGTTGTGCCGGCATGGCAAGACCAATAGATAGCAGACCACTGATGTAGGTGGATACTGGTGATGACAAGTAGTGACAGACTTTTGTTACCTTGGAGCTGTGCTGTCATCAGATGGAGGCTGTGAACTTGTGGCAGCTACACATTGCAAGTCGGCCTAGGAACATTTTAGAGAGTTGCTACCAATCCTAACAAACAAACACCTGCCAACAGCTATGAGAGGTCGTATATGTCCCTCATGTGTCAGAAGTGGCCCTGAAACTTGGGCTGTCTTTGCTGATACACAAATAAAACTGTACCGTAATGACAAGGCAATGGTCAGATGAATCTGTTTGGTGAAGCCTGAATAAAGCATACCGGCCTATCACCATCACTCAGGATGAGGTCAAAAAGCAGTTTTTGTCCTTGGACGTGAATAAGGGGCAAGGTCTGGATGGACTACATCTTATAATTTTACGGGCTGTTGCACCTGAACTATCTGAACTTTTAGCAGCCCTTTTCAACCTGTCACTGTCTACTGAAGTTCTTCCTGCTGATTGGCGTATGGCTACAATCTGCCCTATCTTTAAAAAAAGTGACAAAGAATACCGAATGAATTACAGACCAGTGAGCCTCACCTCTACTGTCTCAAAATCTATGGAAGTTTTACTCAAGCAAGCAATAATAGCTCATCTTACATCTACTGCTACCATCTCTCCATCTCAACATGGTTTCATTCCAAAATGTCTCACAAATTTACTGGTGATGGAAGAATGGGTTACGAGTATAATTGACCACGGAGATACTGCTGACATTGACTTTTTGGACTCTGTCAATCACCGCTTACTTTTATATAAACTCAACACCTATGGTCTTCATGAATCGTTTATAAAGTGAATAATATCCTTTCTTGATTGTACATACAGGGTTCAGATAAATGGCAGTCTGTCATCTGAAATGGATGCTTGCAGTTGTGTTCTTCAAGGCTCCGTGCTGGGTCCTATTATCTTTCTACTTTATATAAACGACATGTCGGAAGTGATTGATTGAAGCATGCTCTTGTACCCCCTTATTCCATGGCACCACTAAAATGTAGCACTCCCGAGTCATCAACCACCAAAGTGTTATATCCCGGTCACCTGATTAGCAAACAAACCGGTTGTTGTTGATGATGATAGTGATAAAAATGTGTATGTTATGTTTTGACTGCAGAGAGCACCTTTTAGATGGACCACTGAAAGTGCTATTTCAAACTTGATAATGACAGTGTTGAAAGCAGAGTTGCAGAGTTGGAAGGTATGAATTCTGACTCCTAGAATTCCAAAATATTCGACTCCAACTCTTTATTTTAAAGTCTTCCAATATTCAGACTGTCTGTTGATTCTTTTTTTGAGATTAAAAAATTCAACTTCTAGCATTTTTACAAATCTGACTTCGACTCATTTCGCTTCCAAAACCTCAGACTACTTCGACTATTTCAAAGTTGAGTATGACGGACCGTAGAGAAATGCTATTTCAAAGTTGAGCATGACAAACCGATTTTTTATTTAGATTTTATATTTGAAAATAAAATACGGATTGTAGAATCTAATAAATCCCCGCATTTAGTATAACAAATCCCTTCAGGGAATGAAACCCAAATGTTTCTGTATATTTTATACATATCTTTCATGTTAATTTTTTAACTATAGCTTCTCATATTTTTGTATTTTTCTCTTGAAAAAAAATGGTGTAATTATTATTTACTCCTCTCCAGGAGTTAGGCACAAGGCCAATTTTATCCTACTCCCACAAGTAAGATGTGACCCAAGGTTGGGTCGGAAAGTGGGGGTTGAAAAGCCAGCGCCCGAGAGGTGAGCACTCTGACCATTAAAAATTGCCTGGGCAGCCCCGTCGGCATTCCCCGGTAGGGGCGCCTCAAGCAGTAAGCAATTAACTTACTCCTCCCCAAAGAGGGGAGGCAAAGCCTGGGAGGGTGCACCTCCTAGAACTGCACAGGACAGGCGTGCAGTATCCATCGGAACAGATACTACACTTTGATCTTAGCCAAAAGGCCAAAAAAAAATGGTGTAATTGTAAAAGAAAATAGCTTTTTTATTGTATGCTTTTTCTGTACCTGTACTATAGACAGTCTTTATTTCTCCTATTGTGTCCCTTTGCTGTTCGATTTAATTGCTTTGTTTGCTATTTGAAGTTGATTGTAATTATTATATCCTAACCCTCCCTCAACCTTTAGAATTGCTGTATAACTGAGAATTATCTGTGCTCTAGTCCTGATGCTATGTTTTAACTTCGAACTTTATATCAATAAAAATCCATATCGTCTTAGAAACGATCGTACATGAAACGGTTGTTTATATTGAATTCTTGGAACGTATGTAAATGAATGTCTTAAATTTATTTAAGAAAATGAATGATGAAAATAAAAATTGGATAAAATACAATATTTATTAATTCATCAAGTATTCAAACAAGGAATATAAAAAAATTATTTTCCTTAATCCATGGATTTTCAAAAATAAGCTCATTACATCAGATGAAAAAATCAGCAAAAATTGTATTACTGGTTAGCATAAATTTGAAAATATAAGAAGTTGTGAGCAAAAAGACATCTTCAATGAAATTTAGGTAGAAAAATATAATGCGTCCATGTAAATATCCAAGGGATCAGATAGAAGAAGCATATATAAGGTGAACATTGAGTTGTTCTTGTAATCCATAGTCAATATTCAAAGAATGAAGTTCAAATTAAAAATCAGTTGATGATAAAAATGACTCATAAATATATATATATATATGTTTCCAGAGAGTTTGTAGGAAATCAATGTATAAATAAATCCATTCCTAATTGTATTGCTTCTCTGTCAAACAGAAAAAATAAAATGAAATAATTCAAAATCTAAATCGAATTTAAATAAAATATAAAGTATAAAATTTAAAAAACAAAGTAAAACAGGGAAAGAAATAGTATGTGATCAGGATTGATGGGTCAAGCAGACTCACTTTGCTAAACCGCAGATTCCTCAGAAAACTTGCAACACCTGTAATTCCAGTCTCTATTCTCAGTGCTTTGCCTGAATCTCCCAATCCAAAGCAATGGGATTCCCATACACCTGGTACACCATTGCTGCATAACAGAGGAGACGTGATGACATCGTCAGGGCACCCAACATCACCCAGCACTGCTAAACCAATGCCAGTGAAATCTGCCCAGGCATTGTCCAGGTTACTCCCTCATAATCAACCAGGCCAGAAAGAACTCATTCTTCCCCAAAGACCATTGCATTTGCGTACTGGGGGAGGGGGGGGGGGAGATATAGAATCAAATTAACACTTACCGGCTCCTATCTCTTATAGGCAAATATTGCTTTAATGAAGCAATATTTATGTATAGAATTATTCACTCTCAGACTGGCAGCCAATCAGAATTCATATAATGGACTTGCCCAACTTAGCATAGTGGAGCGGTTCAGCTTCCATATGAACTGGCTTTTTGGTTACTTGAGGTCTTACTTATCTTGCTGCTCAACTGGTCGGACAGTTGAGCCCTAAGCATCAATTCTATATATGAATATTCCATAAAGGGCAGAAAAGAAAAGGGAGAAGAATGAAGGGTAACAAAATAAAATATATATTAAAATGAGGTGTGGGACTGGGGTAGAGAATAACATCAATAAAGGCGAAGACAGTAGAAAATAAATAAAAGAGGAAAATATAAGTAGGATCTAATATAAAGATATAATATTTATGTTTGTTGTTTCATTTGTGTATGTATATATATATATATAAGTGAAATATTTTGAAAATCAACAATCGTGCAATTTAAATGAAAAATTAATTTATTTAATTTTATTTATTTTGCAAGCTTTCGTTATAGAACCACTTTGTCAGGCGAGACTGTCTTATAGTTTTTTTTCTTCTTTTCTTCCTCCTCATTTTGATAGTATTAACCCCGAGGGGTCGAATCACGATATGAGCAGAAAGAGACGTCAAGTTCTAAAAGACGTTAGGATAAGTGTAGTCCTGGTGATGTTATGCGCAGATTGGCGCTTTTTAAGGAAATTGACAACATCTTTGAAGCACGTATGAGAATGTATTTTTAGAACTTGACGTCTCTTTCTGGGGTTAATACCATCAAAATGAGGAGGAAGAAAAGAAGAAAAAAAACTATAAGACAGTCTCGCCTGACAAAGTTGTTCTACAATGAAAGCTTGCAAAAAAAAAAAAATTAAATAAATGAATTTTTCATTTAAATTGCACGATTGTTGATTTTCAAAATATTTCACTTAAATACATTCTCATGCGTGCTTCAAAGATGTTGTCAATTTCCGTATATATATATATATATATATATATATATATAACATTGTTAAAATAACAGAATTTGTCTGTTTAATTA
Source organism: Sepiola atlantica (assembly GCA_963556195.1). NCBI lineage: Eukaryota > Metazoa > Mollusca > Cephalopoda > Sepiida > Sepiolidae > Sepiola > Sepiola atlantica. The sequence continues at coordinate 69,342,020 of OY744527.1, read as the reverse complement.
TACCTTTTTTATTTTTTCAATTTTTATGATGGTGTTTTTTGTATTAAAATCAAAAAAATAATAAATGTTCGATAGGTTTCACGAACGTTTTCGATTTTTCGTCGAATCATCCTCAGGTGTCAAAAGCAAATGAACAAAAAAGCTGGAGAAAGTGCTTTCAAGTTCATGAAGTTCAACAGTATGTTTCCGAATCAGTTCTTGGGTGATGGTAATTTGCCGTTTTATTAAATTGACTCTAAAGTCCCAAGTAGTAGTGTCGTCTTGTGCTACGCGGTCATGCAATTTGAATTATGAAGCCTATGGAACATTTATTAATTTTTTACATTTTAATACACAAAAAACCATGAGGAAAATTGAAAAAAAAAAAGTATAATTAAACAGACAAATTCTGTTATTTGTATCAATGATTGCATAAATGAGAAAATGCTGCCTAAATATACACGATAATAAATGATAATAACATGCATTTAGCTTAACACTTTACTGTAGTTTTGCAGCATCATCGATCATTATTAAAAAAAAAATTTTTTTTTAATTGTAAACAAGACTATATTTTGAATTATTTTGCTCTAACCCTAACTCCACCCAGTAATGTCCCCACCCAGACAATGTTGGCTAAATACAGTTAATTATACACACACACACGTTATGGTTATTAAAAAAACTGTCTGTCTACTTATCATCAAAATTCAAGGTAACAGCTTGTTGGAAGACCATAACTTAGTTTCTTATTGAGATAACGATTACATTGAATGTTTGTGTGACAATTTGTTGAGTGAAAGATCACAGTAACCTGTCGACTTTCTCTCGAAGCTTTATTTTCAGGTGTTTTTTTTTTTGTGTTAATTTAAAAAATTTTTTTAGTGTGTGTGTGGATATTACCCCCCCCCCCCCATGATATTGTTGAGAGTATTCTTTACTGTGCATGGTAAAAGTTGCCTTATGCATACAAAACTTCTCTTCTATGTTTTAAATTATTTTTGGCTTCAATTTTAAAACATCATCATCAAACGAATTCTCTGCATCTGACAGAATTACGGAATACGATCAATCATGTCTCAATAACGCCCCGTCTGTCACTATTTTGATTAACTGACTGATTGATCTGGAAGTCCAGCAACATACGTTATCATGCCATCTTCTAGGTTGTTTACCTCTTTTCCTGTACCCTTTCACCCTTTCGTTCTCTACAAGAACACTGAATACATGTTGATCATCAAAATACTGTGATTTTTAAATATGGCATATTGTCTCTTTATGCTTATGAGGAATCCATTCAATTTATAGAATTGCATTTAAAAGATGGTGTATTACCTTGATTAAAGGTTCAGCGCCATTTCTCAAATGTTCGTAATAAACATTATCAATCTCTGAACTTGTACACATTTTAAGGTTTCTTATTGAGTTTATTTCGTTTGTTATTATTATTATTATTATTATTTGTTTGTTATGCCTCCTTGGGCATCTCCCCTTTAACTATCTTAATTCAACTGTTCAAAAAAAAAAAAAAAAAAAAAAAAAAAAATTAAACTCTTAGTACAGTATCGATATCCAGATCAAATATTGGATGAAGTTCTTCAAATGCGGAGTTGTTGATCATGCAATCATTTCTATTGTTATCCTCATACAATCTTTCATAAAAATTTGCCCAGTGTTGGAGAATATCTTTATTTGAAATTAATATTCCATTAGTCTAATGAATGCCTCAAGTTTTGGGGTTTCTAACAGCATAAATATGGTATCATTTTCATGTGAAAACGAATTCATTCATTCCATATGATGTTTTGGTAGATTAGATACCTTCTACAAAAGCCGAGTTAAAACGAAAAAAAGATAGCATTACAAATGAATAAGGAAAGATAATTGACAGGAGAAATATGTATATATATCTAGAAACTTTGAAATTAAATAATTAGTTTATTTTTGGCAGAAAGTCAAAGTTCAAGTTATTTTAACATAACTCATCTAATGCTAATTATTACTTAATTGGGCAATGTTTACATTTTAATTTCTTGATTTATAAACTTTTTAAATGCGAGACTACTTTATTATTAATTGCTTAAAGTACAATAAGTAGAAGAATAAAATCTATTCAACAACAAATAATAATTAATAAAATGTTCTTTTTCAAAACCAATATGTAAATATCGGGAGGTTTCATCGGATTTCCTGCTGGCTTGGCAGGTTGAAAGCAGGCTCAATGCATTTCCTCAAATAGAGGTCCTCGTAAAGCCAAGTCAATTCTTGAGGGTCCCTGTTTGGCACATCATTAGACAATGGCTATAGAGGCAGTGCCATGTAGCAGGACCTATCGCTCCACTGGTCTCCACGGCATTCGGTTGGAATACAGATCTGTCAAGTATTTAAATCACTTGTGGTCGTCTACTGATGCTGCTACATGTGGAAGGGTTTGTTGTCAATTCTGTTACTGACGAGGGCGCAACATATATGCTGCAACAATTCACATTCTGAGGTGTCATGTTATAGTTTGTTGGTGCATCAATACATTTCGTTGAACAACACAAACAATTTGTATAAACATTTTTTATGTATAACAACATTTAAACTACATAGCCTGAAATGCAGCCGAATTTGTTTAGTAGTCATTTCCTTATTTAAGGCAAGATTTTAATAGGTCAAATGTCCTTCTTGACTAAAGCAAGGGCAGCTGATTAAGTCTTTCACGGCGGCTATGACGTAGAAGCTTACTGGCCCCTGCTGCTTTGTTATTGTTTTTTTTCGAGTAGAAGGTTCTAGAACATAATACTGGAGCAGATTTTGCATGTATTCCCTATTTTTCAGACTGGAAAAATAAACATCTGATTTTTAGAACTAGCCGAGGTGAATATAAACACAGTCAAGTGACTTTCCAACTATATTTGATCACAATAAATTCCTGCAGGAATTATTTTTAATCATTTGTTTAACAAGCTAGCGGCTGTAACGACTCTCGTTCTAAATGTATTCACCCGGTTTTTACCCCCAAAAAACACATCACTTTCTTGGCCTTTCGGCTAAGATCAAAGTGTAGTATCTGTTCTGATGGATACTGCACGCTTGTCCTGTGCAGTTCTAGGAGGTCCACCCTCCCAGGCTTCGCCTCCCCTCTTTGGGGAGGAGTAAGTTTATTGCTTACTGTCTGAGGCGCCCCTACCGGGGAATGCCGACGGGGCTGCCCAGGCAATTTTTAAATGGCCAGAGTGCTCACCTCTCGAGCGCTGGCTTTTAACCCCACTTGCTCGACCCGATCTTGGGTCACATCTTACTTGTGGGAGTAAGATAAAACTGGCCTTGTGCCTAACTCCTAGCGAAGGAGTAAATAAACACCACTCTTAAGGTCAATCCTGATGATCCGAAGAGTTGCCTATGTTTTCTGTTTTAATGGTTGACAGCATGCTTTTGTTACTTAAACATATATGATGTCATAAAAGATCTCAACCTGTTTTAGTGGATGACAGCATCCCTTTGTGACATCATCACATGTGCATAGAAGAAAACATACAGGATTTACAGAGTTTTAGTAATATATAGATTTCACACTAAAAAATACATGGCGATATCACCAGTAAATATTTTAAAAGCTTTTGTTTTTATAGTGCTACTAAATATTTTGATAAATTAGAGCAAAAAGTAAAAAAAAAAAATATATAAATAAATAAAAGTAACTTTTTTTTTAAAGTACTAACCCAGTGTCCCTATTTATTCGCCTCCCCCACGACAGCAGAGTTAGACACAAGGTTGGTTTTTAATGTGGGGAAAATCCAGCTGCCCTAAAAAGAGAGCACTGTGAATTGGAACAAAAATATAAATTACCTCAGTCTAAAAAAATTCCACCTTTACTGAAAACAAAAAAAATGAAGTGTAGTATCAAAACAGATACTATACTTTGCTCATAGCTAAAAGTCCAAGTAGTATTTTACCAGTGTCGCTCTTCTCATTATTTCCGACAAGGTATGGTGCAATTTGTAATATTTTTAGGAACAAATATTAAGTGTAAAAAAAAAAAAAGAAAAAAGAAAGTATATTCATTCAATCAGCACGTTTAGTAACATAAATGCCAATTCAGATTTGAGTGCGACGTCTCGAAAATGCCAATTCAGATTTGAGTGTGGTGTCTCGAAAATGCCAATTCAGATTTGAGTGTGACAACTTGAATTTGCCACTTCAGATTTGAGTGCGACGTCTCGAAAATGCTGCTTCAAATTTGAGTGCGACGTCTCGAAAATGCCGCTTCAGATTTGAGTGCGACGTCTCGAAAATGCCGCTTCAGATTTGAGTGCGACGTCTCGAAAATGCCGTTTCAGATTTGGGTGCGACGTCTCGAAAATGCCAATTCAGATTTGAGTGTGGTGTCTCGAAAATGCCAATTCAGATTTGAGTGTGACAACTTGAATTTGCCACTTCAGATTTGAGTGCGACGTCTCGAAAATGCCGCTTCAGATTTGAGTGCGACGTCTCGAAAATGCCGTTTCAGATTTGGGTGCGACGTCTCGAAAATGCCGTTTCAGATTTGAGTGCGACGTCTCGAAAATGCCGTTTCAGATTTGAGTGCGACGTCTCGAAAATGCCGTTTCAGATTTGAGTGCGACGTCTCGAAAATGCCGTTTCAGATTTGAGTGCGACGTCTCGAAAATGCCGTTTCAGATTTGAGTGCGACGTCTCGAAAATGCCGTTTCAGATTTGAGTGCGACGTCTCGAAAATGCCGTTTCAGATTTGAGTGCGACGTCTCGAAAATGCTGTTTCAGATTTGAGTGCGACGTCTCGAAAATGCCGTTTCAGATTTTAGCACCTAACTTATGTTCAAATAATCACATAAAATGAATTGTTTATAATATTGTTTTCTTATTAAATAACCAAAATGATTGATGTGTCAGATAGATAAATCAAACCTTGGAGAGTTTTTTTTTTTTAGAAATGAATGAATATTTAAAGTAACAAAATAAATTTTACCCCAAAACCTTTGTTTTACTATAATTGATATGTTGTGCCTGTTTAAGAAAAAACCCATAATTTCTTTTTTTTTTAATCACAAATATCTATTAATACGTACAATTTTGTACGTTTCGGTTGATGTAACTCTGACTTTCTTCAGGTGCGTCTTTGTTGTGTTGCGTCCAAGTTCAACAAGACTCACCTGAAGAAAGTCGCAGTTTACATTGGCCCAAACATTGTGAGAATAATATTGAAGATGAGAATAGTAGTCTGAATAATATAAATGTATACAGTAATGTACTATCTACCAAACACTAACTCAACAGGTTATGCGTCTAGTTTAAAAAAATCCAGTTTGGTTGCTTCCATTAGGTCAGGATTATACAAACATACATATTTGATGTATAGAATAAAGTGAGATTTTCTCCTATTTCAGTGACCAGGATAGTTTAATAGACCAAAGCTACAAAAAAAAATTCTCTTTCATATATCATTTTTGTCATGAATTGATCCATGTCAGGAAAAATAAAATTTCATTTTCAATCTCCTTAATCAATTTCCCTATTTAGTCTGAATTAATATTTTATTTTTTAATTTTTTTCCCATCTTATTTAGAGAAAGGTGGCGGAATGTGTACCCTCTCATTAACATATACTGTGCCTGTCACCCATTACACCGGTGTATTTGATTTACTATGAAATTTAATTTAATGTTTAGAATAAGTAGAGTAGATTGACGGACTTAATCTCAAAAACGTTTGTGAATTGTGAAAATGTAAAACTTCATTACAATGGCATTCGTGGCTGATAAATCGAAATTTTGATAAAATAGAAACAGAGATAAATATTTAAATATTGACGTTGTTTATTTTTGGTTGAAATGAAACAGCAACAAGAGATTTGTGATTATCGTTATCTCTTCATCACTCTATATCTAAGGTCGTCCGATAAACACGACAAAATAATGACAAATTAAATTTCATGAATTATTTATCTCCTCAGATCTCTATAATGACATGGCAATGCTCAAAGTTCGTTCCTTTAAAATGTCATCATTCAAAAAAAAACAAAAACGATAAATGTTACGTTATAAGAAGTAGGGGAACAAGACTTGACAAAACACGGGTGAATGATACATCAGACAGACGTGGAAATTGTCTCTTTTCCAGCAGTTGACATCAACAGGATCAGAAGTGTAAATGTGACAATTGCGGTTGGGACAGAAAGGGATAAAACGCAATTACAATACTTGTAAAATCTGTAAATCCCCCAAAATTAGAAATATGAGATAGAGAAATGCATTTAGGTGAAAATCCGATAAACAGGAAAAAGTTGTTTTTCTTGAACTTTGACCCTGAGAAATGATGAATTACAGGTGATGGGGAAAGATCTTTTTTTTTTTTTTCTTTTTTTGAACTTAGTTCATCCCAAACTAGGCAAGTTGACACTGTAGACATAAGGGGCTACTGAGAATGAGGGTGAAGGTTTAGGGGGTCATCCTAAATTGGGAGCTGTACAGTGAGATGCTTGTTCACATTAGTTTTAAATTTCTGCATGTCAGTACAGTTGGGGAAACAGGGAGAAGGGAGAGAGTTCCAAAGGCCGGCAGCTCGAAGAAAAAAGCTATTGGAGTAGAAGGCGCTCCGGCATCTGGGGACCTCCACAGTAAATGGATGGGATCGAACTGATTGTTGGGTTAATCAAGTGTATTTATGTCGAAGGGGCACCAGAGCAGCAAGTTCACTGGAACACATTCCATTGAAGTACTTGTAAAACAAGCATAAGGATGCAACACTGCGGCGATGGGACAGGGGCTAGAGCTTGGTTGATAGTGAGAGACCTATTAGATTACTCTTTTTTGAACCTTGTCAAAGAGGGAGAGACTGTGGATGGTGCACCAGCCCAGGTGTGACAATAATACTCCATGCATGGATGGATGGATGGTGGCTTAGTAGAGATATAGAATACTGTCAGTTGTGAGAAGTTTTCTAGCACAGTAGAAGGAGCCCACTTTTTTTGCAGCAGCCTTAATAATATCTTCAATGTATTTGTTCCAATTCATGTGACCTGTGAATGTTAGGCCGAGGAGTTTGAATGTGGAACTCTCAGGTAGGATGTTATTTGCCATGACAATCGGTGGTTGAAGAGATTGCCTGTAGTTATTAAAGGAAAGGAGCTTTGTCTTAGTAGCATTAAATGTTACCATCCATTTATGCCCCATTCCATTACAGACTGGAGGTCACTTTCTAAGGATTCAGCCATTGCCTCTGATATTTGTGCGTCCATTTACCCACATGACGAGAGTAGAGCGTGGTGTCATCAGCACATATACCCATCTCAGAGACAATGATATCATGGAGGTCGTTTATAAAAATCAGGAACAATAAACGTCCAAGGATCGATGCTTGGGGTACACTTGCATTTATGTCATGTTGTTTGGATGAACACCCATCGAGGACAACCTGGATCTTTCTTTTGGTTAGGAAGGATCTAATTATATTAACTATTCATCCAGTAATACACTATAAATTAATTTTTATGATAAGACCTTTATGCCAAACCTTGTCGAAGGCTTTGGATATATCAATTCTCAATTTAAATACAATGAGAAAGAAAAGACATTCCTCCCAAAACGCACCAATGATTCGAAATAAGCCTCGAAAATATAAATTGGCGCCACAGTTGGCAACCACTACAATGTCCGTTTTACATGCTGGCATACATTGAACAGCTTTTAGAAATTGACTTCTAAACTAACCTATCTCTAGCCAGGTCTTTATTTATTCCTTCTTTCTCTCAAATTCTGTCTGAAGTTATTGACTTCCTGACTCAAAATGCACCAAACATTGATGTTTTATTGTTTTTTTTCCTTTGCAAAACTCAATCATGTTCTGCAAAACCTTCAAACAAAAAACAATTTCCCTCTTCTCCCCTCTTTCTCCCCCCCCCCCCTCTTTCACTCAACCAAACACCATGAATAAATACTTAAACATATAAAGAACTTGAAGCATAAAAACTTTCATCAAAATGACCAGATTCGGCATTAAATAACCCGAAAAGGGTTGATATGTCGTAAAACAAAACAAAACAACCAAACCAAAAACCATGATTAAACATTTGAACATATAAAGAACTTGAAGCATAAAAACCTTCACCAAAATAACAATCTAAAATACCAAAGCTCTTAACTAATGACTATAAATGACCCACTGACTTAAGACTCAAATGAAGGATATTTCCTTCTACATTCATGGCATGAAATGACCTTTAGGGTTGATGTGCCATTAAGCAATATCTTACCTTACCTTCTCTCAAATTCATCCTTATCACTTTCTCTCATGTTTTCTTTGGCTTTCCCCTCTGAACTGAACCTGCTATCTCAACTGTTCTACATCTACTAACCCAAAAACTCTCATCCATTCTTTCAACATCATCATATCATCAAAGTCTCCTGTTCTACATACATCTCTCTATACTATCCAGATTTAATTAAGGGTTTTGGATGTTGTATTTCCTTTGAGCTCATGAATCTGAGGCGTGGATGGTGTTGGCCAATCTTGGAGATTTATATAACCACAATTGGCTTATCTAGGAAGACTCTTTTCACATATCTGATTTGATATATGAGAGAGAAAGAGAGAGAGAGAGATTCTCCCTCCCTACATGTGACGTCAGTCATGCATGTTCTTGTCAAGTCTTGTTACTCCCCCCCCCCCCCTTCACAACATAACATTTATGTCATTGGAATTTTGTAAACTGATCAAAGTTAATCCATTTATTATATAAAACTCAATGTGTAAAAATTAAAAATGTATTTATATGTAAAATTTTTTGGGAAAGACAATGGAAGTGGTCTTTGGAGGTTGACATTTAGAGGGATTTTTTATGCAGTTAAGCGGTGATGGAAAGGGAGAGAGAAGTTTTAAAAGAAAGATGTTACACACACACATTTGTTAACTATGCGTAGCCATGCAAGTTTCATAAATATTTTAGCATTATGTCCTGTTTTTAAGGGTAATTTGGATTCCATTTCACACTGGTTAATTTCTGTCTTTGTCTATCCCATTTGACTTCTTTTAGGCTTGACTGATTTCTTTTGTGATCCTGTTTGATGTGTGTGTGTGTGTGTGCAATGCAGAAAGCGACATACTTGTTAAAAAAAAAAAAATAAAGCTATACGGTTTGTGCATGTGATTCTGTTGTGCATCATTATTGAAAAGAAAATAATCCAAATTTCTGACATCTTTAGGTAGGACACACAAATTCTTGATTTTCACACACTGCTACAGCCAATCGGTGGTGTCTGAGGCTCTATAAAAACACTTTCTAATCCATGGTAGCATGTATATCTTATGCTTGTTATATGTTGGTTATTCTGATTATTAGCACTGTCTCTTGGTGATATATACTATTTGTTGATTTATTGTGGTCCGATCTACGGTTTGTTGTGTTTGTCATAACATTTTTGTCGCTCTGTTCCTTGCTCTGCCTGTCGCTCCGCTCGCTTCTGTGTCTCACTTTCCATTACTGTTACGCTGTCTAGTGAAATGAGTGCTATGTTATGGTTTATCTTGTCCTGGTCAGGGATGTAGATTTTTCGTATTCAAGTCCAATGTAAACAAATTCTTGTTGAGCCGTCCTCTTTAATAAAACTCTACCCAGTTTCAGCCATTATTACGAATCATCTCGATGTTGTCTCAACCTCGACCTGACAAACTCATTAACTCTTATCTTCGAGTGGACTTTGGATCTTCATAAGCGGTGACTCATTCGTAAATAAAAATAAAGACTAAAATCCAAGATGGATACCCAAATTTGTCTAGGAAAGTCTTAAATAAAACAAAAACAAATACTTGCTTGTTTTTCCTTAAAATTTTAAATATTATTTTTACACAATAAAAAATCTGCATTACATAAAGCGTTTTGTTTGTCCTTCTAAATTCTAATTTATTTTTGAACGTATATAAAATTGAACTTTTATGCCTACCAATCGACACCTGTTCTAATACTACACTTCGTCTTTTCTCTTCTCCGTCAGTGAAGGAGAAATCCTTCTAGATTGAGGTAGTGTTCATTTTTTCCCAATCCAGAGTGCCCCTTTTTGGGAAGCTGGATTTTCCATGTCTAACTCTGCCCTCGTGAGGAGGCAAGTAAATAAGAACTAGAAATTCTGTTGAAACTTGTTTCTTTTTGTATAAAAAGAATGTTCAAAGTTTATTTTTTGTGCCAAAAATGACTTTATATCTAATAAGAGTTAAAATATGTTTTTATATCTTTTGAAATTCATTTGCCAACCGGTTCACAGACATGGAAACTCAAAATCATAGAAGAACTGATGCCAAAGTCTCACACACGGACGTTAAAATCTTAAAATTTACTGATTCATTTGTACCTAATTGAACACCACACCACACCTCACCTTTGAAAATGTTCAAAGTTCTTTTTGCCCACCTCTTGTAGGGTTTGCCACTGTTGGGGGATCGGACAAAAGGACACCATGTAATTAAAAAATGAATGAAACCTCAATAGCGTAAAATAAATGAATTAAAAAAATAAATAAGAAAAAAATTAAGATAAACATTTTTATATTTAACTTTTTTTATAATTTAATTATCAATGATATTTTTCCGTTTTCTTTTTTCTTGAGAAAAATCTTTTAAATTTTTAAACATTTAACCTTAGCACATAAGAAAAAAAGTGGAGTAAAAATGAAAGTGAAGATGTAGCAATCATAAATTAGATTTATTTTGTAGTGCGTATTTGTGTCTCTGTGAGCTGGTTTGGCCACTCAGTCACAGGGCGCATTGATATCATTAGTTCCCTCTCTCTCCTGCCTTTGTCCAGTGGACGCTCACATCACCTACTATCTTCGCCTTAAGAACTTATTTTCCTCGTCTTCTTTCGGACATTGTCCAAATTTCTTCCACCTATACCAAACGGTATAGGTAACCTTTTATCCGAATAAACCTCTTTCGTTGTTGTTGTAAAAAGGTTTCTTTATTTCATTTCGTGAGTTGAATATAAGATCGGGGATAACATATACTCTTTCTTACAAAGGCGCTCAATAGGTACAGTCTAAATTAATTGATGCAAAAGTTGAGCTCATTTCTTGCACTGACAGTGAGATTAAAACACCTCATTTCAAGTTAATTCAAATTTACACAATAGCAACACCCGGTTTTATATACTGCTTATGCATATGTTATCTCGGTAGTAAAGTTAACTAATTTGCATATTGCTGTGCGAAGAGATACTTTATTAATTAACTATACTTTATTAATTAACTATACTTTATTAATTAACTATACTTTATTAATTAACTATACTTTATTAATTAACTATACTTTATTAATTAACTATACTTTGTTAATTAACTATACTTTGTTAATTAACTATACTTTGTTAATTAACTATACTTTGTTAATTAACTATACTTTGTTAATTAACTATACTTTGTTAATTAACTATACTTTATTAATTAACTATACTTTGTTAATTAACTATACTTTGTTAATTAACTATACTTTGTTAATTAACTATACTTTGTTAATTAACTATACTTTATTAATTAACTATACTTTATTAATTAACTATACTTTGTTAATTAACTATACTTTATTAATTAACTATACTTTGTTAATTAACTATACTTTATTAATTAACTATACTTTATTAATTAACTATACTTTATTAATTAACTATACTTTATTAATTAACTATACTTTATTAATTAACTATACTTTGTTAATTAACTATACTTTGTTAATTAACTATACCTTATTAATTAACTATACTTTATTAATTAACTATACTTTATTAATTAACTATACTTTGTTAATTAACTATACTTTATTAATTAACTATACTTTATTAATTAACTATACTTTATTAATTAACTATACTTTATTAATTAATAACTATACTTTATTAATTAACTATACTTTATTAATTAACTATACTTTGTTATTGTTTTGTTTTTTATTCAACGATTAATTTGATTTTAATATAACAAATAGTTCTGTTTAGGAATATTGTTTTATTCCGTAGAAAATTGTTTAGCAAGTCAATAGAATTTAAAAAAAAAATGTCGGTGGGTTTTCTTTCTTGGTACTGATGGCAGGACACTTGTTTCTATTTATCTTCCTCCCACAAGGTAAGATGTGACACAAGGTCGGGAAAGTGGGAAAGAACCAGCGCTCGAGAATTGGAGCACTCTGGCTGTTTAAAAATTGCCTGGGCAGCCCCGTCGGCTATTTCAGGTAGGGGCGCCTCAGATAGTAAGCAATAAACTTACTCCAAAGGCCTGGACAATACCGGTTTATTGGGCGGGGTTGGCAGGACACTTGTTTATGCAACACTATTGTGTTCGTTTTCGGCCTATTCTTTGGCAGAACTGACTTGATTTTCAAGATTGTTGAATTGTAACTTAAAAACAAAGCCCACACACACCATCGACCAGGCAAATTGATTTCTTCTGTTTTTTCTTTTATTTATGATCATATTTAAAAGATGAATAAATTTCGATCAAAATTAACAAAAATGTTTATGAATAAGAATAAATGCGAAAGCGTCTGTTTCGTGTTTTACATCAATGAAATGTTTATTTAAAAATTTTGTTTCAAGTATTTGCGAAGTGATTGCGAGTTTGCAAAACCAGTTTCATATGAAATCTGTCGTCAAGCTGACTTTTCTTTTTATCGTTCTACCTGTTTTCTTTGTGCACTCCATGAACTCATTTTCGCATTTTGCCTGAAAATCGATCTTAATTTTTTGCTTGTATTCAATGTTTGCACTTTCCTTGGCGTATGGAGAGTAGAAAGTAGACCATAGGTTTACTTTCGGCAGCCTCGTACTCTCGCTTCCTTTATTTTGTCCTTTAGTCTTCACATTCCATGATCGATGTTTCTGACAAAGTGGGAAGAATTGCTGTTTTCTGGGTCGGAATCTATCCATCTAACATTAATCGTTGGCTAGTTTTTAACCTTGAAGTAGTATATTTCTAGCTCCTTACATCAAGTGGCTTCATGCCTTGTCTGGAGTGATTTCCATAAAAAAATTTATTTTTTTAAATGCGCTATATAACAAATTGTCAGAGGTCAGAATCCATTAACCTGGAGGTTACTCTGTAATATTTCCTGTGCAAAATATAGACGTGTGTTCAATGATCAGTTTAAAAATAAATTAGCATATTTGCAATATTTGTTCACATTCTAAAGGTACTAAAGAAATGTTGGCTTCTGGATGTTTCCTTTTCTTTTTGCCATGTCATTCTTGATTAAATCATTTAAAATGATAAATTTGACTCGTGATTATATATCACTGGTTACATAAACATTTTGTCTGATATAAATAAGTATGTGTCTATCTTTTCATTTATTTAATGTCCTCTTCTTGGCTCTGTATACGCATGTCTAACAATAACGAGTAACTAAACTTTCGGATATGCTTTGAATTTCTCTTTTAACCTTTGGATAAAAAAACTTCCGAATTTTTGTTTTAACAGTCGTCTTCTGTTAAAGGTAATATATATATATATTTTTTTTTTCTTGCTAAAAATGTTTATAAAATGTTTATAGCGATACACATTAAAAAATTTTAATTGCTTAAAATATCTCAATAATATCATATATAGAAAGAGCTTAATGATCTAAGAAAGAATCTTTTTAAATTTTTTAAATCTGATTAAAAATAAGGAAGTTATGACTATTTTTGTGCCTCGCACGGTTGCATATTTTTCCATCTTTAAGACAATATGTGTTTCGTCACATTTTTTACACTACTTTTTCAGTAAAAATGTTATATTTGTTAAAACACAAGCACCCCTCTTCTTCACAAAAGTTGTGAAAATGTTCTGTTAGCAGTGTTAACATTTTTATCACTTGTTTAAAACTCTTCAAATCTATCATATAGATGATTATTTATTGATCCATGTCAACATATATTAATTTCTGAATAAGATGGTTGTATTTTGAGGACTTAAAGTGCTTTCGTTTTTAAAATATGACTTTTACTAGAACTCCCTTGAAATCTGTGCTGATCCAAAGCGTTTTTTATGGTTGGAGGGTATTGCTATTGTTAATGATTGGCTAAAAGGAAAAAGCTGCTTAAATTTTGGGAATAAAAATGCGTTACTGTATGAATACATGTTGTAACATTAGCGAATTGCTACAGTTAAAGGAAATATGTTTCTAATTAGTGTTGAGACGATTAATCGAAAATTGGAAAAATCAGAACTTTTTGGGGTATCAGTATCGGAATCAGAAAGATTTGTGCCTATTTTCCGATGCCAAAAACGATTCTTTTAATTGTTTTTTTTGTTTGTTTTTGATAAAAAACTTACTTTTCTATGGCTAGTACTAATGATGAAATGATAAATATTTATTGATTTTAAACTACCAGTAAAACTAAAATCTATTTATCACTGCACATAAGTGTATTTTTACGTTTGCAAAAATATATGCACATATTACATGGGTTTTTACGATAATCTGAAAATTAAAAAAAACAAAAGAAAACAATAACTCGATAGCTAAATATTTAGAGATTTAAAAAGAATTGGAATCAATAATTGTATCAGAATCGGGAATTATGTCGGAATCAAGAAATATATTGGAATTGTCCCATCGGTAATTCTAATGCAATTATTTCAAATAAAAACTTATTGCCAACAAAAGCGGAAAAATGTGTAATGTCATGTCAAAAAAAATTTATAGACATCATCGAAACAGTTGTCGAAGGCTTATGGCCAGGGTTTGTTCTTGGACAAAGGGTTAAACCCATGTGGGGTCCCCCGACCAAAGGTTGTGGGAGAGATGCCTTTATAGCAGCATGTCATTCCCACTATTCGAAGTGGCCCGACCACGTGTGGATAAAATTAACAGAATAAAACAAACAAAGGGAAGAAAGAAAACATGATTATAATATCTGAAATTATATTAGAAAGAAAGCGAAGGAATAATAAAGCTAACACACAAGAATGGTATTTTGTAAAATCAATAATTAAGAGTAAAACATTTATATTAAACAAAACAATTTATTTGGCTAAAACATTTTGTAAAGCTATCAGTTACAGAGTTTATTTTTAAGGAGTGAAAAGTTCCCTTTGTACGAACGTGTACGAGTGAAATGTTCGGTTTGTTTAAGTTTGTACGAATGTGTATGTGCGAGCGTGTTTGATGTATTTTTGTGGCAATTGTAATTGTGTGTGTGTGCTTGACAGAATAGTTCATTATTCGTGGTAGGAATTAAGAGATTACCTACTTTTTTTACTTATGCCTCCTCCACCTTCTCGGTCGAGCTGGTGGTGGGAGGAGGGGTGTTGTCGACGATCTCCTCTATGTGCGTTCGGCCGGAAAGTGGAAGAGAAAGAAAAGAGGGTGCGTGACTTGATTTATAGGGAGTCAAATCACGCGTGGTCAAGCTGACCTGTTGGTTCCTGATTGGCTGGAATCTTCGGCCAACGTGCTTTCACAAGATCACCCCTTCTTCTCTACCTCAGAAACGAAGAAAGGCTGAACAAAGAAAGAAAGAAAGAAAGAAAAGAAGTCGCAACAAATATCCCCTGGCCGGTAGTAGCGTCTGCTACAGGCTCTCTTCAATGTGGTGAGTTGCTGGACTACATCGTGGGATAGTCTGTTCCATGAAGCAGTATTGCAGACAGTGAGTGGTTTTTCGCCTGTTTTGCAACTGTCGACAGTACAGATTGACTTTCCTGTTCATAGGATTATATTGCACCACTGTCATCGCTGTTCAGCTCTAACTAAGTTAGTTCAGCTACAAAAGCTACTTCTTGTAAATGAGGATCGAAAGTTCCTTCACGATGCATGTGGTTAGGTGTTGTACCCATTCAAGATAAAGAATATACTCCAGTATAGGTCAACCAAGGGACACGTATAGAAGAGGGAGAAATCTGTCGATGAACAGATTGATGACTGATCTTTGGATTAGGAAGAGAATTCTTTGAGCTTTTTTTGCAGTGGCAATACATTGGGTTAGTTTTATTTATTTAAATTCAAATACCTAACGAAATTTGTCTTGTTTTTAAATATCAAGTAATTACACAAATATTAAGTATTCAGGGGAACAACTTAAATATTAATTTACACCGAAAATAATTTAAGAATAAAATAAATATCATTGATTTAAAAAAAAAAAAAAGAGAAAAAAAAGTTATTTTTTAACCCAGAATAGTTTACATAAGTAAACAAACTTATTTTTGTATTTTTTATTTATTTTTTAATTTTTTACTACGCTGATCTTTTGACATTTTTAGTTTTATATATTTAAAGAATCTGGAAGTTCTAGTTGATCAGAAATAATCAAATGTTACAGATCAATATTTTGAGAGAGAGAGAGCACGAGCACTTCTGTCATGATTATTACGTTATATCTATTAATAATAAAATTTGCTTTTAAAATAAAATCATTCATTTTTCTGATTAAGTCTGGCTGTGACAATGTTTTATACAATCTTCCATTTTGTCAAATAGTTTTATTCTTATTTCATTTTTTGTTGGGATGTTTGGTTTGGAAGAACGTCAGGATGGAGAACATAACTTGGTAGGTCACTATCTTCCATAAATAAGACTACATCTTTACAACCAAATAGGTATCAACTTTTATTCGAAGGGAACACTGGAACATAGAGTTGCAAGGTCGGCAGGAATTTTGGTAGAGATGTAATATAGTTTCAGGTCTTGAGTTTATTCTCGCCCCTCGTTACCATGATGATGACAAGGGAGAGAGAAAATGGCAGTCTGTCGACCTCAGAGTCTTGACTACATTTTGGCTGATTTGTTCTTCAGCCTTCCCCATGTGCGGAATCCATTTTTCAAATTTTCATAATTGAATTCCAAATGGAAATAATTGTAAACAGGATTTTTTTCCTTTTCAAGATCTAACCAACTTTGCTTATATCTCCCATCATCATTATTATCATCAAGTCAGAAGCGTTTGGGGGCCATGTCTCACTGCCATGCAAGATGCCAGAGTGAATACAGGCCGAAAAGACCTTGTCCCAAGTCCTGAAGGAAATGTACCTGTATGTAAGGATTGACAACAACTTCCTGGACCTTCCCCAACCACCAGCAGCATTTAACATGTCACTCAGGTAGCAGAAGACTGCTGCAACTATTATAGCGGTTTAACGTTCGTTTTATATGCTAGCATGTGTTGGATGGCTTTTAGAAATTGACTTCCAAACTAACCTATCTCTGGACAGGTTTTTATTTATCCCTCTTTCTCTCAAATCCATCCTTATCACTACTTTCCATGTTTTCCTTGGCTTCCTTTGCCAATTGACTCTGCTGTCTCAACTGTTCTACATCTACTAATGCAAGGACTCATCCATTCGTTCAATGTGGCCATTGAAATCTCCTGTTCTGTACACATCACCCTATACTCCAGATTTAATCTTCCTCTGAGGTTATCAGATCTAAGCCTGTCTTTAAGACTGTCATTACACATCCATCGTATCATTCTCATATGATTTCTCTCCATTTAATGCATGTCCTTAACCCTCACTAACCAAGTTTCACTTCATCACACTACGTACTCATGCGCTCTTCCTTTGGTCGACAGTGGTAACGCTACTGGTTAGTAATGGCAGAAGTTCCCTCGACGTTACTTTCGTAAATGTTAAATACTTGATTTATCCTTTTCTTTTTCTTTTTTTTCTACAGGTTTCTCAGGGAAGAAATGCCGACCACAAAGAGAACTGTTTTGGTTACAGGTTTGTTTGTTTTCACTGTTCTCTTTGGTAGCAAATAAATATGTGTGCATGTTTAAGATCATTGGGGATCAAGATCTTGTGGATTCTCTCTTCCGACCTGAAGCACGTGGTGCAGGGGGGGGGGGGGCTACTTTTAACACCTCTAAAACCAAGCTTATTTCCTTTAACCCCCAACACTCAGATCCCTGTTTTTCCCTAGTTGAAATGAAGCCCCTTGCTTTGATAAACTCCTAGGACTAACTTTCACTCCAGATCTAAAATAGAAGATTTGTCAACAAAGCCACCTATAGTGACAAATCATCTTTAAACTACCGAGTATACTAATTGGCCACAGCTATACAAGTGTTGTGAAGTGATTTGGTTGAGTGGTAAGACACAAATCTCTTTGAGGAAGTCTCTGATTTGATAAGCTTCTAGGACTGACCTTCACTCCAGATCTAAAATGGAAGACTTACATCAAATCTGTTGCTAAGGTTGCTGCAAAAGTAGTTGGATCATTCTACTGCTCCAGAAAGTATCTGACATCTTGTAGTGAGAATAAGAATAATAAAAGACCAGAATACCTTTGGTAAAGGTTTTAATTACAAAAGAAAACTACAACCAATAATACATAGTGAAGAGGCATTTAAATAGTCTTGGGCTTAACGAAAGAAAGTCTGATGGATGAGTTCATCTAGTGGGAGGAGGAGGTTAAGAATACAAATTACAACATTTTCCCCTTCAAGTTTTATAATGAGGAATTTATAGTGTCCTTTTTCGGTAGTAAATTCCTTGTACTTTCAATTTTTTTTTACCTTATAATTTTCCATTTATTTGTTTTTTTTATAGTGCCCTATTTAGTAACAAAATCCTTGTATTTATCAGATAATCTTTGTATCCTGCAAGATCTTTGTAGTAGCTCGGCCGGAACTTCGCTCTCAACTGGTTCTCTACAAGGTTTTTTTCTATCAGTTCAGAAAATTGCGTACTTTCCTTTTCATTTGTACAGCTTTCTGGCTCACTAAAAGGTGGGATTCAAGCATCCTTTGGGTATTGTCGCCATTAATGGATTTGGGAGCCAAATCTCTTACGTTAACAGTAGTTTCGATGCCAGATGGTAAATGTACATGAATATAGTGAGGATTGATTTTCACTAACGTAGCAGGTGTAACCGGGAGATCATACTTATTCGACCTGGTATGATCTCTGACGTATACTTGACCTGGTTTTGCCCATAGAGTAATTAAAGTACCAGAAGTGTATTTAGGGCTGTACTTAAATAGTCTATTATGAGGGGTCACATGCATAGCTGTGCAGAGCAACAAACGAATAAAATGTAGAGCATCAGGTAGAATATATTCCCAACAGAATAGCCTATATTGCGAGAATGTAAAGTTACTTGTATGACCTGCCATAGTGTGCTATTTAGTTTCGCAATTTGTCCATTGCCTTCCGGGTGATATCTACTCGTTTTCAAAGTCGCAATACTTTTCCCATGTAGGTAGTTAGTAGATTCCTCTGACAGAAAGTCAGTTGTTCTATATGTGAATCATTGGGCATGCCAAATATTGTAACTAGTTTATTCAGACATTGTGTGACAGTTTTGCTTGTCATGTCTTTACATGGGAATGCAAAGGGAAAACGTGAGTATTCATCGATTATCGTAAGAAGGTATTTGTTACCATGTATGGACGTAGGCAATGGTCCCTTGAAATCCATGTGTAACCGCTGGAAGGGTAGTATTGCTTTTATGAGAGTTCCCTTGTTACCAGTAAAGAATTTAGATTTTAGATACTGGTTAGACGAGCACAAATTAGTTATGCCTTTTATTTGGTCGAGTGAGAAAGGAAAGTTTCTTTCTTTGGAAAAATGAAATAGTCATGTAATGCCAGGGTGGCTTAATTTACAGTGAAGGTCACAAAGATCTTGTAAAGAATAAGTGAGTGCAGATCTTCGGGAAAATGTATCAGCAACAGTATTTTCCTTTCCAGGACGGTAGACGATACTAAACTTAAATTGTGACAGTTTAACATGCTAACAACATATTTTGTTGTTTTTGATTTTTGATTTCCTGGTATTATCAAACATACTTTTTTAGTCTGTAATTACAGTAAAGTAGGAGGAAATGGTGCCACTTTCATAGAGCTTCGACAATAGCAGCTGCCTCTTTTTCTACAGCAGGATGCTTAATTTTGTTCTGGAATAGAATGCAACCGGACGCTTTTGTTTATTAAGGATAGCCGCTATACAATTGTTACTAGCATCTGTTTCTACTACAAATTCTTTTTCTGGGTCAACTGTTAACAGGATAGCATCTTTCAAACTGTTCTTTAGTCTTTGAAAGGGGTCTAATGCCGAGGAAGATAATTGGAATTCTCTATTGCGGTTTAGTGCTAGTATTTTCTCTGAAAAATTCTGGATAAATTTGCTGTAGTAAGAGAACATCCCAAAAATCCGTCTTTGTGATTTCAGATTTAGAGAAAGTGGCATTTCAAGTAGAGGTTGAAAACGATCGGAGTCAGGCAATATCTGGTTGTTTTTGATAGTGTACCCAAGTAAAGTTATCGTTGAGACTGAAACAATCTTTTTATTCTTATTAAATATGATGATGTACGGTTTAGCTACCTCATAAAATCTTTGTACTTAATCAATCCTCTACCTGTATAAGAGTCAGATACGTCTTAAGATGAAGTACTGCTGCCACATCTGGGGAGGTGCCACTCAAAGCACTTTCTTTTGCCTTGACAGAGTACAAAATTGACTCAACAATCTAATGGAGAAAAGAAAAAAAAACCTATATATTAAACAATATATTAACCTCACTTAAAAAGTCCAAAAATACGGGACGGATTTAACAAACAAAACGATGAGTTACAGTGACCTGTAATTTGTTTTCATTATATATTTCCTACAATAACATGCAACAAGAAGTATTTGTGGACATGCATTATAAAATATTAGAGTATATATATATATATATATATATATATATATATATATATATTGATATTGACATAAAAATGTTGTTTGGCACAAGACAAATGAAACGGACCGTAAAAAATATATCTCACAGAAATTTTATGTTTTTTGGAAATGTGAAAAAAATAAAAATAATAATATGGTTTAACATGGTTATTGGAATATAATATGAACTGACTTATATATATATATATATATATATATATAAGATAGACGAAGAGTGATAAACAAGCAAGAATGTCCAAATTTATTTCAAACTTCGATTGTTCAATGCAAGGTATATTCTGTAATAAAATTATGTTTATTATTCTTTCCTTAAGCCAAGGGTTTTCAAAGATCGAGATCTTATCATCAGAGGAATTATACAGATAGATAAGTTGGCAATAGAAAAGCCAAAATTCAACATTTGAAAAAAATATGATGGGTGAAAAAATATATAAAATTTATATATTTTACATAAATTTCTTTAGTTAACCCAACAGTTTATGTAGTAGCTCAATAGCGTACAACTAGTTTAACATCATATGAACCTTAGTTATTCAGAGAAACCCTCCATATTTCTTTTGAAGGAAATATGGAGTGTTTCTCTGAATAATTATGGTTTATAAGTTATATATATCTATTACTAATAGAGATTTGGTATCTGTTTGAAACAGAACTATACTATTACTATCTTTCAATTCAGACGTGAAGGGTAGTGTAGTATCTGTTATAAAACCATCCTCCCACGCATTACCACCTCCTTTGGGAGGGGGTAGTGTAGTATCCATCTGTTGTCATAAGACTATCTTTCTTTGCTGGGTGGGATAGCATATGTCAACAAGAAATTGTCAGAAACGGCTATTCATTAGCAAACTCAACACTTACATTATATATACTATCAAAATATGTGACCAGAAGGAGCATATTTTTGATATATATATATAATAAACAGTGTAACCCGGATATGAGAGAACTGTCGGGACCTGAGAAGAAGTCTCTTATATCCGGTTTTGGTCTATTTTGTTTAGGTAAGTATGGGAACACTTCATATAACGCTTTTTACGTACAGAACACTAGTTTATTTAACAGTTATAGACATAAAACAACACAGACAAAAATACATTTTCAATCAGTTTTCACAAATAATTCAGTCAAAAATTACTTTTTCTTAAAAAAGTCAGTCATTTTTGATTGTACAGAAATCTCTTTGTTAACATCATGAACACTTTCATACAGTCCGTAAATCATTTTCAATGCGCCATCAGGATTACTGCTTTTTGCTTCAAAGTAGGCTGTCAGAGTTTCAAGCACATTCAATGCAGCCAGAGAATTTGGCAATGGTTCATCACTTCCAGAAACTTCAGAACTTATGCATTCAGCATCATCATCTTCGTCAAAATTTTGATCATCCAATTTTATACCACGTGTGAAGTCCGTGTCAGTCAGTTCTCCATAACATTGTGTACTGTCGTCGAAGCTCATAAATTCGTCAAAATCTGTTTGCTCCATGCCCAATGGTGGATAAACTTGATCATTTTCGCTGAATATTTCTTCCACTTGAGCCTGTGATTCAATTTAAAACAATTTTGAATTGTTGACGGTTTGACCATGAAAAGTTCTTGTTTCATCATGTGTATGGCCTTCAAAACAGTGATCTGCTTATTTCTTATATCCGGGTTTCTCTTATATCTGGGTATCTTATATACAGGTCGAATTTATATACATTAACACAGGCTCTAATTAGGGACCAGAGAAAATTTCTCTTATATGCGAGTTACACACACACACACACACACACACACACACACACACACACACACACATATATATATAATGGACTGCTACCAATGATGTCTTACTTTTGACACTCCCGATTGTAAGATGAAAAAGAATCAAATAACAGTTTGTTTTTGAATAATTTTTTTTCTTTAAAGAAAATAAGCTATTGTTTAATTATATTTGTGATTGAGGACACTTCAAGAATATATACTTTGCCTGTGGGAAAGGGTTACTATGACTAGGATTTAAAAAGTTAACACTTTTAGGTTTAAAAAGTATATAAACATTTGTAACTGTGTTACTGAGTTGGATTTTTATTTTACAATTTCAAATTGTTTTCGTTTTTTTTTTCACCTGAATGTTTGATATATTTTCATGTGAAAGAAGAGATGCGAAATATTTGTTGAGTAAGGAATGCAAACCATGAATACAATTTAACAATAGCAATATTTAGATGTGAGTGTGAAAATAATGTTAAAAACTGCATTTTCCACATAAAATTAGAGTAAGCATAAGATAGTGGAAAATTCTTTTAGAAATGAAAAGTTCAGAATTAGAACTTCCAGATAGGAATCCGCCAGAGACACAGTGCGGATGAGCCGAGATCTTGCTCTTTTAGTCTTTTACTAATTTTCTATCTATCACTCTCACCCTCTCTCACTATGTTGCTTGATCACTCTCCCCCGTTCTTATTTTATACAATATCACTCTCGCTTCCATCACTCTCTCTCTGCTTATTAATAGTCAAGTAATAAAAAAAAAAGAAAGAATAAAAAGATTGGAAGACTCCATTATACACAATAGGGAATATTGCCATAACCTGTAGCTGTACAAGAAAAAAAAAAGGAAGATATAGTGAGCAGAAAGAGACTAATTTTATATTTTCTTTTTTTTTTTAATATCTAACTAACTTTGCAAATTCACTTTTTTCTGATTCAAACAATATAACTTAAGCTCAATGTGTGAGCCAACGAGTCACATATTTTCTAGTTTTCTTCTAGATTCTAAACCGTAATTAAAATAACTCCAAATTCCTCTCTGTTCTAAAACTCTACCAATAAGATGTATCTACCTTTTTGTGAAACTTGAATCAATCCTTGTCAATTGTACCTAAATAACCTTTAATCATGTAACATAGCAAACTTTATATCTACACTTAACATTACAAGCAGAGTACTGCAAGCCATATTTAACAGTATCTTATTAACAAGGTTCTTGTATTTTAATTAAAAAAAAATCAAACAAAAATAACCATTAACTCTGATTAGCTTTTATCTAAGATAAATACGATTGCATCTATGAATATATTTTCTTTTCATGGTTGATGACTTGGCATAAGTCATCTTATCTACAATTATTGTAAAACTATTCTTTCTCTCCGTGTGAGTGCAGCATACTTAGATTAGTGTATGGCATGAATATTCAGTTGCAGAAAACTTTCACATTTAGATTCTGTTAACGTTTATAAGACTTTTCTTTACAAAAAAGAACCATTTCTGTTTGGATGAAGTTATTTTCAAACTAAAAATCTAAGCAGATTTACCCAACGATGCCAAATATGCTGAAACATTTTGTTACAAATATGCAGGTTTCATGTGTTACATATTGAGCGAGTAAATCCACTAGTATATGAAATAGGTAGTTGAGAATAACAGGAAATGGAAACCGCTGAGAGTTCAGCCAGGTGAACTTGATGTCTCTGAGGTTATCAATCATAGGATGTGGTAATATAATTAAAATCCAACATGACATCACATAGCTCAAAGAGAAGATGTGATAGAAAACAGCAGAATCCCTTTAGGAACACGTAGCATGTTAACATGTAAAATGATATGGGCTGACAGAATATAATTAATCAGTGATTTCGATGACCCTGCCTCTATGTGTATCCCCCCACTGGTCAGTGATTGGAACAAAGATCAAGTTGAATAAATGATCACTGTCTTTCATCAGACTTGTTTGAGTTAATCCTTTTTGTAGGTATGAAAGACGCTTATTTACCGGGCGGCGTTCTCTCGGTCTGCAAGAATCATGCAGAAGTGCATAAAAGGAGAATATGCAGCTACTACGGTATGAATACAATTTATGAAGTTTAATGTTTCTGTAACGATTACGCCAACTTGATTTTCTGCATGTATGACACAAGGTTGAGACGAAACACATATTTATTATCACATTAGAAAGATAACATTCATTATCATATGCTGAGTGCTGGAGGTGGCTGCGAACTAAGTTCGACATCAGAGTCAAGACAGTTTGAGGAAAGTTCAGAGAACTTCTCCCAATCCTAACACCCCGAGCCATCCCAATTATTACAAGGGGTAAGGTCTATGGTAGCTGTGTAATAAGCGTGATGTTTGGCAGTGAGTGTTGGGACCTCACTCAGGCCTCACTTACCTGACTCCAGAGAAATGACAGGGCAATGAGAAGGTGGATATGCAACGTAAAGCAGGACCAGATCCAGAACTTAAGGTCACACACTCTACTTGAGAAATTGGCCATCCCAAAACTTGATTTCCTAATCCTAATAAGGGCAAACTGTCTTTGCTGATTCGGTCATGTTGAAAGAAGCTAGGGGTATATCAGAACTTGCAAGGACTTAAGATTGGACAGCAAAAGAAAGCCAGGTGCCCTAGGAAGATATGGAAAAAACACCATCAGGTAAGACCGTTTACAGTGGCAAATGGACATAGTCAATCCCCACAATCGTAATCACTGGAGACTAAACATAAGAACATCCAGACAGTGTTGAACCTCTTGTTAAAGGGAACATAGATGATAAACCTGGATAGTGTGTGATATTCGGTTAAATATCCGTTTTACATGCTGGCATGTGTTAGATAGCTTTAAAAAATTGACTTCCAAACTAACCTGTCAGAGGTCAGAATTCAGTAACCTGGAGGTCACTCTGTAATATTTCCTGTGCAAAATATAGACGTGTGTTCAATGATCAGTTTAAAAATAAATTAGCATATTTGCAATATTTGTTCACATTCTAAAGGTACTAAAGAAATGTTGGCTTCTGGGTTTTTCCTTTCCTTTTTGCCATGTCATTCTTGATTAAATCATTTAAAGTGATAAATTTGACCTGTGGCTTTACATTATATATATATATATATATATATATATATATATATATATATATATATATATTGTTACATAAACATTTTGTCCGATATAAATAAGTATGTGTCTATCTTTTCATTTATTTAATGTCCTCTTCTTGGCTCTGTATACGCATGTCT
This sequence comes from Sepiola atlantica, assembly GCA_963556195.1. Taxonomy (NCBI): domain Eukaryota; kingdom Metazoa; phylum Mollusca; class Cephalopoda; order Sepiida; family Sepiolidae; genus Sepiola; species Sepiola atlantica. Next base: position 69,316,394 of record OY744527.1, on the reverse strand, counting down.
AACAATAACGAGTAACTAAACTTCCGGATATGCTTTGAATTTCTCTTTTAACCTTTGGATAAAAAAACTTTCGATTTTTTGTTTTAACAGCCGTCTTCTGTTACAGGTAATATATATATATATATATATATATATATATATATATAAATTTTTATTAATACAAACATTATTGGTTACATATGTGCATACATGTTTCGGTTGCACTTTTCCCAGAAAGTCAACCTCATCAGACCAAGAATTTTCGAGAAATGGATGGATTTGAAGAATTTTCTCTCCTAAATAACTCTTTTTGGGATTTAGTATTTTCTATTTCTTATGAATTAGTATCGGATTACCTATTCCACTTGTTGACCTTTTCTGCTAGTGGTTGTCCCTTTTATTACCCTTTATGGCGTCTCCATCGCCTTTTCCTGTCCTTATTTTATTGCTCCCTGCTTTCTGGCCTACCCAGTTTTACAGACTCACTCCAGTATAAATATCTTATCTATATATCAAGAATCACACATATATAAACAAACTCTAATACATACCCAAACACACCTAAATAAACAAACAGATAAATAAACAGACATTGATATACATATACATCTAAACATGGACACATACACAGATCCACTATCAATCAAGCATATATTCAGAATACATACGTGCTTATAAATATATTCTAGATATATATTCAATAAAAAATAAAAATATTCTAGATATATATTCAATACACACATCCATACGTCTACACAGACTCAACATATACAGCTATATGTACCTACACATGCATATCTATACACACACACACATATATATATATACACATACATACAGATACATATATATACACGCACACACACATATACATGCACATATATACAGACACACATATATATACATATATATATATATACACACACATACATATATATATATATATATATATATATATATATATATATACACACACATACATGAGCATATTCGTAACATAGATATACATGCATAAACACACCCATACACTTTTAGTATAAATAGTTCCTATATGCACATATATACATACACACACGCTGACATATATTTATGACATATATATAAGGTGAAGTTGTTGTGTGGTCAATGGACAAACATCTGCAGAAATCTTTAAATTCACTGCTGGTAAATTGTGTCCCATTGTCACTTACTATTGTTTTTGGTACACCAAAGCGACTGAAAAGTTCGTCTAGTACCTTTATAGTAGTTGTGGATGTCGGGTGTTTACATTTGAAAATCTCAGGCCACTTGGAGTAGCTATCTACAACTATTAAGTAATAATGACCATTCATGGGTCCAGCATAATCGATATGCAGTCTCGTCCATGGGACATCCATTTTCGGCCATGATATAATTTTCACTGGTGGTGCTTTTGCTGCAAGTTGGCATCCTCTACATGCTTTAACAATCTGTTTTATATCCTTGTCCATCTTCGGCCAATAAGTATAACTCCTCATTAAAGCTTTCATACGTGCGATCCCTGGATGCCCTTGATGGAATTCTTTTAACATCCGCTTTTGCAGTACAACTGGCATCACCACTCTTCCAGCATATAGTAGCACTTCATCGCATATTGAATATGCTGTCGAATTTCTTGAAGTTTTATATTTCTTCTTTGAAACTACTTCTTCTTTCATTTTTTTGATGAAATCGTCTTTTCCAGCCTTAATTCTTATTTCATCTAACGTGACAGGTAATTCACGTATAGCATTGCATAATGCTTCCTTAAAATCAGTTTCATCCCTTAAGGCTGCAATAACCGTGTCTTCTAGTGGTTCCGATCTTCGAGGGATTAATCTGGAAAGACCATCTGCATGACCTATTTTCTTCGAAGGCAAAAATTCCATTTTAAAATTATAATTTAATAATTCAGTACCCCAGCGCTGCAATCTATTTGCAGTATGTGTGGGAATACCCTTCTTTGATCCGTATATGGATAATAGTGGATTATGGTCTGTTTGTAATAAAAACGATCGACCATGGATAAATTTATGAAATTTTTTTTTAACGCAAAAACAATCGCAAGGCTCTCTTTTTCAATTTACGAATAATTTTTTTCTGCCGGAAGCAAAGTTCTGGAAACATGGGCTACTGGTTTCTTACTACCATCTTCAAATTTATGAAGAATTACAGCACCAATGCCATAATCACTTGCGTCAGAAGCGACTATTATTTCTTGTTTAGGGTGTTAGTGCTAAATCCGACGTCCATACACTTTTTATTTTTTCGAAAACTTGCTGACATTTATCAGTCCAATTCCATTTTACACCTTTTTTTTTAATAAATTGTTCAATGGGGCTCTTAAGTAATGCATATTTTTTATATATATTCCATAGTAATTCGCTAAACCCAGAAAAGCTTGAAACGTTGTAATATTTTTTATGGCTTCTGCTCTTTTCGGGTCTGGTCGTCTTCCTTTTGCGTCAATTATTTGTCCTAAATATTTAATTTCAGACATAAAAAAATCGCATTTTCTGAACTTGAAACCGTATTCTTCTATTTTTTTTAAAATACCGCTCTTATGTGTTCTAAATGCTTCTTAGTATTTTTGCTTTTAATCAGCACATCGTCCAAATATGCTACTGCAAACTCTAGATCAGCCAACATTGTGTCCATGATCTGTTGAAATAATCTAGGGGCAACTTTTAATCCAAACGGAAGTCTATTGAATTTGTACAATCCCTTATGCGTGTTTATTGTTAATAATTTTGCACAATCTTTGTCAACTCTTACTTGGAGGTATGCGTCAGACAAATCAATTTTACTAAAAATCTTTCCTCCATTCAATTTAACAAACACGTCTCCCGGAGAGAGCAAAGGATATGAAGGTTCCTTTAAACGGTCATTTAAATCTGTAGAAAAATCTGCACACACACACGTATTTTATGATTTTTCTTTTTCACAAAGACCACTGGTGACGACCAATCTGAATAACCAATTTTAGAAATGACACCCATTTCTTCCAGTCTTTGTAACTCCTGGTTCACGGTTTCTAATGCGGCATACGGCACCTTCTGTTTTGGTTTAAACACAGGCTTGACATTTTCTTTTACTTCAAATTTTACTTCGGTTTTCGTGCAATTACCGAGACCACCTGAAAAAACTATAGGAAATTCATTTTTTTTTAGGTCATTTATCAATTTATCCTTAACCTTATTTTTACCAGCTGGTGAAACATCAATTCTATTACAAAATGAGTTTATAGGAATCTCGAATAGATCGAACAGGATAATTAAATCACTTCCCAATAGGTTAGAAGAATTTTGTAAAACATAAACCTTAGACTTTTTAGTTTTTCCTAAAAACGATACTTCACACAAAAATTCTCCACTGAACTTTAACCTTCTTCCCGAAACTCCACGGGCTATTTTATCAGTCTTGGTTAACCTGGGTTTGTTAATTCTTTTCCACATTGTTTCATTTATTATGGAGATATCACTTCCAGTATCCAGCTGAAATTGTACCGTCTCTCCATTTATTTTCACTTGCACGAATTTTCTTTTTTGACCCTCCTCGATTTCTTTCTTTGTCAAAACCGTTCTTACTTTATTTTTTCCGTTCGACATTTCTCTTTCGGTCTGCTTCATTCTACAGTGTGAACTCTATTACACCGAAAACAACATTTATCTCGGAAAAAACAGTCATTTTTAGAATGAGGTCCACCACATCTGTAGCATAGCAATTTCATTGGGGATTTAAATTTTCTTTCACGTGTCCTACGTCGAACTTCTTTCATATGTGAAATATGTGAAATGTCTTTTTGCTTGATTTTAGTATTGTCATGTTTCAGATTCATTATTTTTTTAGCTTCTTCCGTAGCTTTTTGTAATGTTATATTTGGACTTTGTTCCATTTTTGACAATATTTTCGAACGAACATCTTTATCTCTACTATCCGTCAAACCTTTAACAAAAACAAGGCATTTAAACATGTCAATTGTTAACTCGTGTAGGAGAAATCGTTCACACTCTTGGTTTACTTTTCCTGCATACGTAACAAAATCATCATCATTTTGCTTAACAATGTTCAGACAACTAAAATGCGTATGAAAAAGACTGTTTCTTTTACCAAACATGCTTGTGAATGGCGTTAGTGTCTCCTCAAATGATACTTCGTCAGGTTTTCTAGGCAATAGTAAATTTGTGTACTTTGTACTCTCGTTAGGACCAAGCTTCTGTTATAGAAGTCCAACTTTTTGTTCGTCCGACCAAGTTTCGCACCATTTGTTGAAAATTGTTTCAAACCGTCGAAAATAAGCTTGAAAAGTTATTCCGTTGTCAGAGTCATATACGAATTATGATATTGAATTTGCAATATCCTCGGCTGTGAAATAATTTGAATTTTCCATCGTTCTACCTTTTGCAACAGCCTCAAATAACACTTTTGTGTCGTTTGCTTGCTTTTTCCGTAACTCTAACATTTCTTGTTGCAAGTAATCTTGGGAATATTGATGCCTTTTCTGTTGTTCCATTTGCATCTTCTGTTGTTCCATTTGAGAAGACACTAATGCCTTTGTAAGTTCGACCAGTTCGTCCATTTTTCAAACTATACACAATACAATGAGTATACCAAACTTCTCAAAAAAATTTCGATAAAAAAAGTTCTTCATTTACCAAAGCACAGAAATATGGAACAAACACACAACCTCCCGTAATGTTCATGTCGCGAGTTCGAATTCACTCGGCATAAAAAACATTTTTTCATTCACCAGTTAATAACTGTAACAAAAAAAACACAATTGTAACTCTTTCGTTTGACTTTAAACGAAGCAAAAAAAATAAATCTTACTTTTGACAAATTTTTTTTTTTTTTTTTTTTTTCGTTCCAGCCAAGGTTTGTCGAAGTCACAATATCCGGTCATTGTGTTTCAAAAAATTCAAACGTGTTGATTTTTCTTTCCGTCATTCAATGTGAGTTCTGGGATCGAATCCTATGTCGCCAATATTATGATGTTGATTAGACCTCTTTTGGGAAAAGGTCGGGTAACATATAATAGAAATATATCGAGAGTTGTACACAGTCCAAACGGTGACTTGGATAACATCTCCTTTCGTCTCGTGACGAGAGTTGCCTCTCTTTGATGCCCTTGGAGCATCTTATTCTCCAACCTCAGGAAGGGGTACTAGCTTACTCCACATCACTTAGTTATTCAATGAATTTAATTTTTTGTTCTCTTTATTTGAAAAGCATTTGATTCTAAACTGTTTTTCTTTGCATCTTGTTTTGTTGCATATTGATATAGCAGTGACTCCCTTCCAGTCGATCGTGGTTGTCAGACTGCTGCCATTACTCGATGCAAATCTGCCTGGAAGGGCTTTAGAGAACTCCTGCCCATCTTAACAAATAAGCATCTCGTTGTCACAACCAGAAAACAGGTGTACACTAGCTGTGTGAGGAGTGACATTCTTTATGGCTCCGAAACATGGGCTGCATCGGCGAGCACTCTCAAGAGACTGCAGCGCAACGAAAGAGCCATGATTAGATGGGTCTGCCATGTCAAGCCAGAAGACGACACTCTCCTCGAGACTCTTCTCTCCAAGCTTGGTATAAAAGAAATATCTGACGTCCTTAAGCTAGGAATGATGAGGTGGCTTGGCTCTGTCGAGCAAAGCTCCTGCTGGATCTCCCGGGTCAGGGACATGTCCATCGCGTCAAGTTGGCAGGCTGAAAGACCAAAGCTCTCTTTGGATGAGCTGTGTAAATGCGATCGTGCGATTGCAAACTTTGTTCCTCACGACTGCTGAGCCTGGAAAGGAAGACTTCGATCAAGGCTGACAGACAGGCCCCACCCTCTTATAGAGGACTAATCAACGGTCTGTTAAAAATAAATTGGATGATGATGGTGCAGTGGTTAGCGATGTGGTCTTTCATCTCTGCTTGCCAGTTCTGAGTTTTTGGAGCTGTTGCATGACTTTGACTAATACCCCCTCCCTCAGCTATGGACGAAATAGTAAGGGTAGACTAGAGAGTCCTGGTTGAGAGAGTGGATCTTATTTTTCACAATGCATTATAATCTTTAAGTCAGTAAATTCATCCGTGAGGGTCGTTCTATAATCAGATGCTAATGCACATTGACACAAAGACCCATGGCGCAATGGATAGAAGTGCTAAGTTATAATTAGTTCTAAGTGACAGTCTTCTGGAAGTTGAAGATTAAATCCTCAATACGGGCGATACTAAAAATACAATTATGAATTACTTCGAGACTTTTACCCGAGCCTTGCTGACAGAACGAAAGCAAGTTACCTCCATGGATTAAATAAAGCGTTCCATACAGATTCTAGAGTTTGACAAGACACACATGAAAAAGGTTACATCGGCCGAAATGTGAGAATAACATCCAAGATGAGAACAATAGTGTGATGCTATGGACTGCACCCAACCCCAAGCCAAGACCTTGGAGAATGTTAAGGAATAATTCACAATAGGAAAAATGATGAGGAAGGAAGATAAGTTGGCAACAATGGAGGGGGCCGTCAAATCTATTGAACTCCCTAGACGGGATGGCACCATGAAAGTTGTATGTTAGTTTCTGTGTGGTCGGCTGAGAAAACAGGCGGATGTAGTCAGTTCTGCTGATCAGCTGGTACTACCAGATCAGGCTGTCTGAAGATACCGGTTGCCTGACTTAAAATGCACCAAATATTGATGCTATAGTTTTTTCTTTTCTCTTTGCAAAATTTCATGTTCTGCAAAGCTAAAAACAAAAACAACAATTTTCCTCTACAAAATCACCAAACCAAACACTACAAATAAATATTTGAAGATATATAGAACTTGAAGCATAAAAACTTTTACCAAAATGACCTGATTCGGCATTAAATAACCCGAAAAGGGTTGATATGTCATAAAGCGAAACAACAAAACCAAGACAATCTGCTAATCAGCTGGGGGTGACCGAGAGAAAGACCGGACATCTAGGATTTCTGTTCAAAGGTAGATATATTTAGGAAACAAGCAGGTTGTACAAAATAGATTACCCCCCCCCCCCCCTCCGTACCAACAAGTTAAATATACAATGCATATATCTGTGTTTGTACTTATATGATGTGAGTCTGCATTGTTTTTATTTTTGTATGCAACTTGTAGACCATTGCATGCACCCATGGTAATCGCCAATAAGAGAAATGACACGGCCAGAACAAGGAGGAGAAGGAAACCCATGGCGCAAACATTAGGGGTAGATGGTCGTCGGGGCTGACATGGTTGTACAGTAGTCCGAATAATCCAAATAATACAGAACTTGCACTGATTTTCTTGCCAATCTCTGTTGCCTTTTATGTTAACCTGTTTTATTTCTTTATAGGTTTTGGTCCATTTGGTGTCCACAAAGTCAATGCCAGTTGGGTTGTTGTACAGCATTTTGCTAAACTTGGCCTTGGTGATGATGTCCGGCTTGTGGTCAGAGAGATTCCCGTAGCATATGAAAGCGTCAAAACCGTCATACCATCACTATGGTCAGAATTGGATCCTGTAGTAAGTTATTTTTTTTTTTTTTGCACTTTAAAAACAAACCAAAAAATAAATTAGTACTCCTGGGGCTCTTCCAAATCTCAGGCACTGGGTTAACAGGTAAATGAACCTTCAACGTCCTTAATTGCTGTTGTTAAATTCACCAGCCTTCTCTTGTAATAGATGCTTCTCCCATTCCTGTTCTATGTTGCCACTATTTACTACAGATTTTTTCTCCTAGAAGAGAGGTTGCTAGTCTTTCTCTACTCTATCATTATTTCCATGCTAGGTGTTTGACTGAGCTGTAAAAAATTTACAACAAAAGCTTGTCTATCGACAACCACTGTAAATAATTTTCTATTCTTCTGTATACCTAAAACTAAACAGAACTCCAATAAGCAAAGTTTCTTTTCAAGAATTACCCGTCTGTGGAACACAATACCACGGGGCTACTTTCCAGCTAGCTGACTATAGCATGGTTGTTTTCAAGTCCAATGTTAACAAATTCTTGTTGAGCCGTCCTCTTTAATAATCAAATTTTGCTCAGTTTCAACTATCGCTACCTCACGGTGTTGTCTCACTGTCCACCTGACAAACTCATTAACCTTTATCCTCCAGTGGCCTTTTGGCCTTGATAAGGAGTACATAAAAAAAGAGGACATCTTCACTGATCTGCCTACACTTGTTAATCATGAACTGAGTAGTCAAGATTCCATGAGCAGTCATTTTCTTGAGGCTTTTAATCATACTAGCTGGATACTTATTGGATGTAAAATTAATAGTATAGGGAGATATGTGCAGAACAGGAAACTTCGATGGTATGGCCACATTAAAAGAATGGAGTTCTTGGGTCAGTAGAAACAGTTAGGGTAGCAAGTTCGATTCACAGGGGAAGGCAAAGGAAAACATGGGCGGAAGTGGTAATGGTGGACTTTGGAGAAAGAGGGATAAAGACATAGCCAGAGATAGGTTAGTTTGGGAGTCAATTTCTTAAAGTCGTCCAACACATGCAAGCATGTAAAACAGACGTTAAACCGAATATGATGATGATGATGATGATTCAAAAACTTTCAATCTATAAATAGATGCGGATTTTCTAAGGATTTTAAAGCCAGAACAGACTTTTTGGACAGTTTAAAATGCTTTTCAAGTTCAAAGGGTCACAAAGTAATTCATCCTGTTTTTCTTTTTTTTACAACTATTAACAAAATGGCTAACTTCTGTATGAAAAAATTGAAATGCATTGTAGCAGATTTAATTTTATAATTAAATCATTTAGTGTTAAATAGGTCTTTGAAGTTTTGTTTCGTACTTTACACTAGTGAATTTTTGATTTCAATAAATAATCGATTCATAGCAAATAAAAAAAATGTGTAAGTCGCGTAGAGGCGAGAAACACATGTATACATAGATACATAAGAAGTTGTCACATCATGTTATTGATGCGGGGGCAACATCGATTTTCCAGCAATTCATAGTTCGGCACCTGTTTTAATCTGAACAAAATCAACAAAGGGAACTTGATAATTTTAGTGAATTCGGTGGGAAACAGGTAGGTAGGTAGGTGTGTGTGTGTGTTTTTGTTTGTTAGCGTTTTTTTAGTTTTTGTTTTAGCTGCACCTACCGGAAGTAGACTGCTTTTATTTTTTAGATTATATCTTATTTTGCTTAAATTTACCTCTAGTCATGATTTCACAAGCGAATTCAAGTTGCAGCCGTCGTTATGTGTGATACTATCGTGACCTGGGGAGTTGCTCAGAGTCGTAATCTGGCTGACTTGATACGCCCAATGCCACGAAGACCGCATGCATTCCGACTAACTGCTTCATGAAACCGTTCCGCCCCTACGTTGTGTTGAAGATCTACGGAACTTGCGTTTTTCTGCAGCTATATCTGAACTGGGGACTAAAATGGTTGCATTAGACATTAATCATTAATTCTCTCCTCCTCCTGATCATCATCATCAGTTTTACATGCCAGCATTTTAAAAAATTGACTTCCAAAGTAACCTATATCTGGCCAGGTCTTTATTTATTCTTCTTTTCCTCAGGTCCATCATCATCACATCCTCCCATGTTTTCCTTGGCTGACCCTGTTACCTCAACTGTTCTACATCTACTAACCCAAGAACTCTCATCCATTTTTTTCAACATGGCCATACAATTGAAGTCTATTCTTCTGCACACATCTTATACTGTCCAGATTTAATCTTCATCTGAACTAATCAGAGCTAAAACTCACATTACGCATCCATCGTATCATTCTCATATCATGTTTCTCTATGCAACGCATGTCTTCAACCCTCACTGGTCAGGTTTCACTTCCATACATCATCACACTGTAGACACACATGCCTGAGAATTAATTATCATAACTTCGGAGACTCAGAATCATTGTATTTTGCAGCCTGAGTAATTGAATGACTTGATAAAAAAATAAGTGAACAACAAGGCACTTGCTTGTCTTTTTTTTATTAAAAAATAGAATTTATTTCTTCGCTTCATTTAACAAATCGATTTCTTGGGCAGCGATCATGACATTGACAAATGCGCCTGTTTCCCGTGAAGTTTCAGCAAAAAACTGAAAAAGAATTATTCACGACTGCCAACTCACAAGCTTGTACGATCTTGACTTCAGAACCTTTTGTACCCATTCACCCAAAATTTTAAAACAAGGTCGGCTATCACTTCAGTCCAGGACAGAGAGGGAACGGTGGTGTAGTTTACCAACAACACATCGCCTCTTTTAGTGGCAGGAGAAAAATATATTTTAGTCTTCTCTTTTTAGTCCAGTTTGGCTCAAGACCGCACAAAAAGGGGCACCTCTACTTGCCTTGTGCCACGGTAGTGTTGAACATAAACAGATTAGTTTAAATGTCTGATATTCATTGCAGCACTTCAATCTCCACAGGATTTGAACACTTGCATGGGTTTGCTTTCAAGACTAGACCAGGATAAAAACGTCACAGTCAAAGCTCTCCCTATGGAGTGTCAAGTTTTTCAGTAACAGACACGTTTTCCAAGCATCGTCCTTATGGGAAAATTCATTTAGGAAAGTCTTCTTCTTGAATGCTTGCAGATAACATATCTACAAAATCATTACTTATTTGGCTGTCATTAACGATTTGCGCTATCGGTTGCTGTAAAAATTGTTGATTCAAAACAGTAAAAATTCAAATCCTGAATTGAGACATCAAAAAGTCCTTATTCTTTTGTTTTTTTAAACCTTTACTAATAAGAGAAATCGTCATCCTTTTTTTTTCTTTTTTTTTCTTTTTTTTTTTACTTCAAGTAAATCAGTTTTTTTTTTCTTTTCAATATTTGTTGCATATGAAAGCATGGTTTGCTTTGTTTGCTATTTTATATCCTCATTGACAGTGAAATAATTGGGTCTTTTGTGGGAATCAATTTTTTTCAGCTTTAATGTTATTTAGAGTGTTACTCTATTGGAGATTCTGATTGGTCAATGATGGTTTGAATATGAATGTTTTTGTTTTTTTAAGGGGGGGGAGAGAGTACATGAATGCCAGAAACTACATACAAATGATATTTTCTGTGAAGCAAGTTTTTAAAATTTTATTCTCATACAATTTTTATTATTATTATAGTTGCTTTTCATTTGTGTCATAGAAGCATTGTCCTGTGATTTTAGTACGGGTTGCCTGGAAGAGATACTGTATGCTAATGATTTAGTGCTTGCCTGTGAAACAATGGAAGGTCTACTTGTTAAGTTAAAAACTTGGAGGAATGCTATGGAAAGTAAAAGTCTGAGAGTGAATGTTACCAAGACCAAAGTAATAAGTGGTTGAAGTGTTGGAAAGTTTTCAGAAAGAGGAGAGTTCCCTTGCTCAGTTTGTGGAAAAGGAATCAGGTACAATTCAATTTTTTTGTGTGATACATGTAAGCATTGAGTACACAAGAAGTGCAGTGAAATGACAAGTAGGTTGAGAGATGATAAAAGAGTGTAAAACAATAGACGTGTGATTAAATAATACTGAATATTATGATTATTATAAAATAAACATTTTATTCTCTGCCTGAGATGATACAAATATTGTAAAAACTACTGGTACTCGAACACATTTAATTTAGAGAATGTTTGAATTCTTTGCAATTTTATTTATTTTATTTTTTCTAACGCTTGTCGATAATTAAATTTGAATAATTTTCTTTCTAATTTTTGCAGTTGGTCATTCATGTGGGTGTGTCTGGAATTGCCAACGATTTGACCCTTGAACAGCTTGCCCACAATGATGGCTACGTCCTGGAGGATATCACTGGCATTTGTCCAGAAGGGAACGTCTGTGTTGATGGGGCTGAGAACTTTATCAGTTCAGCCATCGACATGCAGGATGTCTGTGATTCTATTAATGACACCCACAAAATAACAGCGGTCACATCGGATGATGCTGGCAGGTATGTCAATATTAAAAGAAAGTTCCACATTACTTGAATTATTTCAGAATGCTTTGTGCGATTTTATACATCTGTCTTCACATCTCCGAGAACTTTTTTTCCTGACAGTCTGTCATGTTTAGATTTTTATTAAAAAGTCTTAATATTTAAAAAAAAATAAACTTACACAGCCAAGATTTATTAAAATTGTTCTCTTTATCGTGACAAGAGGCTTGGATTTGTACCTGAAAAGAGTTTTGAAGTTATTAATAAAAATGCCATTTTCAAAATTTTTGAGAGGAGGATTGATAATTTGGATTATTTGGATTGCTGTTCTTGTCTTGGATGTTATTCTCACAATTTTACGACCAATGTAATCTCCAACTTTCTTCAAGTGTCTCATCGAACTTTGGAATCTTTTTCGACCTCAGGAATATGTACGGAATTTCTAATAGAACCCATTATTTTATCCACGGGGGTAACTTACTTTCGTTCTGCACCGAATAAAAGTGTTAAGTAATAATCAGTTTTAAGTGACAGTCTTCTGGAGGTTGATGGTTCAATCCTCAGTTCGGGCGATACTAAGAATACAATTACGAATTACTTAAGACTTCTACCCGGTCATGGGTGATGAAATGAGAGCAAGCTACCCCCTGTAGATTAAATAATGGGTTCCATTAAAAATTCCGTACAGATTCCCGAGTTTGACATCTAAAGAAGGTCAGAGGTTACATCGGCCAACACGTTGTGAAAATAACATCCGAGATGAATGATAAAAAAAAAAATGCCATTTTCTTTGCTTAAGTTTAAAATAGCAATTTCATCGCTAAAAGCACATTTGAATGGACACATCTTAAGAATATTGGTTCTCGTTATTTGTGTGCGTGTTCTTTTTTGTTTTTCTTCTGCTCATCATAAATCTTGTTGCTGTAAATTTGTATTTTCATATCAAAGGTTCAGGAATATTATTCATCTTCGGTTTAACACCTGTTTTACGTGCTGGCAGGCGTTGGTCGGATTTAAGAAAGTGACTTCCGAAGTAACCTATCTCTGACCAGATCTTTATTTATCCCTCTTCCCCGCAGGTCCATTTTTATCACTTCCTTCCATATTTTCCTTGGCTTTCCCTTGTGAACTGAACCTACTATCTCAGCTGTTCTACATCTACTAACCCAAGAACTCTCATCCATTTTTTTCAACATGGTCATATCAAAGTCTCCTTTTCTTCATACATCTTCATATACTGTCAAAATTTAATCTTCCTCTGAGGTCATCAAAACTACGCCTGTCTAAGACTCCCATTATGCATTCATCGTATCATTCTCATATAATTTCGCTCCATGTAACACATCTTAACCCTCACTAGGCAGGTTTCACTTCCATACAGCATCACACTGCGGACACATGCTTAATAGATTCTTCACTTGGTTGACAGTGGTAATGCTCTGCTGGTTAGTAATGGCAGACGTTCTCTAAACTTATTCCATCCACTTCTAATTCTTGCAATCACACTAGCGCCTGCTCTACCCTGTGCTTCAATTGTATCACAAAGGTAACAAAACTTCTCGACAACCTCAATAGGTTCGTCATCCAGATGTACTTTCTCCATGTTTCTCCACACAAATTGGTTATCCTCTCTCAACCTACCAGTAATTTCACTGCACTTCTTATGTACCCAATGAGTCCAGGTACCGCAAAAATTGAACTGCACTTGACTCTTTCCACAAACTGAACAGGGAAATTTTCCTCATTTTGAGAGCTTTCCAGCACTACACCTAATCATAACTTTGGTCTTGGTAACATTCACTTTCAGACCATTACTTTCTATAGCATTCCTTTGAGGAAACTGCTGACAATCCTTATATTTAGACACATTTCCTTCAAAATTCAAGGCAAAGCCTTTTCAGCCTGTGTGAACTCTGCCATCTTGTTTTGTAGTGAGACATGGCCCCAAACACTTTTGATCTGCAACGGCTTCTGCGTAATGAATCTGCTCATTTAGTTTACATTACAGACAAGCGTTACAGATCGATCTCGGTCGTTTCTTTTCTCTTCTCGGGCGTTTCTCTTCTCGGTCGTTTCTTTTCTCTTCTCGGGCGTTTCTTTTCTCTTCTCGGTCGTTTCTTTTCTCTTCTCGGACGTTTCTTTTCTCTTCTCGGTCGTTTCTTTTCTCTTCTCGGTCGTTTCTTTTCTCTTCTCGGGCGTTTCTTTTCTCTTCTCGGTCGTTCCTTTTTTCTTCTCGGGCGTTTCTTTTCTCTTCTCGGTCGTTTCTTTTCTCTTCTCGGTCGTTTCTTTTCTCTTCTCGGTCGTTTCTTTTCTCTTCTCGGGCGTTTCTTTTCTCTTCTCGGTCGTTCCTTTTTTCTTCTCGGGCGTTTCTTTTCTCTTCTCGGTCGTTTCTTTTCTCTTCTCGGTCGTTTCTTTTCTCTTCTCGGTCGTTTCTTTTCTCTTCTCGGGCGTTTCTTTTCTCTTCTCGGGCGTTTCTTTTCTCTTCTCGGTCGTTTCTTTTCTCTTCTCGGTCGTTTCTTTTCTCTTCTCGGGCGTTTCTTTTCTCTTCTCGGTCGTTTCTTTTCTCTTCTCGGTCGTTTCTTTTCTCTTCTCGGGCGTTTCTTTTCTCTTCTCGGGCGTTTTGACCTATGTCAAAGTTTTACTGGCCCCAATGACTAATTTCTTTCCTTACATACACCATCATCATATTTGGTTTGATGTCCGTTTTACATGCTGGTATATGTTGGATGCCTTTCAGAAATTGAGTTTCAAACTAACCAATCTCTGCCTAGGTCTTTATTTATCCCTCTTTCTCTCCAATCCATCCTTGTCATTTTCTCCCATATTTTTATGGTCATCCCTTTCCAACGGAACTGTTACCTCAACTGTTGTACATCAATAACCCAATCATTCTCATCCATTCTTTCAATGTGAGCAAACCAACAAAGTCTTCTTTTCTGCACACATCACCCTATACTGTCCAGAAGACTTTGATGGTATATCCATCTTGAAAGAATGGATAAGAGTTCTTGGGTTAGTAGATATAGAACAGTTGAGGTAGCAGGTTCAGTTCACAGGAGAAAACCAAGGAAAACATGGAAGGAAGTGGTAAAAATAGACTTGAGAAAAAGAGGGATAAAAACCTGGCCGAAATAGGTTAGTTTGAAAGTCCGTTTGTAAAAGTTGTCCAATGGAGTCTAGCGTATAAAACGAATACTGAACCGAATATGATGATGATGATGATGATACTCTTGTCCATAATGCTCAGTGAATTTCAAATTGAAATTTTTAATTAATCTTGGAGTAGCTTTTCATTCTGCTGTTGGTGACCCTGTTGAAAAAAAAAAAAACACATTCCTAGTGCAGATGATTTAATGATCATAATAGAACTTGCACACGAACATATGAAACCCACAATCGAAGCAGGTGAACCTTGTGCGATTTATACATCAGCACAAAAAGCAGTTAATTTTACATTATTAAATTTGCGACCATATTAGTTTTATACGATTTTTTTCCTGCTTAATTTTATTTTTTTCTTCTTCTAAATCTAGGTTCCTCTGTGATTATTCGTACTTCACATCGCTTAACATAAACCGGAGATGCTGTGCTTTCATTCATGTCCCTACCCTTGACAAGCGTTACACTGCCGAAGAACTAGCCTACGGCTTGAGAGTAGCAATTCTCTCTATGCTTGAACAGATCTCCTCCTGACCTGACTCCTCTCTCTGCTGTCCCGCTGACGGAAACATGAAACTCAAATCCGATGGAATTCTCTTCTCTTGTCTTTCATGTTTTTTTTTCTTCATTTTTATGCAAAAAAAAAAACGACAACAAAAACAATTTCTTTTTATAATTTTAAAGGTGGAGGGTGGGGGGGAAATCTAAAAAAAAAATAGGACAATCGATAATTTAAAAAAAGAAAGGAAAAGAAAACACAAAAATAAAACCAAATTTTGAATAAGTAATTTGTACAGTACTTGCCTTCTTTTTATTTCAAAACGTTTTCTGCAAAAAGATTTCTTTCTTTTGTAAGAAGCAAAGTTTAAACGAAAAAAAAAAGATTTTTTACACTTGACAAAATTTAATCAAAATGATAAAAACCTTCTAAACCACAAAAAAAAACAATATAAATTTGTTTTCAAAAAACAGAAAAAAAAAAAAAAAAAGGTAAAATTAGTTAATTTGTACTCCTCCTCTGCTCACATAATGGTTTTCTAGTGTGGACTGATTATACTTCGTTTTTAATTGTTTTAATATATCACTCCCACCCCTCTTTTTTTTCAGCCTGTATAAATTGAAATTTAGGATAGCAAACGTCAAATGGTCTGCCTTATCCTAGGTTGTATGATAACTAAAAGTACTCGGTATGAAAATCACAGAACCGAATGATAATGAGACCAGAAAGCTAAAAATTGACAATTGAAAATGTAACTGTTGTTTCAAGTTTCACAACTATTTTAAGACGTTCAAAATATGTCAAGAAGCGATTGCTTCTTTTGGCATATTTTCAATGTCAGTATTTAGCTTTCTTGTCTCACTGTATGTGTATGTGCATATGCATATGCATAGGTATACATATATATATATATATATATATGTGTGTGTGTGTATATAATCAACAAGCGTGTATTTCATGTCAGCAGAAAAAAAAACAACTAGAGTGCTCGATCATCGAAAACAAGAGCAGAATGTTTTTTATTTACATACTATACACTTAAACGTCCATTTTAGGTACCCAGGTTTTATGCCTGGGATCTGTCGATTTTTTTCCAGAATCTGCATCCATGAGAGGCTGACGAACGCTTGAAGCATTGTGTGTAGTGTATATATGTAGATATAGATAATTTATAGGAGGCGATTACAATGATTTCTATTTTGGAATCTTCTTGCTTTCAATCGTGCTTATATTCTATACAAACCCACATTGTAATCGTCTCCTATGAATTTTATCTATATATAACACATACACACACGTTTTTTTAAATGGAAGAATGTGATTGAAAGGAGATTTTATAGAGCAAAATTGAAAGGATTTTCTTAAATGAATCTTTAACTTTGTTAAATTTGCATCTATTATTTGTATTGGCTTTGATTAAAATGCATGAGACGAGAATTTAGAAATGAATGAATTACAAAAAAAAGATTTTGGTTTAAATTTGAAGCATACAAAGTGATATTCAGTTTATGGTGAATTGTTGTAACTTCATTACTTTTATATCATGTGATATTTATATTACATTTCCCAAATTAAAATCCTGATCAAAAGTCACCTTGTTATCATCATACACAATTAGAGTTACAAAATGTTTCATATCTGAGGAAAAGAAAATGTTTCAAATGAAACAAAGCATACAATGTTAAGTTTCGGAACAGAAAATACATTTTATTTGCCTTCAGATCATTTTCATGAATTGAACATTTAAAAAAAAATTTTTATTATTAATGTCAAAACTTAACTCTTTCGCTCTATTTTATAAAACCAGTTTATTTTAAATTAAAATTTAATAAGCTTGTCATCTGCAATCCGATTTTCTATCTTAAGAAGATACTTCAAAGATTTTTTTTTTTTTAAATGTTCAGAAAAAACTGGTGCTTTTCATGAGTGAGATCTCTTGTGGGGGAACTTTTTAATAATTAATTCCTTTAATCAATTATATTCTTTAATCTTTAGATGAGATATCATTCAAAGGATTGTTTGGCCATTTTACTATGCTTTACTTTTAATTTTTTATTAATTATTTTTTTCCAGGGATTATATCTCATCCAGTCATATTGATTTCTTTATGTAGGCCCCACCAACACACATGCTATTTCTATTTGTACGTATTGCATTTTGTGCAATCTAAGTTTGTAAAACAGAAGAATCATCAGTGATATATTAGAGAACTCTTTGAATGATCATCAAAGATGCATTTTTTTAATATCCCTTTACCTTTGACACCCCATTCACCATTTGCTTTTTCTTTCTCAATGATTTCAATCATTGAAAAGTCCCCAGAAGAAATGAGCTGGGGTGGCTATTCCTGGTGGCTCTATTTTTTTTTTTTTCTTGTAACCATTTCATGATTTTAAAATTTTCATCTGAATAATTATGTATATACGCATGAACATGTCTTATAAGGATGTTCAAAAATACTTTTTACAACATCAGTTTTTTTATCATTTACAAATACATCGGCATTATAATAATTAATTCTAAACTAACATTTTTTTTTTACTTTTTATTTATTTATTTTTTTACTGTTTTACAAACTTTTTTCACTTTTTATTTTAATTTTTTATTTTACTTTTTTTTACTTTTTATTTTATTTTTTTACTTTTTATTTTTTAAATTTTATATTTTTACTTTTTTATACTATTTTACTTTTTATTTTTTTAGATAGGTAAAATTCTTATTTTATTATTGAAATAAAGAATCTTTTAGATAAGGGTTCTTAAACATTCGTCCCACAAACTTTCTTTCTGCGTACCTTGTGAAATCATTTGTGATCCATATTTTCCTCCGATTTTACTAAGTTTCATACTTTAGCATTTGCAATATTTATTTTGGTAAACTCACCAGGCATAAATAGGCAGTCAATCAATTTTAAGGTTCAATAAGTTTTGTTCAAGATCCTCTCCAGAGGGAAGAAAAGACTCTATACTCCCCCCCCCCACTATCTCTCATGAAATATGATGACAAACTAATTTTCATGTGATAAAATGTGCTTCTACCAATAAGAATCCCTTTTCGAGTTGATGCTCTGTCCCTCCTTTCCAGTAATAACTTTGGCGATGCTACCTGCTTTGTTTTGTGTATTTTGAGGCGCCTGCTGTCGCTCACATCACCGAGTAGTTATTGTTTTGGTCTCTTGAATCTAGTGCAATCATTTTGTATATGTTTAACCCTTGTTTACAGCTCCATCCCATACTTATACCAGGTTGTCCGGAAAGTTTGTGTTGAAGTTTAAAGGAAATGAAAAGTAAAAAAACCATTAAAATGCCATTAAATATTTATTCAAATGCTCATAAATGGTGGATTTTGATATGTTAAGCCTTTCTGCCAGTTCTTGTGGTCTGCCTGAGCATTCTTCATCATTAAGGCCAGAATCTCCAGCTCTAAACTCTACGAACCACTTCCGTACAATTCTGTCAGCTAAAACATCTTCACCGTACACTGCACGTATCTTTTTTGCTGTTTGAGAGTCATCTTTGCCTTTATAGAAATAGAAAAGCATTGAGTGCCTAAAATGGATCTTACAATCTTCTATTTTCAAAGGGCTCAAAAAAATTAGCACAAGTTAAATAATTTTTAACTTTTTTTCTCGAGAGATACCTTGAAATATGCTCTAACCTGAAATGTAAGTAAATTATATCTGCCAATAATCTGACATGTTCTCACGTGTCGAAACGTGAACTACTAAAAATCGGCACAAACTTTTCGGACAATCTAATAGTAAATATTTGTATGTCTTTATAAATTGTTGATATATCGTTTATATCATTAAGAATTCTAAATATAGTATTCTTTGGGATTTATGTTTATCGTGTTTATAAAAGATGGAATTATTTTTTTAATATAAAAATAAATCGGTGCTTTTATAGATTAGGGCACATATGAAAAACTCATTTCCAAATAAAAACTATTGTATATACTTACGTATCAGGCAAAAATAAGTATCCTCACCAAATATTAAGAAAAATTATCGAGTAGAATTTTAATAAAAAAATAATAATCAGTTTTATTGTATTTTGCCGATGGCCATTGATTTATTACTTGTTAATATAACCTATTGAGTGACGTCTCCCTGATGTACGTGTTTTTTACTCGAATCAATGGCGGATCCATAAAATACGATGAGACTGATTTTTATTTTTAGTTAAAATTTTACTCAATAATTTTTGCTAATATACTTATTTTTGTCTTATACATAAGTATACTAAAGAGTATTCCGGTTTTCACCTGTGTAACTGCGTTTTTCATATGTACCAACATCTATATAAGCACCAAAAAACCTTCAGATCTTCAATGAAGATATGTGATCAGTATCCTGATTGAAAAACAAACTTTGAAACTAAAATTGTTTTAGGGATCTTGGGTAGTCTACTTCAACCCCAGTACCCTCGAAATTAATCTGCACTACCACTTCAATAAATGCATTTGTAAAAGATTGTATAGTCCCAGTTTCTGATGGTTGTTACCCTTGTTTAGAACCCGATATAAGGTTTGGTTTTCGGAATTCACTTGTGGAGGGAGTCTAGAGACGTTGAAAAACTTCACACAGCAGGAATTTACAAACTGCTGCCCCGGTGACAAGATTTCTGTTTCCCAATTAAATGGGGAAAATTTGAATGCAAGATGGTAGAATTTAGAAACGCATTTTTCTTACTGAAATACGAGTAAGATTTTGGTCCATATTGCAATTTTGAATAACTGCAAAGCAGTTTTAACACATGAAACGAAGCATTCACCCTAGGCGAGTTAAGCCGGCTTCCCCAAAGGAGGAAGTTTCTAGGGAATATCAAATTCACTAGCAGTCCCCAGCCACATCTATACCCTGGTTAAAAGAGATAACGACGTTAGGTCTTAGCAGTTCTTGCAGGGAGGTGCCGACGTCCTTCTACATACAGCACCTGGTATTCCTAAATGGTCACCCATCTGGTACTGACTAGGTTCAACGTCGCTTAACTTCAGTGATTTAACGATGACCGGTGTGTCAACGTGATTATGCCACAGTTTCAACATATGAAGTGATCCAACCTTTTAATAAAATAAATCTTTTTCTATTAAAGTTTTAAAATTATTATTGTAGGTAAATTTCTTTACTTAGCGTTTCGACTAGTGATTCTGAAACATATCTCAATGTTTCATTTTTACCAACATTTTGCAGTCCTAACAGAAAATGAGACAATTTTCAATCTTAAGCAAATTAACTTACAAGAATGTGAAACGTTTATAACAAGAACTAAAATAAATGTGTTATTTAATAATTTAAGGTCGTTAATTATTTTCTCAAACAAACACCAAAGGGAGGATTCCCCACGAGTACACTTTATTAAAAAAAAGGGATGGGTTATCTCCCTTGTTAACTGATAAATTAGAGTTATCCCCCTTGGCGTCTTGGCAATTATTGTTAGCGATACATATGGCTACATTTTATTCACATGTTTATGTGTACGATTAAACTTGTTATAACTAACTTATTTCATGTTATATTTTTACTAAATATGATTTGAAGTTACATTTTTAAATTTTAACTTTAGAGGAAAAGGTATTTTTGTATGTGAATACATATCTACAAACAGTGAACTGTTGGACACTGCTAGCACAGAGACTAATCCTTCCATTCTATTGTTCACTGAGAAAAGGAAATAACTCTGTTGTGTACTTTCCTTTTAAGCAATGCCTTTATCCGTGTTTGTTTTAGATGTATACTTCTCTGGTAAGAATGGACAATTCTTACCGAAGATGATTATCTTTATGGCTTGCTTTACGCCCCCTCCTCAAAAATCGCTTGCCAATCCCAGTGTGTGGAACCTTTGTTTTAGATAGATATATCAGATAAATAAAATTGTAATTCAAGACTAAACAATATTTCTGAGATTGGGTTCTTGTTTAAATGTTTTCGACATTTTTCCGCATCTTGGTTGTTATGTCTGCAAAGTTTTTGTAGTTATACTCTTCAGCATTTGACAAAATATAAATATTAGATTTAAATTTAAAAGTTCATTAAAGGCTTTTGCAACTACTAAATTTAAAAAGTATATATTCGGAACATCAGGGAGTTTCATCGGATGTCCTGATGGCTCGGCAGGCCGAGAGACAGTTCAAGGCACTCCCTCGTATAATGTAGAACTGAGTCAATTCAAGGTGATTCCGGTGTGGTGTCTCCTTAATAGACCAGGGCTGTTGAGGAAGTCTCACGTAGCAGGTCCGATCACTCTACTCGTCTCCACAATGATCGGTTGGAATAGAAGTCTGTCGAAGACTGGTGTATTTTGATGGCTTGTGGTCCTCCGCTGATGTTGACGCTTTTCGTTTAAATTAACTGTGCAATTTTCACAAATTCAGCTCGTATATATCAATCCCAATGTCATTACCTATGTGCCTATCATTATTGTATTCTAACTCGATGGAATTTCCTTGTGAACAACTATGATAATTAATAAAGAGTAATACTTTATTTAGAAAAACGGTGGTTGATTAATTTTGAGGTGATAATCTGAAAATTTAGTCATTGATAGTAATCCGAAAAAAAATTATGAAAAGAAAATTCAATTATAAAAATTTTAGAGTGGGGATCACAACATTGACACTCAATCTAATTGTGTTAGGACGAACATTTAAAATCTGTTTCAAATGCCATTTTAACTCGGTCTCTTTTCTTTTGCTAAAAAAAATACTGAATTTGTTAAACATTTTTCTTTCTCTCTCTAAGTCTCTCTTGCCAGTATGTAAATATTTATTTGTGATGGATAATTATTACATGTCATTTTGAGGTGAATATTTTATTTAAAACAAAGTTTAATACTAAAAATAAACTCAAGTTCTTTTAGTTTTTCTGAAGAGCACATTCACCACTCAGTTCAATGACAACTTCCGGTTTTTTTGGCAGACGGTACATGACATCAGTCATCAAATCATTGTAGACTTGCCAATTTTTTTATCGACTGATTGACACGGGTGTTTGTGGGAGTCTCTGCTGAAAGTAAGACGGCTAAGAGAGCAGATTACATTCTTTGTTCGTAATGGATTTGACTACGCAAAAATTATAAAATTAAAAAAATGTGCAATAATTATACATCAAATTTATATATTCATTTATATTATAAGATAACTATGTATATTTTTTGTCTCAGTATTTACTTCAACAGTGTTCAATACATAAGTAGAGCTTAGTAGTATGAAAGTATACTTATGGCAAGTGAGCCACACAGAAACAGTTTTCATTCTTCCAAGAAGGCATTTCTAAGGCTAACTGCACTTAGGCTGACAAATTCTTGTGTTGGAATGGCAAACATTTTTGTGTAGTTCACTTGCCATAAGTATATTTTTATACTACTATTAAGCTCTACTAATTGGTACTGTTAACATCAATACTGAAAAGAAATGTGTAATATATATTGACATACCTACTGCCACTATTTATTCTACATTGATTTCAATCGAAAGTTCATCAACTGTGGCATATCTTTTAAGACACTCTTCTTGCATAATTAAAAATAATAAGTCTCTTTACTTCTATATTATTATCTATTCTTATTCCTATCTAAAAGTAAAGAAACTTATTAATTTGCTATCCAATTTACATAGGTTTTTGTAGTGTGTAAATTAGCTGAAAAAGAGTCACTCTTTTTCTAAATGCTCACATAGACATGAATAAATACTAGAGAGTGGTTGAATCAACCTAGTGAGAGAATTACGTAGAGAGAGAGAGAGATGGGTGAGTTGTTCAGTTAATTATAAATTATGGCTCAGTAGATCAATTAAAACAGATAAAGTTTTATTTATTTAATTTTTTTTTTTTTAAACATAACTTACCCCGAGAACTATGGTATATTTTAGCATGTATTTTGGTGTTATTAAAGTCTATCGAAAAAATCCTTAGGGAAACAAACGTTGATTAACTTACATTTAGTATAATACGAGATCACACACACACACATCTATTGCTCTGAATCACTGTGTGTGTATGTTAGGCAGTTTGGCGGTCACTTTTATTTGAAGTATATTCTATAATGTTCTCGCTTGTCAATTGTTATGTGAATCTATTAATATTCGGCTGGCGACATAATAGATACTTATACATACAATGCGAAGCGAGAACGTAGAATGAATAAGAAAGAGAGACATGGTTTGATGTTTACGCTTCTGAGACCTTCTTCTAAAGAGAGCGATCTTCGTCAGCATTTTCTTTTTTTTTTCACCTAATAATTATTGGTCCTCAATTGCCTAACCATTGTACCCCTGCCCACTTTTTTTTTTAAAAACTCCCCACCTCACTCGACAATTGTTTAAGAAATTCATGTTTATCAAAAAAAAAAAAAAAAAAATTCTCTTTCCTCCAAGTCTCCAAATGTCAGACAAAAAATTCATTTTCTTTTTTTTTTTAAATCGTTTTTAAGTACGAAATTTAAAACTTACATTAAACAAAGGCAACATTCTTATAAAATATTCATCTTCTGAGGAATTACTTTCAAAGAAGAATACATTCAATAGCCGAGAAGTAGATGATCACAACATTTATTAAGCATGGCGACACGTGTATGAGAAAAACAAAAAACATTTAAAGTTTAACACGTTGGCAATGTTATATAAAAAAAAAGGAAACAGTATTATTGAGTTGTGTAAATAGTGATGGAACGTTAAGTCTTAAGAAAAAAATTTTTTTCTTTCACTGACCCGAATTTTTAAGTGTTTTTACTTTGTTTTGGGCATGTGGTGCAACGGATAAAGGTGTTAAGGAACAATCAGTTTTAGGTTGAAGATTCCATACTAAAGGTAATACTAAAAATAAAATAGAAATTACTTAACGCTTCTACTCGCTCATGGCTGACAGAACAAGACCAATCTACCCTTGTGGATTAAATAACGGGTCAGTTTGAAATTCTGTATAAATTTCGGTGTTCAACAAGAAAAACAAAAATAAATGTGTTATTTACTAATTAAAGGTCGTTAATTATTTTCCCAAACAAGACACCAAGAGAGATTCCCCACTACTACCCTTTATTTAAAAAAAAAAGAGATGGGTTTATCTCCCTTGTTTACATATTATAAATTTAGAGTTATCGTCCTTGGCGTCTTTGCAATTATTATTGGCGATATCATAGTTTTTCCAAAATGTCTACATTTTATTCACATGTTTATGTGTACAATTAAACTTGTTCAATTTTTTTACAAGAAGGTTGGAGGTTACATCGGCTGAAACGTTGTGAGAATAACAACCAAGATGAGAACAGTAGTCTGAATAATCCAAATAATACATGTTTTGACTTTGTCTATTCTGATTTATTGGCTATTAGACATATTTTTCTCTGATGTGGTTTCACAAAAGAAATTTCTTAGATAAATATTTAAAGAAAAAAAAAGTTGCTTTCGTTTAATGTTTTTTTTTTTTTCAATTTTTTTTTTTTTTCAATTTTTTCCCCCTTCCATGAAGTCCCTTTTGTCTTGCTGCCCCCTTACAACTATTTTTTTCTCTAACCTTTCCGCTCCCACCTAACCGGTAAATATTTTAACCACCCACATGTTTAGAAAAAGTATTTCCTTTTTACACCTGCTTCACAAAAATTACAAAAATTTGTTTTCAAATTCTCCTTCAATCAAGTTGAAGGATTGTATTCATTTTTGTTTTTAATTAATTTTTTGTTGTTGTTGTTATTTCCCTTTAATTTATAAATAATTTATAAAATATTAAATTATTCACCGGACACACACGTTTGTCCCTCTGCCTAAGAGTTTGTTTGAAGATTGTATGATTAATTATGAATGATAAAAAATAAAAACCTGCCAGTTCAATATGAAATTGGTGTGAAAATTAATTTTAAATCTTTGTTCCTTATTTTTAACATGTTTTAATTTTTTCACTGTTTATATGGGGTTTCTTTAGTTACATACCCCCCCCCCCCCAACAAGTTGATGTCAAAATAAAAACATGAATGGATGTTTTTAAGAGTTAATTTTGGAATAAAATCTTTACATCCCATACTGCTCAAAATCATAACTAACCAGAAGTGATGTTCGTATTCCCATATTGCATGACTCTGCACAAAATTATAACCTTTTGTTTAAATCTATTTTTTGTAAATACCTTTAAAACATCATATTTGAATGGAAAAAACCAAACCAAACACCATAAATAAATATTTGAAGATATAAAGAACTTTATAATGTTCTCGCTTGTCAATTGTTATGTGAATCTATTAATATTCGGCTAGCGACATAATAGATACTTATACATACAATGCGAAGCGAGAACGTAGAATGAATAAGAAAGAGAGACATGGTTTGATGTTTACGCTTCCGAGACCTTCTTCTAAAGAGAGCGATCTTCGTCAGCATTCGTTTATATATGCAAGAGAAATATACAAAGGGAGATAATTATACAATGTAAGTGAGGTAATTATGATACACGTCGTTGTCTCCAAATGCAAGACACTACACCTCTCTCCACCTTAATTAAGTGTACGCGTGCGTGCGTATGATAAGTGGGGGGAGTACAGTCCATTATTGTCCATCACTTATGTCTGCAATATGTCCATGGTGATTCTCTGATTTCAAGGGGGATCACCGATTATACAATTGTCTCAGTCAAGTCAGTTAACATGTTAATATTTATTTTAAGGCAGAGAGTCCATAAATAAAACAAATAAAATATTAACATGTTTTCTTTTAAAACATGTTTTTGTGTCACTATTTACTTGCCTCCCCACGAGGGCAGAAATGGGCTAGTTGGGTTTTCCAGTTCAGACCCTCCACAGTGGAGGCGCGAACATACTTGTTTAGTGTTCTCATAAACCGTTCGACCTCTCCATTCGCCTCTGGCCACGCAGGGGTAACTCTTCTGTGGCGGAATCCTGCTTGAGTGGCAAAATCCTTGAATTCTTGCCCTTGGAAGGGGGGACCATTGTCAGTCTTGACAATATCGGGGTATCCTTGTCTGGCAAAGATTGCGTCGAGGCGGGGAATGACCACTTTTGCTGATGTCGAGGGGAGTATCTCTACTTCTGGGAATCTACTGTAGTCGTCGATGACGACCAGTACATAATCTCCAGAAGGGAAAGGACCTGCGAAGTCCAGGGAGATTTCAGTCCATGGGGCAGCAGGGAGTGGTGTGGTGCGTATGGGCTCACAGTGTGATGATGTTGAGTTGGTAGCTTGACAAGGGATGCAGTTACGCACTGTCTCCTCCACCAGCTTGTCAATTCCATGGAACCAGACCTTTTCCCTCATTAGCTGCTTCGTCTTAACAACGCCCTGGTGTGTGTGGTGGGCTATGTCTACGGTTCTCTTCTGCAGGGTGGACGGGACCACCAGGTGGTGACCTCGAAGGATGAGACCATCATATGCAGATAGTTCATCTTTGACATGTGCGAGACAGGATAACTGCGGGTCGTTCCATTTTCCATCTGAAAGTGCAATTATCACTTTCTGTAGCAAGGGGTCTTTTCCCGTGGCTAGCTTCATCTCTTCGAGGGTGATCGACTTAGGTATGGCATGGTGAGCCACATATCTTATATACGCCTCAGCTGAATTGTCCCTTTCGGGTTTGTGGTGAGGATGTCGGCTGAGGTAGTCGGCGGGGTTCTGGTCATCTTTTCCCGGCCGGTATACCAAGCTATACTCATATTGCATGAGGCGTAGGCGCCATCGTTCGATTCTGGATGTAGCTGGTTTGAGACTTTTTACAATACCGAGAAGTGGTTTGTGGTCAGTGGTGATGGTGAACCTTGACCCATACAAATAAAGATGAAAATGCTCAGCAGCGTATACAACGGCTAGCATTTCTCTCTCCATCTGCGAGTATCGCTGTTCCACATCTGTGAGAGCACGGCTGGCATAACACAAGACCTTCCCGTCTTGTGTAAGCATTGCCCCTAGTCCAACGGGGCTCGCGTCTACCAGGATGTTTGTCTCCTTGTTCTGATCGAAGTAGACCATAACTCCAGCTCCAGTCAGGGCCTTTTTTAATTTTATCACTGCCCTCTCTTCTGTCTCTGACCACCTCCATTCTCTGTCTTTTCTTGTGAGTTGTCGGAGTGGCTCGGTGACAGTGGCATAGTGCGGGATGAACCTGGCCACATATTGGACCATGCCCAGGAATGAGCGCACTTCTCCAACGTTGGTGGGCGATTTGCAGTTTGTAATTGCTGCAATTTTGTCTGGGTCTGGTGACACCCCTTTTTCGCTGAAGGTATGTCCAAAAAAAGTTATCTGTTTCACCGAGAAAAGGCACTTTTTCCTGTTTAGCCTGGCCCCGGCATTCTGTAGTCGTTCCAGCGTGGACCTCAAACTGGCATCATGTGAGGCTTGGTCACGTCCATAGACGATAATGTCGTCTGAGAGGTTTTTGACTCCTGGAATGCCCCTCAAAAGATCCGCAATGGCCTTTTGAAATATTTCAGAGGCTGCATTTACTCCGAACAACAGTCTCTTGTATCGGAATAGTCCAGCATGTGTGGTGAACGTGGTGATGTATCTGCTGGACTCCCCCAGCTCTAATTGGTGGTACGCGCTCGACATGTCCAGCTTGCTGAACACCTTTGAGTGGTTTAAATCTGCAAACAAGTCATCCACGGTCGGCATGGGATGTTTGACCCTTTGTATAGCTTTGTTTGCTTTTCGCATATCTATGCAGATTCGCACGCCACTCGGTTTTTTGGGGACTATCACCACGGGACTTACCCAGGGGGTAGGTCCAGTAACATCCTCAATCACATCCATCTCCTTGAGGCGTTTTAATTCCGACTCGACGTCCTTCCTCACGTGAAAGGGTATTCTTCGTTGTCTCTGTGTCACCGGTGGGATCGAAGTATCGATGTGCAGCTTAACAGTGGGTCCAGAAATCTTTCCCATCTTTCCATCGAATAATGAGGGGAATTCATCTGGGATAGATGTTGCCACATTGAACGTAAAATTAAAGGATATCATATCCAGTGCCTCAGCAGAGTGGGCACCGAGTAGATTTTGTAAATCGTGTCCGAACAAGGGGTTTTCATTGTCGATGACGAACATTTTTGCTTTGCAGCGTTTTCCTTTAAATTCAATGGGGGTATTGATGAATCCACGGACTGGCATGGCTTTTCTGGACCGATATGCAAATATCTGTGTAGCAGTGTTGTGTATTTTCGGCCTGTACTGGAGACCGTCGTACGTGCGTCCAGACATTATATTAACACTGGCACCGGTATCCAAAACGATGGTCACTGGGGAGTCATTAACGAGGATGGTGGCTGTGGGTGTTTTTGTCGACGTGGGAGTTTTTATTGTGTAGACAGACTCATCACTCGACGTAGAAAGGGATTCAATATCATTTCGATATGAGTAAGAAATTTGTCTTACCGGTTTTGAATTACATACTTTTGCACAGTGGTTCTTTTTCCTGCAATTTCGACATTCTTGGCCCTTCGCTGGACACTTCACATGTGTTGCTGAGTATCCGCAGTAGTGGCAGACACGTCCGGCGTCTTTGCCACGTGGCTGGGTCCTCGGAGTGAACTGGCGATTACTGCCTTGTGTGTGTCCGTAGTTGCGTTTTTCGTCGGTATTTTTTTTCTCTTTTTCTCTGCGTGTGTACTGCCTGCTGTCTCGTTTATTGTTATGTGACGACAGGGCATTAACCACCTCTTCCCGTTCAATGTCTGCGGCTCGTGTGCGAGCTAATTCAATTGCTCTGGCCTCTAGCACTTGTTTGAGCGTGGAGTTGTCTCGAAGTGCCCTTCGTCTGACCTTAGAGGATGAACAGCCTTGGACGATCTGTGCGAGTATCTCCCAATCTGTATCCATGAAGTCACACGTGGACGCTAATGTCCTCAATCTCACATGAAATGAGTCTAGATTTTCGTCAGCATTCTGCGATGCGCGTCGAAATTTGAAGATCTCATAAGACATATTTCTTTGCGGTGTGAAATAGTCGGTTAGTGAGTTCTTTGCTACTTCGTATGTGTTTGGTATCGTGTGATCCGTTTCGGCGGTTGCATCAACGCCTTTTTGAATATCCGTGAAATTGTGGAAAATATCAAAAACTTCGTCACCTGCAAGGTGCAGCAAACACGCTTTTTTTCTACGGTCTTCTTGAATGTCTAAAGCCACGAACACATTCTCAAGTTTCTCCAACCACTTTTGCCAACGATTTGCATTAGTACTCGGATTTTCGTGGACGCTAAAACTTGGAAAATTGGGTATTCCGTTGTAAGACATTTTTTTTTTTTTTTTTTTTAATTAAAAAAAAAAATTGGATTTTTTTTTTTTTTGAATAAAACGTTAGCTCGTGTGTTCGATTACTGTGAGTTTTTTCGTTTGAATTCTCGTCGCCAGTGTTGTGTTCTGGTTATACGCTGAAAGCAAGAAGTGATACGAAGCAATGAGGAACGGAGGTCAAAGAAAGGACAACAACAACAACGTGTTACTTGTAGTTCGCCCATAATGATATTAAAAAGCAGGTTTGAATGAGTAACTACCTGATCTTATTGATGTCTAAATCTAGCATTTTATTTCCATACCTGTAAGCACCATCTTTGTGTATACATTTTATGAAGAAAGGCAACAAAACAAAAAAAAGATGAGACTAAATGTAATTTCTTCATATAAATAAAAGTGAATATGTCTCAAACAGCAGTGGTCATTAGACATAATCCCTATGTTGGCGACATTCAGGTCAGTAGGGTCCATCATGTCATCAGCATTCATCACCTCTATAAATCGATAAATGAATGAATAAATAAATTTAAAGAATATAAATCAAAAAAATACTTTTGTTTTTGTTTTCTTTATTTGGATGAGATGGAGGTTGAGTCCCTGCCTCCACATGGGGAAAAGTTAGACACAAGGTCATTTTTTTTTATGTGGTTGGTATCCAGTTCCCCCAAAAGAGGCACTCTGGTTGGAACAAAAATAAAAATTGTCCCAGTTAAGATCTCTCCTCTAAGGACAGTGTGGGGCTGGAGTCTTTTACTTTGATTATATTTATAAAGTTGAGTCATTTGTCGCACTGACACTGAGATTAAAATATTAATTTCTAATTAATGATAGGTCAGCTTCCTAATGTACTCGGTCTATGCAATCGATATCCGAAAAGTTAACTAATTTGCATATTACTCTGCGAAAAGAACTCTCATTAATTAACTGTTTGTTTTTTTATTGTTTTCTTATTCGATGATTGTTTTTATTTTACCATTATCCACAGTTCTATCCATGCATATTTTTTATATGCATATTAGCATTTTGGGTGAAAAAAGTTTTCCTGGTTAATTTACTTCTGGAGTGTTGCGATTCTTAGTTTCTTCAATTTTCCAGGGCAACGCTGGGACATGGGTTCTGCTAGCATCATATATATTTTTATGCTAGTATGTTCCTTTTGTGTCACGCTTTCATTGATGGGGGGGGGGGTAAGAGGCTTGGTGAGGTGAAACAAGCAAGAAGACAAAAAGTAGGAGGGAATGCCAATTGATGACCATTTTCATTGGAAAATACGAGCTCATATTGTGAATGGGCGTTTGTATGTGTTCACTGAACAGGACCTGGTCGTGTGCTCATTGTGCTGATCCACGTTCGTTGGTTCCTTGATTTCTATACCAGTCGCAGTGTCGATTGTGTGGTCTCAGTCAGTGCTGCAATAGCAGAATTCTCCCTCCAAATAAAATAATAACTCTGGTTTAAAACAAGTAACAAAGTTTTATATTTTTGAGGTTACAATGATACTCGTTTTCCTTTACTGAACAACAGACTTGCAAATCAAGACAATCCCTTAGCTTAGAGCTCAAGACCCATCTTACTTGGAGAGGCACACACATCTCAAATGACCGTGAGATGCCCAGAAAACCAACTAACTGTCCCCTGCCAATCTGCTGGAATATATGTAGATATCACTGGTACCACATCAGAAGAAACACTTGAGATAATGGCAGCATTATCTATGAACATAAAACAAACTACTGCCGAGGGGTTCCGTATCTGGACGGTCATTAAATATGGAAGACCCTGAGTGGGTCATAACCACAGCAGGGAACCTCATATCTGCAGAACCATTACTTTTTTTTAACCGGCCCACACAGTGAATCATCTCTCAGTAGATCCAATTGGAACGCTTTGCGTGAGAGGTACTTCCGCTGAACTGGTTAGAGTTTTCTCCTGCTTTTTCAGAACAGTCAGATTGAAGACGTCAACCCAAGCGCACGTGTGGCAGGCGCGCAACAGTTGGATTTAAGATGTCAACCAGAACGGTTGTGCGCACTCACTCTGACTCCGAACGCCATGGAACTTTTCCTTAACCTTTAACTTGAAGCTTGTTCATAACCTGTTGTTTATGGAGTGAAAATGTGAATAAAACCGATTAAAAAAAAATGTAAAGGAAATGTTTGTCTTTCTAAGTTAATAAAAAATTAGTCCGCCACTTCGTTAATTCTATTTTTCTTTTGATCATCAGTATGGATTTAGGCAAGCATGTTCTACTGCGGATATCCTAACGGTCATCTCTGAACATACATTGGACAAGGCAGTTGAGGCTAGGGCAGTAACGTTTGATATAGCTAAAGCCTTTGACAAGGTCTGGCATAAAGGTCTTCTCATGAAAATTAAGTTGTATGGTATTACTGGAGGAATATTTAATATAATCAGATCCTTCCTAGGCCTCCCCCTCCCCCCAAAAAAGATCCAGATTGTGATTGATAACCGTTCATCCAAACAACATCACATTAATGCAGATCTACCTCAGAGGTCGATCGTAGAACCTTTATTATTCCTGATATTCATAAACGACTTCCCTGATGAAATTGTGTCCGAGATGGGTAAATTTGCTGATGACGTTTCCAATATCATTTATTGATTGCTACGGATGCTGCATATTATATTTGACCCCTTAAATACTTTAAAGAGACACCACCATCTTCTCCTATTGTACTTCGGGCTTTGAGTTACTACCTCATACCCATGTTTGGTCAAGTTCTTCGGCCGTTAGACCTGCAACTGCATAGAGACTTTATGTGAATCTTCATTGTGGACATAGCCTAACCTATATTAGTTGCATATTTTCTCCACCATTTCAACCATTGGTGGACTTTCATACACATCAATTGGTAGATTTCAATACTAAATTATCAATACCTTCAGATGTGAGACGGGAAGTTGGGGATGTCACAGTGGACGCGGACTGAGAACCTGGGTGTGCCAGGTTCAAATCCAAGTCATTCTTGAAAACGCTTCCATCAAACCCACATGACACTTGTGTTTAATCTCCTGGAGGGGGGATAAATAGAAATAACATTAACACTTGTCCACGGGTGGCCTCGGCCTTGATAAAGTGGTGGTTTCTGTTTTTAAAAAAAAAAAAAGTTGCCAGCCAAGTAGAGATCACAAAAGCTATCAGTGATGAACAACATCTCCTTCATGGACGTGAACCAACGGTCCAATGACTGAAGTCAAGGAGAAGCTTTCTCAGCCATGTCGAACCCTTAACAAAATCTCAGGAAGAGACCAGACTACAGCTATTAACCAGACGGCTAGATAATAGCACTTTCTAGTGACATGGGAATCCCCCACTTCTGAGGCCCTCCCTCCCAGTTCAGAAGCAACCTGGCTCCAGTGGAAAACAGAATGGGAATGGGGCGATCAAAAGTTGCTATGAATAGATGGTACTACAAAACTGACCCAACCATCTGTGAATGTGGAGAGGAGGACTATACGATGCAACACTGTCATGTCTGCTCTCTACTGCCCAACCGGTGCAGCTTGAAATATCTTGTAGCGTAAAACAATAATGCAAAGGATTGTGTAAAAAAGTAGAAACTGTCGTATGACCACATGCTTCAAAGACACGTAAAGAAGAAGAATACCTGGTTGGTATGAAAACCTTTAGACTACGCACCAGTCCTGTATTTTCTATTGCCTCTAATCTTATCAGTCTTTACTAAAATCCTTTCAGGAATTGACTAATTTGAATGTCGAGATAAATAAACTTGCTCACTCTACGATGAATGTTATCGGGACTACAGCTGCTTCATGTTTTTTCACGCCCACATCGTCATTTGCCGGAAAAATTAAAGGTAGTGAAGGCCAAATTTAATCACAGGCTTCAGCTAGGGATTATTCGTCCCTCATCTAGCCCTTGGGCATCTCCTTTGCATATAGTTCCGAAGCATTTCAGGGATTCGCATCCCAGCAGAGATTTCCGTCGTTTGAACAAAATTACTGTTTCTGATTGCTATCCTATTCCTCATGTCTAGGATTTCACTTCGTCATTGCATGGCTGTAAATTGTTTTTCCAAATTTGACCTGGTTAAGGCTTACCACAAAATTCCGGTTAATGCAGTCGATATTCCAAAGACAGCTGTAACTACTCTCTTTGGAGTTTTCGAATTTTTAACCTTGCCTTCCAGTTTACGTAATGTGGTTAGTACTTTTCAGTGTTTTATGGATGAAGTAGTACGTGACTTAAATTTTGTATACAATTATATTGACGATATCTTAGTGGCTAGCTCCTCACCCGAGGAACATTTCGTACATCTCTGTCTTCTCTTTGAACGTTTGCAGTGGTACCACGTCAAGATAAATCCTGTCAAATGTATTTTTTAGTGCTACAACTTTTGCCTTCTTCGTTCATGTCATTAGCTCAAAGGGAATTTCACCCCTTCCTGAAAAAATTAAAGCACTACAGGATTTACGGCTACCAACTTCTCTTCGCTAACTGTATAATTTTTTTTAGACCTATTTTGATTATTATAGACACTTTACCATACACTGCGTGTATATTCTTGCTCCTTTAACCAAACTTTTAAAAAACAGAAAAAACGACATAAATTCACTAGACCAACTCGACAATCAGCTAAATCCCATCCATTCACTGTGGAGGTCCCCAGATGCCGGAGAGCCTTCTACTCCAATAGCTTCTTTCCTCGTGCTGCTGGCCTCTGCAACTCCCTCCCTGCTCCCTGTTTCCCCGACAGTACCGACATGAAGAGGTTTAAAACTAATGTAAACAGACATCTTCCTACACTGTTCCCAAATTGGGGTGACACCCAAAACCTACACCCTAATTCTCAGTAACCCCTTACGTCTACAGTGGCGGCCTGCCTTGTTTGAGGGTGAAATACGTTAAAAAAAAAAACAGAAAAAAGAAAAATGAAGCTTTAACAAGGCAAAGAAGAAGCTAATCCCATACCTGATGCTCAATTTTCCTTGGTTGTGGATGCATCTAGTTCTGCAGTCGATGCAGTGTTACAATAACATCACTTGCAGCAAACTCAATCATTGTATTACATTTCTCATCAATTGACGCCCACAGAGATACAACATAGCACTTTTGCACATGAACTTCTGGCTGTTTACTTAACAATTAATCACTTTCACCTCACTCTGGAGAGTCTTGAAGTTGCTGTTTATATGGACCATCATCCTCTTACTTTTACATTTCATGCTAAGTTGTACAAATATTCTCCTTATGAAGCTCGACATTTTCTAGTTCTGCAGTGACATATGGCACATCTTTACGGTTCACAGAATACGGATGCAGACGCATTGTCTCGTCTTCCCATCAGTGCTATTTCTTTTCATGAAGACATCAAACTTTGTCAAATGGCTCTGGACCAGCTACTGTTTGATGTTTTGAATCTTTCAACACCAGAATTTGCTATTTGCAAATTTGAGTACATTCTCATCGCTATAGCGGATGAAAAAAATATTGTGCAAGACTTCCATGAATTCACCTTACCCTTTCGTTGCTGAGGCGAATCATAAAATTGTCTTTTCTTCTTTGCATGGAATTTCTGCTACAGTAAAGCTTATTTCAACTAGATTCTTCTGCCATCACTGCCTGGACTCGTTCCTGTTTATTTTGTTAGAAATCAAAAGTGCGCAAGCATATACGAGCTCTCTGTGAAACTTTCATCCAGATAAACGGTTTAACAATATCTAGTTAAACAAGGTTACTTCTACTATTTTGCTGAAACTGTGGTGCAAATCCTAATTGTGGACTGGATTTTGCATTATAGTGTATGTGTAACAATTATCACTGATCGTGGTAGACAATTCGAATCCCATCTATTTCAAGAACTTTCTAAAATTCTAAGTACAAAATGCACTTGGACAATTAATTAATTCTTCAGCTTATTGTCAATTAAAAACCACTTTATGTACAGCTCCTGATCCTCAATGATGATGTGCGTATTTTCTCCTCGACTTCTATCAAGAAGGATTTAGAATATTCTCCAGCAGAACTGGTTTATGGAATTCCATTATCATTGCCTGCTATAATGTTGATCCTCTCCGATTCCCCTGTGATTGATACAGATCAATACATAGACAGAGTCATATGCTATTTTAACAGTCTTCCGTTGATGAATCCTCAGCAACAAAGTATTAAATCAGCACTCCCTAAAGACATTGCTTCATGTGTTTCTATGAAAAGACTCTGTGAAAGCCCCACTCACACCACCATACACCGGTCCTGATCGTGTACTTGCACGAACAGATACGTTTTTCACTCTGGACATTGGGGGTAAAAAAAGATTGTATCTACCGATAGTTTGAAAAGAGTTTTTTTGAACACTGCAACCCAAGAACCCTATGTTCTCCCTACACTCGACCTTTCTGAGTGTGGTGACAGTGCAGAGAGACCGATTTACGTGACTGAAATACGAACCAATTCACCAAATCGACATTTCTGTGTGCTCTGTCAACTCTAAAGGATTTATGTAACTGAAATAGGAATCAATTAACCAAATCGACATTTCTGTGTCCTCTGTCAACTCTAAAGGATTTATGTAACTGAAATAGGAATCAATCAACCAAATCGATATTTCTGTGTCCTCTGTCAACTCTAAAGGATTTATGTGACTGAAATAGGAATTATTTAACGAAACAGATCTTTCACTGAGTCTACTGAGATTAAACCTCCAGAGACACACAAGCTTTGTCTTCCGACAAATATCACCACTATACACTCTGGTAGACATGTTCATTGGCCTAAACACTTTTTGAAAACTGTATATATATACTTGAGATATTACATTTTCAATTTGCAGTGATATGTTTTGAATGTATTATTTGCTATTTAGTTTAATATTACCTATTTTGTTCTCTGGTTGCTTTGTCTCTGTTCAGCAAAACACAGATATTTTTTAAGAATTGAACACTGATTTTTCCGTCTTATTGCAACTTGTATGCTTGTTTAAATTTATTCTTTTAAACTGCTACTATCAATAAAGCATATCTTGTTTTTTATCGGTTATGAGCCTAAGAAGAGGATAATATAGCATTTATATGTTGACAAACTATTTTCTTTTGTGGAAGTTTACATTCCTACACAGAGTGATTATCCAATCAGAATGCTTTGCATCGGAGGTACTTCCGCTGAACCATTTACATAGTTTTATCCCAGTTCTTCGAACAGTCAGATTGAAGAAATCAACCTGAGCACATCTGCGCCGTGTGCAGAACAGTTGGATTTAAGACGTCAACCAGAACTGTTGTGTGTGTACTCACTCCGACTCCGAGTACTATGGAACTTTTTCTTAACCTTTAACTTAAAACTTGTTGTTGATGGAGTGAAGATATGGATAAAACTGATTTAAAAAATATGTAAAGAAAGCATTTTTCCTTCTAACCACAAGTTAATATAAATGACATGACCCAATATTCTTTTACATGTGTGTGCTGCCTGCCAAGGGGGGCGTACACACCCCTCTTCCCAAGGGCCTAGGCTGGATTATGCCGCTTGCACGTCTGTCGTCTCTGGAAGAAAAGAGGGAAGAGAGAAAGAAAGCTGTTTGTTTGGAGTTTTATAGTATGTACAAACTTTTAGCACTGAATATTTCTTGCAATTTTATTGATCGAAAGAAACTGCAGATTTCAGCTTTTGTCCAAGAGTCGATACATAAATACAATATTCATTGCCATACTTTGAACACAGCTTATGGTTGTAAAGTGGGGAGTTGGTGTGAGTTGAATGTCGAGATGACATTTAACAGGAGCACAGGAATATAAGCACGTAAGGCAAGTTGGTTCGGCAGGCGGGTATTAGAGTAGAACTGTAATTGAATCCAAGTTTTGTAACTCGCCTTTGGTTCATTCCTGCCTCTTGTCACCATGATGAGAGGTGAAAGAAAATTTACGTTTGTCTACAATGAGGTCTTGACTGAAACTGAATCGTATTTGAGTGCGAATCAAGATGAGTGGAAATTAGGAAAAGGCTTAGATGTGGGCATGTACAGAAGTGTTCGAATCGCTCACGCCATTATGTAAGTCTGGACATAGCAGTGCATGCACAGAGAGATTACATGTATTTACCACAAGAAATAGATTCCAATAATGTGACTGCTACATGGTGAACTCTTCTTACGGTGACTACTCTTAAGTTTCTCACACTTATATGCCACTATCACATATACGTCCGACTATAGTTACGCACGCTTACGTCTTGCTATAAACAGCCGCATCCGCATATCACATATATTTCTGCCTTAATAATAAGAATGATTAAACAAGGTGACGATCATAATAAAATATTTAGACAATTAAATAAGGCAATTACTCGCCATCCTGACGCTTTTAAGTCATATCAAATTAATCAAAGTAAATTGATAGAGCAAATCCAAAACTATCTAAATAAAAATAATGTAGAATATATATATAACACATAAAAAAACATATATATATATATATATATATATATATATATATATATATATATATATATATATATATATATATATATATATATATATATATATATATATATATATATATATTTTTTTTAATTTTTAAATATTTTTAATATAAAACTAAATATAATAAAATCATAAAAATACAAATACATAAAACTATAAATCACCTAAAAAGTAATGTAATGGATTCGTCTGAACACTTTAAAATACAGCAAACTTTTTGTAAATAACGGTACATTTTCTTAGACACAGACGAACAACACAGTTAAGGAGGACATTTTTTAATAACTAAATAAGTTAGCAAAACATATATCTGGAACAAAACTTAGATCTAATATACGGAAAGTTTTTGTTCTTGTCTTCTAAGGGAAGTGGGGTCTGATCAACTCTGCTGGGAAGCCATGAAATAAAATACTGTTTTGTTTTTAAGTTCCCGAAACAGTTTTTCACGGTAAACAACTGATGATCCCTTAAATAATGTTAAGACTAGCGTAAATTCTTGGAAGCAAACTAATATAGTAACTGCAAAAAGTAAATTGACTTACAAAAAAGTGATTTTTCACCGAATAGACTTAGGACTAAAATGTCTTTAAAATTTTTTTATATAGTTTTAATGGTTGAGAAACTTCCGAGACTATATATATATATATATATAATTAACATTGAGGATGTGATATATCTACAAGTCTACACACTTGAACAACTCCCCTCAAATTCATTTACAATAACCCTGACAGCCAAATTATGAGTTGGCTTATTAGTCCTATACACAGTACACTCTGGTTAGAGCGTTATAAAATCTCCTTCTTTGAAAACAGCTTAATTATAAATATTTAGGTAAATTTGTCGTTGGCCACCTAAAATGGCGGACAACTCTGAGGTTAATGAACCGTCTGATATTTTCCGACCTCACAAATGAGTAAGTAAACCCAAATAAATTATTTTGGACTAATTTCAAATTTACCTTACATTATTTTAAAGGAAATACAGATGGGAAATTAGTCCAAAACAATTTATTTGGGTTTACTTACTCATTTGTGAGGCCGAAAAATAGAAGACGGTTCATTGACGTTAGAGTTGTCCACTATTTTAGGTAGGAACGACTAATTTACCAATATTTAATTGTTTTAATTAAAATAACATCAAAAAATTATTTACAGACGTAAATAAACTTCCACCAAACTAATAAATAATCTTGTTCCTGAAAGTGATTTTAAATAACAGGGGACTTCGTTTCTTGTTACACCGCCTATTTCCGGTTGGCTTCCCTATTATAAATTATGTTGTTTTTTTCATGATGGAGATTTACAATGATCAGCTTTGGGAGTGATCTGTTTAGGACGGGGAGCTTTCCCCTTTTGCTTTCAATCCTTTTACTTCTTTTTATTTTTATAGGGGCAGACATTTCCAGCGGTAGTATCGATGGTAAGTGATGGAGTTTTTATTTTTTACCAAGGAAAAGATTACAAATATTTACGATGTGTAAGCACTTGGGCTTTTCCTTTGACTCAAGACGAATCAACATTTGTTTTGTTTACAGATATTTTTTTAGTTTCATGGCTTACAATATAGATTCTTCGTTTCTTTTTTTTAAAAATATATATTTTAGAATATTTCTTTATTCCAGGTTTGAAAAGAAATCACGATATTGTAATTTCTGTAAAATGGCAAAGAAATCAAGGTAATTTTCTAGTTTTCAGGTACAAGTCCGGATATATTTATTGACGTTAGGCGTGAGTTAAAAATCACAAGTTTTGTTTTTTTAATTAAAAAAATAGTAACAACTAGACGACCCGCTGGGCCAACGTTGGTACATTGTACGGTATCAATGTTTAATAAACAAAATCTACCGTAAAAATTGAATTTAACTTGAAAATCCTATCTTAAAAATAGCCCGGCCCGTAAACTGCATAAGCACCTAATGTTTTAAACAACTGTAACAGAATCAATAGGCTAGACAACACTCACTTTTTTGATACGTGCAATTTTCACAAAGTCAAAGGCTACTTGTAATGAGTGGGCATCCAAAGGATTTCAGTACTTATGGAGTCAGCTCCGAATATTGACGGAGAATCCCGAGCCAGTAATGGCCGAAGTCGTTTCCGAGTTGAAAGCCGCGAAAAAAATGTAAAAAAGGCAGACGACACTAAGCATGCGAAAGGTTAGGGTAAAAAAAAATGTTGGTACTTCTACAATCTACAGAATTTGAATCGAACTGTTTTTTTTTGTTTGTTAACCCAAACCAAAAACTAAACCTACGGTTTAGGTTTAGTTCGGCAAAAGTAGGTTCGGTTCAAATTCTGTAGAAACACAATTTTTTTTTACCATCTCAAAGAACAGAAAAGCCCCCCCCCCCTTCCCCTCTCAAAAACAGAAAAGTTGGTACTGACTACGTAAGTACTGAAATTCTCTGGGTGCATATTCATGACAAGTACCGTCAAAGTATTTTAGAATAGATCCTCTCTCTTCTTCCTCTATTTACTCTCTTAATTATTTACATAATTCAATTTATCCCCCCCCCTGTCATTCTCTCGTTATTTACGTTATTCGCTCTTCCTCCCACCGCCTCAAACATTATGGACAGATGAAGTGTGCACGGTGACAAGATAACGAACAAAATTCTCATAGTTTTAGTAGGATTTATCCGAATTTGCTTATTTAAACTCGACAAGAATTTGTTAACATTGGACTTAAAAACAACCATGTTGTACTCAGCTGGGAAGCAGCACCGCGGTATTGTATTCAACATATGAGAAGTTCTTGGAAAGAAACCTTGTTCATGGAAGTTCCATTTAGTTTTAGGTTCACAGAGAGAGAAAGGAAAACTCTCTTCAGTGGTTGACGCTAGACGATTTGGGTTAAAAAATTTTTTTAGTCCCTTAAAGAAATAAAGTAAAAAAACTTCTTAAAAAAAAAAAAAACACAAATCAAATAAAGTTTATTCACTTATTGATTTGAAAAAATAATTATTAAACTTATTAACACGTAGTGTTATTAACCCTAACCTTAAGTCAGGGGAAAAAATGAAAAAGTTGTTTAATTTAATATCGATACTAATTGACTGTTCAGCAACGTTTCGGCCATTTCCAGTTTGTTAAATGAATCGTAATCTGCAACATTAAAGTCGACATAAATAAGTTGTTTGAACTGATGCAGAACGTCAATAAACATATTCAGATTTAATAATACCTGTAACGTAGGAAACTACCGAAATTAAATGTGACCAGGAAATATATGTTCAATTGTAGCATAGGGACCGTTGGAATATTTCACCTTTGTTGCTTGGTTTTAAGCTAAATTTAGGATAAGATTGTTTGTCTTAAATTGCATATTTTGTCCTGAAATAAAACTATAATTTGGAAAAATTCAAAGTTTTAATCACTGGCGGCCGTGTTTTTTTTTCCAACAACAATATTTTTACCTGTTTTGAATGTTATACACAAAAAATGATCTGACAAAAATACTAAACTTTGAACATTTTTTTTTACGCACAAATAAAATAAATAAAATTTAACGGGTTTAAAAGCAAAAATGAAGATATTAAAAATTACTGCAACTAGCGTCCAATTGACAGAAAACCTCATTAATCCCTTACTCGGAAGCTCAGCTACTAACAACCTTCATTACAGTGTGGTCATTTCATGTATCTCCAGTTTCCAAAGAGATACTTAGCCTACATACATAGATATTATGAGATAATTAAAAACACTTCCTACAAAGTGAAAGTCATTGATAAAACGCTACTCTTTGACAACAAGATAGAGGTCTTCTTCTATATACATTTGAGTACCTGTCACTTTGTACAGAAAACGGAATTGTCCTTAACAAAAGTAAACTTTAATTTTGCCAGGATGTGGTTCAGTTTGGAGGCCTTCAAATAACATCATCAGTAGTGAGGCTCCTAACTACTTTATCCCAACGAATATAATTAATGCACGATCTTGCTTTGATTCAGTTAACCAAGTAGCATGGGCACATTCCCTAAGTCCCATAATATATCTTTTTTGAGACCTTGTCAAATGTAGTTCACACTTCATTTGGGACCAAGATCTTAAGAACATCTTTCGCCAATAAAAACAAATCATTGTGGACTTTGTAAAGAAGAGTGTTACAACCTTCGACATTAACAGAGTAAGCTGCTTTACTCCAGACTGGAGTAAAAAAGGCATGGGTCTCCTGCTATTACAGAAGCACTGTACATGCCCCACTGAGAAGGCACCGATATTGTTACCCTGAGAGCTGATTCATCGTATTTGTAGGCAGCAGATTTTGCATTGATGCAGAGTACCGATACAAACCTATTGAAAGTGAAGCAACCACAATCGCCTGGGCATTAGATAAATGCTGCATATTCATTATGGGCCGCCCTGACGTAATACTAGTGACAAACTACTAGCCCTTAACATGGGTATTTGGCAACAGGGACTTTAGCAAGATACACAGCCGACTCCTTTTTAAGATTAAAGAGTAATCACTGAGGTCATCCAGCACTGCCCAGGAAAGTGGCACAAGAGTTCTGATGCCAATCTCTCACAATCCGATCTCTACAATGGAAACCCTTACTTCTTTATTTTCCACACACCTCAACTCATTAGGCATCCACCTCTCAGACAGAATAGATGCCATGGTGAAATTTTTAATTTTTAATGGAAATCGCTCCAGATAAGGCACTGATTTCAGGTTAATTTTGTTTGCCACCCATGATTCACACCCTCATATCTAATCCACACACATATATTACCTATGTAATGAGAAGGTACGTGAGATGTGTTAGTTGATGTAGAAAGGCACAAAGAAAGCAAGAAAATAATAAACCTCAAAACGAATGTGTGTTGTTGTTACCTCTGACGAGGAATTTATGTTTTCTGCCGAGTTTGTTCATTGGTTTGTCACTATATTTGTTTGTTTGTGTGTAGCTTAGCATCCACATCACTTGACCAGTCGTCACCAAACTTGGTCAAAATATCGGTCATGGTCTAACTCAGAACTGGTTTTATTTTGGGATATCTAGGTCGAGGTCACAGGAAAGGTAAGTCACACTTTTGGCGATAACTTCAGTTCTGTTCATCATAGATACTCGCTACTTGGCCCATATTGTAGCCAATGAAGTTCTGCATCTTTTGACATTGACCTTGAAATGTTTAGTCATGGTCGAAATTTTGACGGAATTTCCATTTCCAAATTTGATGTATGGATTTGATGCTCTTTGATAACAGTAACCACCATGCAAAATTTCCGCCTGGTCAGATAAATAATTTTGACTTATCAGCATTTCCATGACATAATATTGGAGATACTTCATACAATATGGAGAAGTATGGCACAGAAAAGCCTTTGGCCCATCCTTACATTGTCAGGTGGAGATATGCAGTCTCATGACTGACTTATGTTCTTATTACTATGACGAGACAACTATTATAATTACTGTTACAAAAAAAAAAGAGAGGAAAGCATACAACTGAACTACTATTAAACAACTTGTTAAAACTATGGCTGCTACAAAAGAAAAAAAGAAAGACAGACCAACTCTATTACTACAACAACTAACACATCACTCAATAAGTCCGAGGTACCGACCTATAGATAGCACTACGAATAAAAAATCCATGATATTTATAAAGTACTAACCTTCAAATGGCACCTGTCAAAATTTGAGCCCAATCAGATTATTAGTTTACAAATTACAGTTATCTAAATGAAGCTACTGTTGCAAATTTTCAAAACAATGGAAAAATTTGAATTTTGTGTGTTGATAAAGAATTGCACTGTTCAAGCAAAACAATAGCTTGAGAAGTGTCATTTGGATTCTGCTTAAAAGGTGACATGCTGACACA
Organism: Sepiola atlantica; assembly: GCA_963556195.1. Taxonomy (NCBI): domain Eukaryota; kingdom Metazoa; phylum Mollusca; class Cephalopoda; order Sepiida; family Sepiolidae; genus Sepiola; species Sepiola atlantica. Next base: position 69,272,353 of record OY744527.1, on the reverse strand, counting down.
AATGATGCTGAACGCTCAGGTCCCCCAAATTCAGCAGTTGTCCTGGAAAACAAAGTCCAAACTCGTTTTGGCTAATCGTAAATAGAAGTTATGTAATATAGCGGAGGAGTTGAAGCTATCAGAGGCAGTGTATTCACCATTTTGCATAAACATTTGTCAATGAGAAAGTTGTGTTAAAAGTGGGTGCCACGTTTGCTTACAGGCGATCAAAAACAACAATGCGTTGATGATTCAGAGGATTGTTTGTATATGTTTCAATGCAACAAAAAGGAGTTTTTATGACAATGGGTGAGACATGGATCTGCCACTTCACGCTGAAGTCAAATCTGCAGTCAGCTGAGTGGACAGCAGCAGGTGAAAACCGTCCAAAGGTGCAAACATCAGCAAGCAAGGTTTTAGCCTCTATATTTTGGGATGTGCAAGCTATTTTGTTTATCGATTACCCTGAGAAAGGAAGAGCCATCAATAGCGAATAGTATATAGCATTATTGGTGCATTTGAAGGAAGAAATCCCCCCCTCCCCCCCCCCCCCAAAAAAAAGGCTACACATGAAAAAGAAAAAAGTGATTTTTCACAAGTCAATTTACCCAATGGCAAAACTACATGAATTGCACTTCGAATTGCTTCCGCACCCACCCTATTCTCAAGATCTGCCCCCCCCCCCCCAGCGACTACTTGCTGTTTGCAGACCTCAAAAGAATGCTCCAGGTAAAAATTTGACACCAATGAAGAAGTGATATTAGAAACTAAGTTGTATTTTGAGGCCAAAGACAAATCGTTCTACAAAAAAGTATCAAATTGTTAGAGAAGTGTTGGAATCAGTGTATAACTCTATAAGGAGACCATATTGATGAATAAAGTCGAATTTTGGCAAAAAGTTGTTTTATTAGTTCGGCCCCGGACTTATTGAGGGATGCGTTATTGCAGATGCTGCTAGCAACAAAGAAAAAAAGAAAGAACAACTCTGTGTCGTCTGCCACTTTGTCATCCTGACTATCAGCATGTCAACAAGACTTCCGCTACAAGATGCGTCAGTCATATATTTGTTGCGTTCAAAGAATTGCAACGCCATGCAACATTACATATTTCATAACTAAACAGATATCCGTAATATGGTTGAGATATATTCTTCTTCTTTGCATGTCTTTGAAGCATGTGTTCATACAACAGTTTCCCACTTTTTTATGCAGTCTTTTGCATTATTGTTGTACTTTGCAAGGTCTTTTAAGCTGCGCCGATTTGGCAGTAGAGCGCAAACAAGACGATGTTGCATCGGATGGTCCTTCTCTCAACATTCACAGTCCTGGGTATGACCTTAAAAGACATCCAGTGGTGAGGCCTCCATTTGGGAGCTGTGGGGAATGTGGAGTGGCCCCTTAGTTGCCATTGCTCCCAGGTCCACTCTGGCCCGGAGTGGTAGTACCTGTAAGAGCCCCATCTATGAGTCAAATAGAACCTACAGGCGCAACCAAATCAGGCTGTTTGATGTTTTGTTTTTTTCCTTTGCAAAACTAAATCATGTTCTGCAAAATCCTAAACAAAAAACAATTTTCCTCCCTCCCCTCTTCTTCCCTCCCCCCCTCTTCTTCCCTCCCCCCCTTTCACTCAACCAAACACCGTGAATAAATACTTAAACATATAAAGAACTTGAAGCATTAATAACATGAAAAGGGTTGATATGCCGTGAAACAAAAACAAACCAAAAACCATGATTGAACCTTCACTAAAATGACAACAATTCAAAATACCAAAGCTCTTAACTAATGACTATAAATGACCTACTGACTTAAGATTCAAATGAAGGATATTTCCTTCTGCATTCATGGCATGAAATGACCCTTAGGGTTGATGTGCCATTAAGCAATATCTTACCTTACCTCAACATTCACAGATGGTTGAGTCAGTTTTGTAGCCCCATGTACTCATACCAACTTTTGATCACCCCATTCCCGTACCCAGAGTGCCTCTGAATCAGTAGATAGGGCCTCAGAAGCGGGGATTTCTTATGTCAGTAGGAGAGAGGCCATTCTCTAGCCGTCTGGTCCACAGCTGTAGTCTGGTCTCTTCCTGAGATGTTGTTAGGGGTTCAACATGACTGAGGAAGCTTCTCCTTGACTTCAGTCGTTGGTTCATGTTCATGAAGGAGATGGCGTTCATCACTGATAGCCTTTGTAATCTCTACTCGGTTGGCAACTAGTGGTAATTTTCCTTGTGACTTGATTTTCTGTAAAGACTAAGATTCCTTTGCAGACCTTGCCGTAGCTTGGAATTAATGTATAAGAAAAAGAAGATTGCCATATATTTTATGTATCTTTTTATTTGAGACATGCATTCACAGTCATTATATCTGTGCATATTAGTTGTAAAAATTGGCTATCGACAGATCGTAAGCTTACTTAACTAATTGACTCTACTGTGTAAAAATTAAACAAGTAATTTTCATATATTTTTTTTGAATGGATTTCGTATGTAAGTATTTAATTGTGCACTGAATTTGCTAATATTATTCCCTCAAAGTTACCAACATTTTTTTTATTTTCACAGAAAATCCTGAGAAATGATTGCTCATTGTTTTTTTGTTTTTTTATTTTATTTATCTTTAGTTTTTGTTATTTCTTATGTCAAAGGTAAAGGTCACAGGAAAGGTAAAGGTCACACTTTTGGCGATAACTTCAATTCTGTTCATCGTAGACTCACTACTTGGCCCATATTGTAGTCAATGAAGTCCCGCACCTTCTATAACATTGATCTTGAAAAGTTCGCTCATGGTCGAAATTTTGACGGAATTTCTATTTTCAATTTTTGCTAATTATGGTATTCCCACAAAATGACCAACATTTTTTTTATTTTCACAGAAATTCTGAGAAATGATTGTCCATTTTGTTTTTCTTTCTTGTTTTAATTCATTTATCTTTAGTTTTTGTCAATTCTTTCTTTTTCCAATTTAAAGTGTCCACGTTGAACAAAGGCGATATTCTGAGCACACCACAGATTCCATTCAACCAGGCATCTAATGCAAGTACTAAAGGCCAGCAGTTTGTCCGGGATGTTTCTGCAGACCATTGTCCAAGTCGAACACCCTGTGAAGACTTGGGTCCAAACTGCATCAACTGCAATTTTAATTACTCGTGTACTTATGGGAAAATCACTTCGGTCAGTTGTGAAGCCAAGCAAGGAATTAACTGTACTGTGAGCAAAACTTTTTCACTCAGTTTTTTTTCTAGTATTTTAAATATCCCTTAATAATTGGTTCCTGTGATTATTTACACAATTTTCGATTTATATATATATATATATATATATATATATGAAATAAACATATTGCCACTTGGAAACGTTTCAATTTGAATTACAGTATAGAAATTTAGAAAACCAAATAACAATGTTTTTTTTCTTTTTTCTCTAAAACAAATTATTTATTTACTTCAGAGATTGAACTAGCTTTCGACTTTTAACAATTATTTTAAGAGGGATTTTATATCATCGATGGGCATGAGGATTTACAAAAAAAAAGAATATATCTAAACTTTAAAATGACTTTTTAAAGTCAAATCTAGTTCAATCTCTGAAGTAAATAATTTGTTTTCGAGAAAAAAAAACACTTCGTTATTTGATTTTCTATATTTTTATACCGTAATATATATATATCCGTTCCGTCACACAAAAAGTAAAAAAAAAATTGAACAAATTAATTTAAGGAATCAGAATTTCTTGATATTGAACTAAACAATGTCCAAGTGACGAATAATGGATTTATTAATTATTTATTGAATTATTAACCTTATAGTTTACTTTTTCACCAAATGGATCAGTGTAATAGATTTGTTTCTTATTTTTTATTTGTGATTGAATAAAACTTCCCAACTGAAAAAAAAAAAAAATCATTTCAAATATTTAGGTGAATTGAGAAAGCAAATCTATTTTCATAATTTTCTTTGTGCTTTATATACCGATTTATACGTTTTCCTTTTAAAAACTTTCCAGTTTTCTTTCTCTCTTGTTTCTTTTTTTTAACTTGACCAATTCAGCCGTTATTTTATATGAACATATTAGTGCGAACACTGGTGAAGGGTGTACACTCATTGATTAATAGTAAATAATAAAAAAGTAATAATGCGTAAGTAACACAGAGACGAGAGATACAGACATATGAGAAGTGATTACACAATTTTATTAATATAGAAATTTGAATTTTTAATGGAGGTTGTAAAACTCGTATTAGCCCATTGAAACTCAGACAGTGAAGGGGAGGAAACTTAGCTAATCTAGCAACCTAACATTGCATTTTTTGTTTGTTTGTAAACTTGTTCATAAACCGAGATGTTTCTTAACTGAGGGTTGACTGTTCTTTTACTGTCAGTAACATTTAGCATTTGAATTCAAGGGAGATAAAGCAATGGACAAAGGGAGGTGAAAAAACTGAAATAAAGTTAGTTTTTTTTTTTTTTTTAAATTGCTACTTTTATTTTTTTGAATCAACACAGATTACTGTTACAAACTATTTTTAATCAACTTTTAAATGCTTATGTGTATAATGTAGTCAAAATAATTAAAAAAAATATTTGTACATTTTGTCATGTATATAATTGTTCCATATATTCACCTGTCTCTCTCTTGCTTTCTCTCCTGACATAGGTAATTAGCAAAGAACAAACTAAATTAAACATAAAAAAATGAACGCAGAATTATGTTCGATTAATTCGATATTTTGTTTTGATTATAAAACTGTCATAGAATGTCAGATATTTATTATTTTAAACAAATTTACACACACACATATGTATATGTGTATATATAGGACTATAGGGTAATTCTTTTTTAACATATATCGCACAATAATTATGAATTCGTCTCACGACTTTGAAGAGGCTGTTTTTAGGCAAAAATAATTATTCTCTGATATGTGTTGGAAAAAGATACTTATAATCATAAATACTTGCTCTGTACGCTACATACATTGAGTTCTCTAGTCGGAAATATGACGTCTGATATATATTGATAACTTTCTATAATTGGATATTCAAACCTGAAAGTACAAAGTTTCAAATCAATACTAATATATATATATATATATATATAGATATAAGTTGTAGTTCCTGTCAAACTCCTAGGATTTTGGAAATAGACTCAATGACCATATATATTCTGAAATTACATTACCTTGTATACTTGGATAAGTATATTTCATTTTGATCAAAAGTGATATAACAATATCATGGGATCTGCGTTTACACCAGACACCCATAAAAAATAACCTTTTACTTTATTTTATTTATAACTTGAAAATTAAAAAAATAAAAAAATAAAAAAATAAGAAAAATTAGGTTCAGAAAAAATCTGAATGCATCTCGAGGAGTTAAAGATTATAAATTTACCAAAATTTATTTCAATAAATGTTACTTTACTTAGCCCCCTCCCCTCACCCAAATCAATATATTCTTGGGCCCCATTCCAAAAATGAATATTATAAAATGTCAAAAATAAGAAAGGTATTTAGGGGGGGGGGCAGGGCACAAACAAACCTACGTTTCCTCATTCAGTCCCAGACAACGCCAGGTCTTCTTGCTAGTACATTATAATCGTAACTTATATATAGTTAGATTTCTGTACTACAGCATTGCCCGGGATGCAGTGAAGTTATTTAAATTTTTATTTTTTTTGAATATTTTTTCAACTTGTACAGGAAAACAAATAAAATTTTAGTTGTAAGAGAGATAACTTTTTTTTTATATTCAATTAAAAATGAGTTATTCCCCTTGCCGATTTTGATTCTTGAGTCCTAATTGAAAAATGCTTCCATATGACCAGTTGTCTAGGTGGGACTACATTAATTTTTAAAATAATCTGTCGCAAAGTTCATTATTATAGTGCCAATAACATGATACAACAATAACAAATGGAAATTTGATTTGCCAGCTTAAATGCTATTTAGGCTCAACTTTTAAAATCTCACAAGATAACTTTATATATTAGATGTATATTTGTTTTTGTGAAAAAATTATTTTTCTGGAGAAACTCATTTTATCATGTGGTATATCTTATATATATATCATTATTATTAATATTCTAAATGTGAGTTAATCAATCTATATATATGTATATTTTTTTTAATCTTCTTCTCAAGGGTCCAGTGAGTTTTGAAAGAAGTCTTGAATGTCAGTTTTGTTATCAGCTTGATCCATCAAATTACACATGCAATGCATCCACATCATGTCGTGTTGTAGCTGCTCCCAGACAACGTTACATCGCTTCTTGCAAAGTGAAAGAAGCCATCATGTGTATGGGTAAGTCTGGCGCAAACATTTATTTATTGATCCCTTATTTTTTGGGTGGGTAGGTGGGGGTGTCAGAATTTAGTTAAACAAAAAAATGCAAACTATTTTTAAGATTATGATTATTATTATTACTTTATATTGGAAACTAAAATGTTGCGCTAGATCTCGGGAATTGCTCTGCTTGACCACATCTTTAATGATTACATCCGAAGGTACTATGGCATAGCGCCGATCTAAGACAAGATGAAAGAATGCCCCCCCCCCCCCACCCCGACCAAACCTGTGATCATGTCAAGTGGAGACAAAAATCAAATCCATTATAGTGAATCCCGGCGTTGCTCAGGATTAACACGAAGAAGAAGGAGATTACATAATTATTTTCTTTTTTCATCTTTGTGTCTTATGCTGAGGTTTAACATTTCATGAATGGCTTCCAACTTTTCTTGTCTGTTGCCATTTCGCTTCTGCTGCTAGGAACAGGTTGTCATCAACTGATCCTGTCCATGACTTAAGTGGCCTACTGTGCAGCCTTGGGCCATTGACTTTCACATTTAAATCTTAATCTAAAAAGAAAATTCACCTGAAAGCTGATATTTTGTTCTAACTGAATTTCCAAGAATTGAGCGTTTGACCCATGACTTATAGGTTAAAGGTCATAGCTACGCCAATATTTTCCTACTATCTCACTAGCAATGCTGATATTCATAATTTTTTTGTTTTCACACTTAAAAAGTGAAATCTAAAAAAGAAAATGCTAAAGTTTGTACAGTGTGTGCCAATTTCTTTCTTTATCTACTTCTTCTTTTAACGTGTCTCTTACCCGTTGGCCATGGTGCCATGAAGTGATTTTCTCCATGACACTCCATTATTTGGTTTCGATGTGCCATTGCTTGAGGTCATCTTTGACTAAGAAACTCCAAGTCTCTCGGCTTGCCTTTTCCTCGCTAACCCTCAATTGAGATGTGTGTACATTTATTTATCCAACCAAGGCCTCACTCAACATGTCCACACTACCGTAGGCAGTTACAACGCAGAGCTGACTTCAGTCTGGGCATCTTAATTAATTGATTTATTAATGTAAATCTTTGCTAAATAAACTGTAATATTTTTAATTAAAATTTAGTTATTTATGAAACGTCAAATAAATGATATTAGAATTGTAATATTAATGAAATTACATTTCCCAATTAAAATAAATTACTTTTATCGAAAGTGAAGGTTAGTAAAACTGGGAATTAAAGAAAACAAAATTAGAAGGAAAAAGTACAAAAAAACAATACAATTTATTAGAAGTAGTTGTCACATCTTTGACAACATTATTTTCGTGAAGTTATTTGAAGAATTTAAAATACCAATAATAATGTTATATAATTTATTTTTTTTATTAAATGAATTAAAATCTTTTACATGTCTGAAACTTTCGGCGATATTCACCTTTTTCAAAGAGTACTTTCCTTTTATTTTTTCATTCTGCTGGTATTAACCGCAAGGGTCACTGACTCATGGCTAGAGCAAAGTGTACGTCCGATCTTCTTGAAGGCAACCACGCGATAACACATCAGATTTCACTTTCCCCAAATCGTCAAGAAGATCAGGCGTACATTTTGCTCTATCCACGAGTGGATGACCCTTGCGTTTAATACCAGCAGAATGGGGGGAAAAGTATATACTCTTTGAAAAGGGTGAATATCGCTGAAAGTCTAAGATATGTAAATGATTTTATTCATTTAATAAAAAAATAAATTATATAACATTATTATTGGAATTCTAAATTCTTCAAATAAGAATTTATTTGATTCCAAAATATTGAATTTCAAGAATAAATCAGATACCTTATGTATTTAGGTCTATATCGTTTAAATCAATTTGGTCTATATCGTTTAAATCGTTTTGGTCTATACTGTTTAAATCGTTTTGGTCTATATCGTTTAAATCTATATTGTTTAAATTGTTTAGGTCTATATTGTTTTAATTATGTCACCAAATGTAAAAGCTGTGGCTGAATCAGTTTTATTAATTTATTAGATTTATTTTAACTGCAATTAATTTGAATAATACATTAAAATTTTAATATGATTAATTGGATATCTCAGAAATAATTAAAGTTTAATTTTATAATACAGTTTGTTTGATGGACATTACAATTTAAACATTTTGATGTGTGTTGTATACAAACTTTTGTAGAATTATATATAAAATTTGACGTGACTTATAATTATGAATCGTTATAAAATCTATTACAATTAACATATTTTATTTTGTGATCAAAATGCCATATTCTCGTTGTTTTGTTTGCTTTGGTGCCACTATTCCTCTCTTAGTTTTTCATTGGATGAAATAGAAACTTGAGAGAATATTGATTCATACATTTTGTGGCAAATGTCTTCAAAAAAGCAATTTTAAATTTAATGATTGTTTGGCTCAGGATGGAGGTGCACCTGACTAGAATGATTGATTTCCAGATATGCTAAACTTTTTACTGATTCAAGTCATGGGGAGATAACTCGATTATCCTTTACAGATAGTATCATAACTCAATCATCATATTCGATTTCACGTCCGTTTTAGATGCTGGCATGTGTTGGACAGCTTTAAGAAATCTACGTCCAAACTAACCTATCGCTGGCCAGGTTTTTATTGATCCCTCTTTCTCTCAAGTTCATTTTTTATCACTTCCTTCCATTTTTTTTCTTTGGTTTTCCTGTGTGAACTGAACCTGCTACCCCAACTGTTCTACATCTACTGACCCAAAAACTCTCATCCATTCTTTCAACGTGACCATACAATTGAAGCCGTCTGTTCTATACATATCTCCTATACTTTACAGATTTAATCTTCTGAGGTCATCAGGACTAAGCTTGTCTTCAAGACTTGCATTACACATCCATCATATCATTCTCATATCATTTCTCTTCACGCAATGCATGTCCTCAACCCTCACTGTCCACGTTTCACTGCCATACATCATCACACTGTGTACACATACCTGATAGACTTTTTCCTTGGTCGACAGTGGTAACGCTCTGCTGGTTAGTAATGGTAGAAATTCTCTGAACTTACTCTATTCACTCTTAACTCTTGCAATCACACTAGCACCTGCTCCACCCTGTGCTCGGGCAAGTTGGTGACAAAACAAAAAGAGACCAAAAAACGATATAAATAAATCGAATAAGTCATTAAGTAAGCAAAAGATTACTCAAAAAAAAATAAACACAAAATGCTAATTAGTTTATTGATGTACAACAACAGTGTACAAAAAAGATGAGAATTCCGTTTTTAAACAAAACAATCTTTTGTAACCTTGATAATTTAGGTTATAATAATTAATAACTTGTAAACAAAATGGATGAACTTCCAACAGAAACGTTTAACAGATTTATTAAAACTGAACACAGAATAAATTAATGAGTTAATTGACCGCTGTAAGCGAGATGAAATATACAGTCTCCAGACGTGGTCTATTTACTTTCTACCCCATGCAAGACTTCATTTACAAGGGCGATAACTCTTAACTTTCCGAAATGATGCAAGGGAAGTAAATCGTTTTCGTTAGCTGTCCTAACACATTTAGCCTGAAAATCAATATTGAAAATCTGTGCCTAAATAACATCTGGCAGAAGAGTTGTTACACACCTCTTAGTAGATGCAGGCTCCTCAGTGCATTATCCTGGATGCTGGCAGCATAAATTGGAATCTGCTGAGAAGTCTGCAGTAACCCATCCGGTGAAATAGCTTAATTCAAAAAGGAAAGAGAAGAACACAAGATGGCTGGTGGACACTTCTGGATCCCAATCAGAGAATTTGCAGGTGAATGAACTTTTGGCATTCTCAAAGTCACCACCGTAGAATGCTCCAGTCTTCTGTTCTACCCACTACTATCCCTTCTACTAATAAAGCAAACTGATATGAAAGTTGTGGCCTTAACTACATATCGATGATTGGCCAACGACACAGCACTCCAATTCCAATGCAAATTAGTACAGCAACAGTTTGGTTTCTCTGCTTTATGGCATATCGACCCTTTCTAGGTTATTTAATGCCAAACTATATTTATTGGAAACAATTCAATGTAAAAGATTCATTCAACACGAATTGTTATTTTAGCTATTGTCGCCGATGATGACAAAGTATCTTCTCCAAACTGCCAATTATTGGAGGGGACATAACTCTAGATGAGAATAGTAATTAATTGATTAACAGACATAGTCCAACTCCAAGGGAGTATATTACTGTTCCTCCTGTCTATCTGACTTTTGCAGTGTATAACTATAACTTTTTCAGTCTGTGTAACTCATACTTTTGAAATCGATAATTATTACTTCTACAGTGTATAACTGCAATTTTTCTACCAAAAATAAGCAATTGTTTTAACGTTTGAATGTAAAAACGTTCTATGTATTGAATCTTCGTTTCTTTTTTTTTATGTGTTAATCCTAAATTAAGGCGGGGCCCACAGTTCTATGTATTGAATGTATTAAATTAAAAGTTTTCTTTTAGATGTCTCTGTCAGTCATTTGTAAGTTTGAAATAGTATTTTCGTCATTTTGTAACATTTAATTTTGAATTAGTTTTTCTATTTTTAGATTCGTCCATGTATTTCAATAAGAGATTCTGTTCATTTGCCGGTTTGTCACACTTTAATTCAAAATAGCATTCTTATTGCTGAATGCACAGGTTGAATGAATGCACCCTAAGAATATATCTTGTTTTCTGTGCACTATTGTGACATGTCAGTAACAAGAACATGACCAAAACAACTGGCAGTAAAGTGGAATGCAGGGATAGTTAGATTCATGCCTTTTAACTTTTTTGAAGTGTTACTGCTTTCAATCAAGTGAATGGTCTATAATGTATATGTGTGCAGTGTCATGATGTATAAAAGTTAAATCTGGCTAATGTGAGTCTTAAAGACAGACTTAGATCTGATGACCTCAGAGGAAGATTAAATCTGGACAACATTGGGAGATGTGTGCAGAACAGGGGACTTTGATGGCTTGATCACATTGAAAGAATGGATAAAAGTGATTGGGTTAGAAGAGTTGAGGTAGCAGGGTCAGTTGGGAGGAAGTGAGAAGGATGGATTTATAAAGAAAGATAGATGAATAAAAACCTGGCCAGAGATAGGTTAGTTCGAAAGTCAATTTCTAGAAGTCGTCCAACACTTGCCGACATGTAAAACAAATGTTAAACTGACTATGATAGTGATGAAGCAACAGTACTTTTTGTCTACATGTGCTGATTGTTTAAAAAATATCAGTTGTGCACATTTTGTTAATTTTCTTTCATTTTTAATCTTTTTTTCTTTTATTTAATTTTTGAAAAGGCAACCGGATTTTCTACAAATATCGAATTTGTAACTGGACAAGTGGTTACAGGTGGAGCACGGCCCTTCTACTCAGGTCAGTCCATGGCAACTTGCTGTCTTCTATTCTGTAGAACACAACTTCTACTCAGCTTTTATTCTATCGATTTTAGTAACATCTCATTCCTAGCTACTGTGGAACACGCTCACATATATAAAGTTTGAATGCCTACGAGACACCATCTTCGAGTGTCCTTGGTGTCTCTGTACAAGGGTTTGTCAGGACAATCTGACATGAGGATACTTCACCCTACAAGTAAACCCTGACCAAATATTCAAAATAACATAGTATTCAAAGCCAAAATAAGATCCCCTTGACATGGCTATACAAGGAATAGGGCACCTTCTCCTCGTGATGTTTTCTCAAGTAACAGTACTTAATTTAGATATACCACCAGACTAGATGAATTCTTGTCCTGGAATCCGGCAAGAGACCACAATAACGATAAACTATAACATAGTTAAGTGGTCATTTGGGGAAAGGAAAATTATCGCCCTTCACTGTTTTATTTACTTAACGTGTAAGGTAAATGAGAATCTTGATTGAACAGTCAGATATCTATGTATTTCATATTGAAATAAAGTGTTAGTCCAAGAAAGGAACCCCTTGATTTCTGAGAACTTACTTACTGAAGTAAAATCAAAACAAAAATATAATTTATAAGAAAATGATATCGTTTAGAATAAAATAAAATTGCTATTAACTTTTTCTTAATTTTTTCAAATTTAAACATAACATTTTTAAAACATGAATATTTATTAAAAAAACAATATGTACAAACAAGATTTAAACTTACAAATTTTTCTTTAATAAAGTTAAAAAGCAGTTTTGAAAAGATATTTATTTTAGAAAATAATTAAGAAAACTTTATTTAAAAATTTTCTGAAAAATCAATGGGATGAACTTTCCAATCTAGTGAACAACGTAGATAGAACGTCTGCCAGATGTGGCATGGAGATGCACACAAAAAAAGCTGATAACAAACAGATGTAAACCAATTTAAAAGAAGATCAGATTCAGCAGATAGGAACTAAATTTTAAAACTGATTATTTATGAGAAAGATAAGCCCATTTAAAGCCATGTCCGAATTAAAAGATTAAGCAAATATATAAAAAGCTCAGATCCTCCAGCCTAGACAGTTTGTCTAGTATATATATATATATATATATCTATATATATATATATATGTATATATATATGTATGTATATATATATATACTAATGTTTATTTGGAGAGTTTACCAAGATATTTCTTTCAAAAGAAGATTCATCACAACGAAAAAGATCTTTTATTCTATTATTTATTTATTTTGTAAAGTTATAGTTCCCTACATGTGTTTCGCTACCTAAGCAAGTTACTTGCTAAGCAGTTCATCAGGGGAGATACAAAACCTAAGATATTGACCTCAACAACTGACAATACCCCAGAGGGGATTGACCTAGTTGAAATCACTTAAGAAGAAAAAAAGGAAAATAAGTTCAAAAGACAGTTAAAAAAACTTGGTAACATGTGGTAGCTGTGATACGCCCCCATGAGAATTAAGTCCAATGCAATCCAATGGGGGGAAAAATAAGAAGGGGGATTCCCTCACATTTGACGGAAGACATACCCTTAGATTAATCTCAACATGGGTACACACCCTGAAAAAACCAAACCGTCTGCAGTGCAACACTTGAATAACTTCCAGAGCCTCAGATTGGCACATGCAACCTGCTATTATTCCATTGAAGGATCCAGCATCAACTTCTGTCGAGAGACATGATGCAATACAGAAAGCCGAGAAAAAAAACAAAAGATTAAAGCCGATTCAAATATCTTGGTAAACTCTCCAAATATACATATTAATGCTCTGTACCCTATAATCAGGGCTCATCGAGCTTGTTTTTATTGGCCTTGTTCCGGACTTTACTGAATATACACTATTCTCAGTGAATCATCAAACTCTTTATTTATATATATATATATATATATATATATATTAATTTTGAATAAATATTAAATTATTTTTACCTACATACGCTGGCGTTTCAAGCTTTCACGCTCATCAGTGTAGGGAATGATAATCTAAGATGGTCGCAAGATTCGAACCCAGTTACAGAATCACCCTAGACTCCGCAAGCAAGCGTCATATCAAATGGAAACGAGACATTATCACGTCAGGAAAGGGAATTTAAGTTCTATTTATGCGAAGGAGGCACATATAGGGACCCAAATTCTACTATGTATTAAATAGTTTTTAACGCTAATACATAGTTAAAGCAAAATAAATTCTTTTGGACTATTAACCTTTGAATGTTTATTTTTTATATTGGTTTTTAAAAAAATTTATCAAGTGAAAAACATTTCATAGGGATAATATAAAGTAGTATAAATGATATTTGGAAAAATATATTTTTTATTGAACAAAAATAAATTTTGTTGCAAATGGGATAATATTTTACATGTATAACAAAACACTACAATATATGCATCTAAATAATCATAATACACTCGAGAATCATAAAATAATTTTTACTTACCATTATAATTACCAGATTTAAAAGTTTAGCCTCTTGAATTAGGCAGATGACACGCCGATGACGCTCACCCGTGACATCGAAGATACTGTTTACCTATTTAGCGGGTGTGCTGATGCAACATCATACTAATACCTACTCACACTTGCCAACAGGCTTGTTGCAGATGTGAAACAAGTTGCAGTTTGACACATTTTCGTTGAATATTATATTAAATAGGCATTTTGTTGGAATGTGTCATATTTGAAACAAAAAACATTTCAGGGTTAAAAGAATTTCCAAAGCTATTGATAATGTTTAACCATTCGTTTATTTATTTATTTTTATTATCGCTCATGGCGTCCAATTTATTTGTTGAGAATTCATTATTTAGTATTAATGCAATATTTTCCATTTCTAAAAGAAGTTAAGATATTTCATAAAAAAATTGTGACTGACAGATAGACATACAGAGAAAATGCCCCTTATATTATGAGTGGATATAAACCAAATCTTTCAATTTTCAATGTCTGGAGATTCCCATAAAAATTGGCCCACTTGTTAACCCTCGTGAATAAATCAACAAATCCAGTTGAGTGCTTCACAGGTTCCTCAACTGGCTATTTTTGGCAGGCATCTGTCCGCATTACCTGCAACTAGTCAGTTTTGGGTCACCTCTTTTGGCTAAGATTAAAGTGTAGTATCTGTTCCCGTGGATACTGCACCCCATAGACTGGTATTGTCTTGGCCTTCGGGGCTTGATTTACGCCGGTCTATGGGTCTGTCCTGTGCAGTTCTAGGAGGTCCACCCTCCCAGGCTTTGCCTCCCCTCTTTGAGGAGGAATAAGTTTATTGCTTACCGCCTGAGGCGCCCCTACCAGGAGATGCCGACGGGGCTGCCCAGGCAATTTTTAAACCCCACTTTCCCGACCTTGGGTCACATCTTACTTGTGGGAGTAAGATAAAAACTGGCCTTGTGCCTAACTCCTGGAGAGGAGTAAATCAATACTCAATGTATAACCCAAACCTTTCTCATTTAAATATAGATACTTTTTAATTTGATATAGATATCTGTTCTCGAGTTAATTCCCTTTGTAGACCCTATTTGCAATCTTACCCATACCGTTTCTCCGGTTCATGACTGCATATACACGCATACTACTAATAATATTTTTGATCACTTGCATGACAATTTCCATATATCTGACCCCCCCCCCCCCCTCTATTTATTTGCTAGGGCCACAACTTGAGACTATCAGCAGTCCCCTTGAACATTCCATACCTTTCTACCCAGAGACTGTGGGCAGTCACCTTGAATTCTTCAAAACACCCCTAAAATGTTTAAGACCCCTTTAATTGTTGTCAGTTTCACTCAGGCAATTAAACCACCTATCACATATACTAACACCCCCCCCCCCCCCATCCTTCCCATCCCCCCGTTTTTTTGTCTCCTGATCCTTCATAAATAATACCCATACATCCCTAGTTTATTACTTATTGATTAATAATACCCATATGCCCCTAGTTTATTACTTATTGGTTTAGACTTAAAATAGTGTGGTATTTTACTGTAACAAAATTTTATTAATTTAGCTTTAGTTCCTTTTTTGAAAAGGGAGACAACCCTAAGAAAGTCTTCGGGAGAGTCACTGCCCTTGTTCAAAATACTTAGACACTGAAAATTGAACAATACGTTTGATATTTTTTGCCTAATTTTTTAAAATTAGGGCAATTTTAAACCACAGTCTATCTTTCCCATAAATAATCAGTTTAGACTGATAGTATAGTTAAGGGAAAAACCATTTGGAAAACTCAATTCGTAGATTGTAAACAGGTACTGTGGCTTATACTATCGTTGGGGGGGGGGGGGTCTAAACTGATAAGGTGCTTATCATAAATCTTTTTATTAGTTTCCATTTAAATTTTTATTGTGTTTGAAAGATAAAAGCCTAAAGTTAATCTCTAAAAGAAAAAAAATGTATTTTTACACGTGAAAAAAAAATCATAATGATGTTTTCACGGCAGCTAAAAAAAAAAAATTCACCTAAATTTGAATAAATTAATTGTAAATATCCCTTGAAAGATAAATATAGTTTTCTGGAACTGTTTTAAAGATAATTAGTAAATTCAAGTCTAAAGATACTGAAAAAAAATGTACCTACTTTTTACTAAAAATTGTTTAATTATCCAGAAAAGTGAGAGTTTAATAAAAAAAACAAAAAAAAAACAGTCTTCGGTCAAGAAGTAAACAAACTGCCTATCCATATGCAGAATTGTATGTAAGACAATAAATGCAATAATATTTCGTTTTATTATTTTAACTTTATATAGAAGAATGGTTTTGTAATAGTCCATAGAAATTGAAAACTCATTATACCTTAATTTCTTTATTTTTGAAGGTTATAAAAAAACTTCATTAATTTAAGTAACTCTATTTTGTTGTAATAAAAAAGGAAATGCTTATTTAATTAGAATATTTTTGAATGTACACAATAAAGGTTTTATCTAAAAAGGTTCATATTTAACTTGGTATTAGTTGTAAATTCAGTAATACTCTGAAATTATTGATGACGTCTGTTTACTAATGATTTTTCTTAGAATTTAAAATAAAACTTTTGTAAAATTTTGTTTTAGTACGAACTGCCTACTGCATCAATTTTATCAGTCTTTTTTTTTTTTTTTGATGAGTAAAAACTGTAGTCGAATTGTAAATTCTGAAACTGACGGGGTCGTTGATTTTCTGAAAATAAAATTTGGATGATGACGGGTAGTGGATGGGGTGAAAATCCCGTCTGTTTATTGCAGTACTGGACATCCATACGCCTTTAAATTAATCGTTAGTAGAAATTATTCAATTTTTTAAATTAATTTTTTCAGAATGGCCCAGTTTCTCAATTTTTTTCAATTTTTTGTTTTAATTTTCAAGATTAGAAAAGAAATTTCTTACGCTGATTGCGCAAATGGAAAATATTAAAATATCGAGTTGTAAAATTTCATGTAAACTGTTATCATTAAAATCACATAAAATATTTTTTGCAATCGTATTATTTTTTGGGTGAAAATATTGAATAAACAATGCTTTATTCAATGATAATAGTGTTAATTCGAGAAATTAATTTTTCTTAGAGTTATATTAATTTTATTAACATCAAATTTAGGGCATTTTTTCATAATATATATAACTTTAGTAAAGGTGTTTTTTGTTTACACAAAATAATACATTTTCACTAAGATTTAAAAATAATCGGTTCATTATATTCCGTGGTCGTTAATTAATAAATACTGAAAATTTCATTAATATTAGTTGATTTTTTGAATTTTAGTAAATTTCTAAGTGGAGGTAGGGGTCAAAATGGTTTTACATTTTGGGGATCGGCCATTCATTTTGCACATACCTAGTAACATGTAAAAATGTTTTGATGTTCCGAAACCGGAAATTTGGCGTTCATTTCCTAATCTCTTCAATAGGAAAGTTCTTTCAAAGGTGATTTAGATAGAAATATATAAACATATACACATACCTAACTTTATATAAATAGAGATATACACCTTATTGTGTGTTTTTTTTACTATGCAAAAAAAAAAAAGAATCTGGAAAAATTGTTTTGTACTAAACTAGTCTGTGGTGCCAAAAATGTTAGGAACCGCTAGTCTGTTTTAAAGTTTTGGCTTCTCACCAAATAAAAATCAATAAAGATGCTTGTCTGAAAAAGTATCCATTTAATAAGAACTGTATTTTCTTTCAGAGACAATTTGTTAAAAGTAACTTTTCTGTTTTAATTGCAGCATCACTCTTGGAGGATTTGGCGTCGACCGATTCTATCTTGGTCTTTGGAAAGAAGGAATTGGTAAACTCTTCAGTTTTGGTGGACTCGGGGTGTGGACGATTGTCGACGTTATTTTGATTGCCATCGGTTATATCGGACCTGCTGATGGGTCATTGTACATTTACTAATTTTAGTGGAGTCCTAAAACGGGGAAGTGTATAAAGGAGGAGAAATCGTCATCTGTCATTGTTTCAATTCTTCATTTATGCATGCCGTGTTGGACAGCATTGAATTTTCATAATTTCTCATTTGAATCATTATTTTGAAGTTCTTCTTTATTAAGAAGCACCTCGTAATATTTTCCACGCATTGGATTATTACAACTTCTTTTTGGACTTCTCTTTAGAGATTCTTCACAGATCGGTATTTTTGATCTCTTGCTGTATAATCTGTCTTAAGGAGTGAAGATGTTCTCTTGACCTCTTTCGGGAGATTGAAGAAGGAAACGACGGCAGTTTAAACTGTAAACAAGATTGTTTTTATTTAACTAAATGGAGCATATACAACATAATCACGGTGACACACCAGTTCTCGTTAGATCAGCAAAGTTAAGTGATATTGAGTCTGGTCAGTACTGGATGGGTAACCGTTTGGGAATACCAGGCGCAGTATATGAAAGGACGACAACAC
The DNA here is from genome assembly GCA_963556195.1 of Sepiola atlantica. Lineage (NCBI taxonomy): Eukaryota > Metazoa > Mollusca > Cephalopoda > Sepiida > Sepiolidae > Sepiola > Sepiola atlantica. The sequence continues at coordinate 69,253,761 of OY744527.1, read as the reverse complement.
TTACCTTCAAAGACTAACATTGCCAAAATTATCTCCCCTGATCGGGATATATATATATATATATATATATATATATATATATATATACAATAATATTTTTTAAATAAATATTAAATATTTAAAATATTTAAAATATATATATATACATATTATGGGAACTGCTTGTGAATTCAATTTGGTGCTTGTACACAGTTTCGGCCAGACGGGAAAATTATTTATGTGTGAAAATAATATTATGTACTTACTCATTGGTATTTTATTGTTCAATGTTGAAAAAATTAGGAAAAATTATCCAGTAGAACTTTAATAACAAATATTTTTACATTTTCCGTATCGTACAAATCACTTCGATGACTATGCCTCCATTTGCTACTGTTCGACAGAAGTCAAGGGCAGATAATTTACAAGGACAGGTAATACTCATTTAAAAAACAAAAAAAATAAAAAACAAGTACATTGATAAAAAAACAATTTATTGTAATGACTATATTTAATGTGAAAGTAAATAAAATTAAAGTAATTAAATTAAACTGGGTATCTTTCCGTAATTTCATGGAAGAGACCGCCTAGCTTGTTGATTATCTGCCCTTGACTTGTCGAACGGTAGCAAATGGAGGCATAGTCATCAAAGTGATTTGTACGATACGGAAAATGTAAAAATATTTATTAAAGTTCTACTGGATAATTTTTCCTAATTTTTTCAACATTGAACAATAAAATACCACTGAGTAAGTACATAATATTGTTTTCACACGCAAATAATTTTTCCGTCTGGCCGAAACTGTGTACAAGCACTTTCAATTTCCCTTAGAAATTTTTTCCCGTAATTCACAAGCAGGTGAGGAAGGAAGCTGGTTCAACCCGCCCAGGATGAATATTGCACCAATTTAATAAATAAACTAAATAGAGCGCCATTGTTAACTAGAAGTTGCTGCTCGACTATCCAGGATGAAATGGTGGGCGCTAAGTCGAGCACCTTCTATTTCTCACGATCTTACATGACATGCGGCTTAGCTAACATTCAGGCAGCAAATGAATTTAACTTCAATCTTCAAATATCTCCTACATTATGTGGTTAAGCTAAACAATCAACTGTCTAATTTTCATATGGTGTTCTATCTGACCATACGGTTCATCCCCTGTTAATAATTCAGGAGAAACAATTGTCGAGAACTATCTGTACATTTCACATAAAAAGTATATTATTTCTAAGAAATATGTAACATTCTATTGGATGCTCCATTTTCATGACCTTGTATTTGATTGACAGGATTTTCATAATATGATTAGAAATTTAGATTTTACAGGAATTACAATTGAATGAATGAATAAAGTATTGTACGTTATTAGCAGAGTTATTCGGTTGAGTATCCTCATCGTTTTGTCTTAGAAATTCTTTCACTGCTCAATGAAACATAGCTAGGGTGTTTTTCAATCCCCACGGTGCGTCCATTTTTTCAGCAGAATCAGCTTGTCGAATTTCTGTAGTCGTAGCGGTGATGAGGTTTCCATCTTCTCTTCTCTCTGTCGTTATTTTCTTTTTCTTCTTCTCAATAACATATTTCAGAAACGTTATTAATAATGAAACATCAACAAATGAAATTTGGTTTAAAAAAAATCTCTTTGAGATTTTATTCTTTCTTCATAGAATGCATGTATACACATCCCCCCCCCACCCCACCCCAACCCCAACCCCAACTTCCCTGGGAAGGGGCAGACAGCAACTATCCAAACCTACGACTCTGTTTGCTTGTTCAGTTGAAAGAGAAAAATCTCCCCATCTCATTTGCTACATAAGACTGACGGCTTCCTGTTTCTGTGATATCACTGCAGGGACATGTAGCCTTTCTTGAATACTAATTGGAAAATTCCACTCTATCTAATTTTTAACCTTATGTGGAAATTTACCCTTGTAACTCTACCTTTACACATCTGTTCCTTATTTGCTATACTCAATTCTGGTGACAAAAATAATGACGATTACTAATAAAATCCGGTTCATTTTAGTAAATAGTCTCCCAAGAAAATCTAGAAAGATCTTCTTTCACCTAACATTCATCCTATGATGAGTGTCGTTAGAATTGAACAATTCTACATTTGGTGAAATCCTTAAATATTTATTATCTTCCTTTATTCCAACCAAATCAGTAAACTGAGGAAGGAGACGGAAGGAGAGTAGAAGGAATGAAAAATAAAAGAAAGAATCAATGAGATGAGGGAAAGTAAATGGGGGGGGGGGGAGAAGAGTAAAGAGTGGGAGGTGTAAGTGGTGATAAAAAAATATGAGAATTGATCTGATAACAGGTCAATGTTTTGACCCTTTATTAAGTAGCAAACGACTTTTTTTTTCTTTTGAAAACCAAAGAAAAAGAATATCAATAAAGAAAATTAAAAAAAAAAAAAAAAAAAAAAAATGGCAGTTACAAAATAAATAAAAATTGTAACAAAGAAAATCATTAGATCATTATGAATTATTGAATATATATTCTAGGCAACTTGTAAGCACATTTTTTATCCTTTTTTTATTTTTTTTTTTAGAGGTATCCCCCCCCCCCCCCGCATTAAAATAAGTGAGATACGATTTCCTACTAAATAAATAACGTTTTGTTACTTAAGTTGTCAAAAATAAATTATGTTTCGCCACTTATGGGATGGATAGAGTACACACGTATCTCACATATCAAAGTATGAAAATGTGTAGCTGAAAATGATATACATTTTGTTTATATTCGTCTTGATGTAGGTATTCTTCTCGTTTTTTATTAGATGAAGCATTAATTGTAAAAATAGAAAGGGTTGATATGCCGCAAACCAAACCTTATCAGTTATAATCAATTTTCTTAGATTCAGTTGATTTTTATCACAAATCCTTGGCTTTTTGTTGATTTTAAATTCCCTCTGAACGTTTCTTCATTTCTGTTTTGTGTTTCATATGAAAAGCCATATAATAAGTTCTGAAGAGTTGCAATTGAAGCTAAGCTGAAATACTCATTAAAACCGATAATGTCTTGACTCTGTTTTCTCCCAGAAAATTTGTGAATATGATCAAACCTGTTTGAATGTTGGAATCAATTGTATTTTAAAATCTTAAACTGTTGTAAGAAGTTTATTTAAATAAAAAAAATTTAAAATTTGTACACAAAAACAAAAACTCTTTTTGTATTAAAAATACTGTGAAATTTAATAAATTGTGGACTTGCTTTCTGTTGATTTTAATTGGTGACTCAATTTATTTTCTCAAATTTTGACTCATTTATTAGTGAACAGAACAATCTGTTGGGAGAAGAAAGTTCAGTTTTGTTGTGCATTTCATTTTGATGGTTGATTGGTCTGCCACACTCCAGTTTGGGAGGTTACTCTGCAACATAATCCTCTTTAATTCTCAGCCTGGGTAGCATAAGTGTATCGACGGACAGAGGATTTGGCTGTGCTCCCGGGGCCGTAAGTGCTTGGTCTCTGATGGTGGAATCACAATTGACTATTTCTTTCGACCTCACTCTGGAACACCATGGTTTGAGACTTTGTGCAGGCCAGGAAAAAAGCCGGCTCAACCTGATAAGGATGAACGTCATTGCAAGTGCAAGTTAGATGTATCTAAGTATCTTATAGACGTTGTTGTCGATCATGCTTAAGTTTAAATGGACATTTCTTAAGAAAAAGCTCTATTATCAAATACTCGTATGTTAATATTTTCCACTTGATCATCTCTAAATGGCCCCTATTTACTTGTTTTCCCATGAGGGCAGAGTTAGCCACATAAATATCGTCTCAGTCTAAAAGGATTTCTCCTTTACTGACCAAGGACAGAAAAGATAAAGTGTAGTATCAGAACAGATACTACACTTTGCTCCTAGCTCAAAATAAATCAGGTGTTTTATTTAATTTGAGTCATTTCCCTTGAATATTTTACAAATTTATTTTCTCATGTTTTTTTCCGAGATAACGAGTCATCTGTCTGTCGATTGAGACAGGCAAATCGTGAAACAGAAATTCAGTCTGTTTAGTTTAAGGTGGCAACTTATCATATCAAGGGAGATAACTTTTTTTTACCTTAAATTACGGGATTTTTTTTTTTTGTTCCGCAACAATTCATTTTAACAAGGATTTTTCGTAGTTCTTTTACTGTAATGTTGTTGTTGATTTGAGGGAGATAACTTTTTATGCAAACAATCGAAGATTTGTTTAATAATTTATTAAATGTTTTTAAATTTACGATTTTTGTTGACCCGGCTCTCTTTTAAGATGTTTAAAAATAATTTAAATGTTTTTAATTCTCAAAGATTAAGTATGACAAATTTACGATTAAATAAAATAAAAAAATAAAAAACTTTTTCATTTTTAAATCACTGTGGACACACGATCAGAGAAAAATTGAACATTGTTTCTTGACATTTTTTTTGGTCCCCCGATTTATAAAATCAGGACTCATGTTTTGAGGCACGTCCGTCCATCCGTCCGTTCGTCCGTCCATCCGTCCGTCCATCCGTCCGTCCGTATTTTTCTCCGCAACTATCCATTGAATTTCTCTGAAATTTTGCATGAAGTTGTAACTTTGGTCAGGTTAGAAAGTGACATTCTCCGATTTTTGTAAAAACAAATCTGGTTAGCCCCCAATGACATTTTTTGCCCCATAACTTTTCATCCATCCATTCAATTTCTCTGAAACTTGGCCAAAATGTGGAGGCAATTGTTCCTAATAGAAAATAAGTATCGCTGACCTTGGAAAAAAATCAGGTTCGCGCCCCCAGGGGGTCAAAAGCCCCCAAAATGGCAAAAAATGACCCTTTTCTCCCATAACGTTTGATTCATCCATTCAATTTTTCTGAAACTTGGCCAAAATGTAGAGGCAATTGTTCTGGATATAAAATGAGCATCCTTGACCTCAGAAAAATTCTGGTTCGCGCCCCCAGGTGGTCAAAGGGGGGGGGGGTCAAAAATTGCCCAAATTTATTGCAGTTTACACTCGCCACATCGAGTCACATACAAAGGGGGACCACGCATGCGCGGCTTGTTAAACATTGTTTCGTTCTCAGTTTTTTTGTTAATTGATTAACATGTTTAAAATATTTTTGGTAAATTTCTACTATCACACAAATCAGATTCTTATTTTATTTTATTTATTGATTTTATTTTTATCATGTAAATAGCATGAAAAATATCCGCAAGTAGAAGGAATAAAAAATAAATTTAGATTTTAGAGTGGAGTATCACTTTCCTTTATAAATTTAACGTAAAACGAGCACTCATTTCCTGGCTAGTTAGCGGTGGAGGGAGACGTGTAACCATTTTTTTCCCCAATGTTTTGGAGGGAAATTAGAATTTGTGAGAAATCGTGTAGGTTCTTGGGTTAACTAAGCTTATATTAGGGGGGGATTTTTTTTTTTTACAAATATTACAAACTAGCAGGACCCGTGTCCCGGCGTTGCCCGGGGAAATATAACAGCCTGATTTTAATTTTTAAGTTAAATAAATAGATTCAGAAAATAAATCATTTCACTGGAAGTAATGTAAGTAATTAAAATAGGATTGATAGACCAACCACTGCCAATGATTGTCCTTGGGACTTGTTAATTGTCATGGCAAAACACAATTTAACTGGGAACTGAAGCCTTTTAAATTCTATTGCAGAATCCGACGGAATAATGGGTATTCTGGGAAGGAATGTCAGTTTGCTCCTTGCCACACCAGTTAGTATTACAGCTTCTATCACATGAGGTTTCATGCGTTTAACACACAGTCTCGTTCCATTACATAGCCTTGGAACATCAAGATTCCGGAGTAACATAATTGGGCATCCAGCTTTCAGCTTTAATTTGTGTGTTGGCATACCAAGCAATTCTAATGAATTTAAAAATTCTGTAGGGTATTGTACAGCCTGGTCGTCATCGAGAGTAGAATCCACAGAAGTGAAAGTTTGTTTATCACCTGGAATTTCATCAAGCAGTTGTTGATTGATGACATGTACCATGTCATTTTCAGTAGCTAGAATTGCTCTCTCCGTTAGCCGTTCAGGATGCACATAGTTTTCGGCTATATTTGGATAAACTTTGCTACTAAGTTCTGTGAGTGATGAAACAATTGAGCCAATACCTGGAGTAATAACAATCTTGCCATTGTTGGTTGTTGCAAGCTTGCCATCACCTATTTTTAGGAGTAGGGAGGCAAACTCACCAGCCATTGGGTCACTATTGAGATGTACACGCATGTTTGTAAATAACGTTACAGTCTTAATGTACTTCCACAAATATGACAATTTAATGCAAGCATTAAGCTTGTCAGCGTGACTTCCACGTGGAACAATAGGAAGCGTTTGTCGGAAGTCACCTGATAATAAAAGTGTTATGCCACCCATAACAACATCACGTTTCTTGAGATCACGCAATGTTTTATCTAGAGCATCGAACGCTTGTTTATGTGCCATTGTACATTCATCCCATACGATCAAGGAACAATTCTGTAAAACTTTAGCTGGATCTGATCCTCTTTCTATTTGACAAATTGGATCAGCATCTTTTGTTAAGGATAATGGCAACTTAAATGTGGAGTGAGCTGTTATACCACCAGGAAGAATAGTGGTTGCAATGGCAGATAATGTGACTGCCACAGGTATTTTGCCTTCTGACCTAACTTTAGCAAGAATTAACTTGGTAACAAATGTCTTTCCTGTACCTCTGGGTGCATCAAGGAATATCAGGCCACCTTGCTGATCTTCTACAGTATTAACTATAGTACGAAAAATATGAATTTTCTCATTATTTAGTTCGATTTAGATCGATTAGGTGAGGTAAGACCCAATTTTGTCAGTGTTTTACCATTCATCCTATAAGTCATAGCTTCTATATGTACTAAAGCCATATTGAAGATGTCGTCTGAAAGTGTTATATCAACTTCAGGCTGTTGATTGCATTTCCTAAGAATGAAATCTTCAGTAAAAGCTTCTTCAAGTAGTCCATGTGCACTACATGCATCCCTGAATGTAGTCATAACTTGACCATTGATCGTTTTTAGGTCATTAAAGCTCTGTGTACCTCTAACATTGTGTAGAAGCAGTCTCAAACAGAAGCAGTGAAATTGATTTGGATGCACGGTGCATACCCTGCCCAAAACTTCTGTTTTTTTAACGCACGGATAGCCTGGAACTGGCTTACCCTGTAATCGTTGCTTGAAGACCATAGTTTTTGTGTCCCAGGTATAATAAAGTGGAACTTCTGAGTACAAAAGTGTACATGCAAAAAAATCTGTTTGACACAATTTGAAGAAAGCTGTTAGAGTGGTTGAAGTTGGATTTGCAACTCTATTCTAGATGAACTGATAGGTGAATAACTGGGGGATGATATACATGTATATGAAAGTTAAGTATTCTCCAAATGGTTTCATTGGTTGATATGTAACGTTCCGTTTCGTACTCTTAACTTCAGCATGAGCATTACTTTCAATTGTGAAGGTATCTTGATCACTACCTTTATTTACATATTTACAAATGTATTTTATTGATTTCACGCTGTTGCAATATTCAACATTGATATGTGAATCAAAAATCTTACAAAGCAGTTTATTATGTGGTTCAATGCATCGGTTGTCTACAGGAACTGTTATGTTGCCAGGTAGGGTAACTGTCGTCTCAAAACCTCCAGCTAAAGGAGATAGTTGTCGATATTGTGGGTAGCCATTTGTATCCGATTGAGTTTCACTCAAGAAGTGTCTGGGATATCTCTTACTGCAGTGTCCATCTTTGAGACAGAGTGAACATCTGTTTATGTTTCCACATGGTCCATGAATCATATGGTGCCTAATGATATCATGGAAAAGATGCCACTGGATCCGGAATTTCCACACTGATAACTGAATCTATGTCAGAGGATCTCAATTTTTGTTGCACCTCCATTATGCTCCATCGCCATCTGAAATTGTTGGATATATACGTTTTCTCTGTGAAGCATGCTTTGCAATGCAAGAACAATATCTAATTTAGTGTTTGAGAAAGAGTTATATCTAATCGGCCCATACATTTGCTCGCCAGAAGGTGAATCGTAACATAAAACGGGCAGCACTTTTCACGGCCACCATCGTCCGCCACCAGGCATTTGGCTCATGTGACTCAATCGCAGTCATTTAAAAATAGAGAATAGTGTTTATTATTATAAATAATCATATAATAGGGAATTCCCCCCGCCCCCCTCCAAATACATGTTTTTTTTATTTCGGTTTAGTTTTATTTGTTTTACTTTTCGAAATAGTAGAAGTAACGTTGATGGATTTTCCGCACATTCCTGAGTCTTCTGTCGATTTAAATATATTGTACAATTCGGTGTTTTATGCCCCCCTCTCTCGGATACAATATTTTTCTTTTCGGTTTATTTATATTTTGTTACTTTTCAAAACAGATCCACCACATCAAGCTATCAATCCCGCCACACCCCACTGCTAGGCATTTGACTCATGTCACTCAATAGCAGTCAATTAAAAAAATAGCGAATAGTCTTCCTTATTGAAAATAATCATATAATCGTCATTTTATTTCTCCCCGACCATCCGAATACAATTTGTAATGCTCTGCAGGTTACATTAATTATGTGTGTTTCAGTGGTGTTCATTTTCCATTTGTCTTTTCAGCCAAAGAAAATGGAATTTCTATACAAAGATAATGTGGGGTGGGGTGATTTTAATGGGGCTCTGTAGGCCTCTTTAATTAATCGCTGAGATTTCAATTCCCCCCCCCCCCCCAACATTGGATTAAAAAAAAATGTATCTATTCTGTTTTTTTTTTCCGAACGTATTATGTTGGGTCAAATTCTGTAGAAGTAAAGTTTTTTGTTTTTCTTTTAGTAAGTAAAAACGTAATTGTTTTATCTCATTTTTTATAGTTGAAATTTTTCATGTTTGTTATTATGTAATCGCTGTCCTTTAAGTGTAATAATGAGAAAAACGTAAAGGGAAAATGTATCTTTTCTGTTTGTTTATGTTTTATTTATTTTATCAAAGTATTTAACGGTTAGGGAAGTTTTCCCAAAGAAGCAATTGTTATTGTATTTTAGTTAGTAATAATTTATAAAAATAATATAATTTTTTTTTATTGTACGAATTAAAAGTTTCTCAAAATATTCAACAGTTATTTTTGGAAATGAACAGTTATCATTTAAATGAATAGACATTAAAAGAATGGGAAGAATCCGTGCGAAGCAAGAATTAGGGAATGTAATCGGCTATTCTGTAACCGTGTTTTTTTCTTAACGTAATCAGTTGTTTTTTTTTTTTCGTAAAGTATTACGGTGGGTCAAAATCTGTAGAAGTAACTGTATTTGTTTTGTTTTAGTAAGGAAAACGTAATTTATTTTAGTAATAATTTATAAAAATAATATTTTTCTTTTTTTTTATTGTACGAATTAAAAGTTTCTCAAAATAGTCAACAGTTATTGTTGGAAATGAACAGTTATCATTTAAATGAATAGACATTAAAAGAATGGGAAGAATCCGTGCGAAGCAAGAATTAGGGAATGTAATCGGCTAATCTGTAACCCTGTTTTTTTTCTTAACGTAAGAAGTTGGGTTTTTTTTTTCGTAAAGTATTACGGTGGGTCAAAATCTGTAGAAGTAACTGTATTTGTTATGTTTTAGTAAGGAAAACGTAATTTTTTTTAGATGAAATGTAATGTATTTGTTATTATGTAATTTGTGCCGTTTATGTAAACTAATGTGAAAAACGTAAAGAATAAATGTATGTAATCAGGTTGTTTATGTTTTGTTTATTTTCTCTAAGTATTGAACGGTGTGGGAAGTTATCCCCAAAAAGCAATTGTTATTGTATTTTATTTAATAATAATTTATAAAAGTAATATTTGTTTATTTATTGTATGAATTACAAATTTCTCAGAACAGTTATTTTATAAATGTTAAGGTATAATGTAAATGAATAGCCATTAAAAGAATGGGGAAAATCCGTGTGAGGTAAGAATTAGGGAATGTTAATCGGTTAATCTGTAACAGTTTGTTTTTTATTAACGTATTCCGTTGGTTCAAATTGTGTAGAAGTTTGTTTTTTAAAAGTAAGTAAAACGTAATGTTGTTTATGGTAGATGTGTAATGTAAATAGCAGAACAGGAACGGCGTATTACCTGAAGTAGTCGTAGGTCGGTAAGGGAAATCGGCATAACTGTTTTAGCGTAGTGAATGTAACAGGCGTTTCGTGAACTGTATACGCTGTTCGAGGATGAGAGTATGAGATTGTGTAATAGTATTTAACGGAAGTGACGTAGGCACATGTATTGAAGGGAGCGTTTGTTATATTTTCTGTGCAACGTATGCTACTGTGTTGTAATGTGAAGACGGACCTAACATAAATAATAAGGTGTAGAATGTGTAAAGTATCCGTTGTGTATTTGTACCCGGTGTCGACTGGTAGGGTGGGAGGAGTAAAATGTTAGAGAAAAATGTTCTTGCTACTACCTGTATGGTGTCTGTTTTGGGGAGAGTGACTGATGGAGGAACGAAAGTAACAATTTGCCCGTGGTGGATGTAAGACTCTAGAGTTTGCTAAGAACACGCTCGAGCGAATAAGCTTGATGTTGTAGCGATTGTAGTAACGTATTGAGTTCGAGTTTATTTTCCTATTCGACGCGAAGGTACAGGGGAAAAAACGTCTTTACTTTATATATAAGATAATATGCGGAAACAATATTTAATGTTTTAGCGGACAATAAAAAAATAGTTGAGAAACTATTTTTCTTTGGGGGGGGGGATGGCATAATTTTTTTACTTAATTTAGTTTTTCACTATATTGTTTCCGCACATTATTTGTAATATTAAATAAATAAAAATAAATAAAAAATGAAGGGGCTGTTTTTTTTCTTTTTTTTTTTTTTTTTCTCTCTCTGAAAAAACTTTAAATTTTGAGATTTTCTTGTGGGGGTGGACAGGAATAGATATACTGGAGGTATATCTAAACTAACCCTAACCTAACCCTAAAAAGAAGTAGAAGGAAGCGATGTAGCTGAACGTGAAGATTGTTTTTTTTTTCTTCTGTAACCAGATACAATTCAGAAATTTGTTTTAAAATATTTTTGCAAGAAAAATTAAAAAAACAAAAAACAAAACACACACACACGTTTCCATTTACCGCTAACTGGCCGGTAAGTGGGTGCTCATTTTACGTTAAATTTATATATGAACGTGATACACCACTCTAAAATCTAAAATAATATATTTTTAAAATTCTTTTTTTGCGGATATTTTTTCAAGCTTTTTATATGTAATCGCCCCAAAAAGTAGAATCTAATATTTTTTTTTAGGTAAATTACGATGGGTGTGATAGTAAAAAATACCATATTTAATAATAAAAAAAAAAATAAGTTGAATTTTAAAATAAAAAAAAGAAAGTTATCTCCCTCAGATCATCAACAGCAATGAAATTGCGCCACAATTAATTTATTTACAAAAACAAAGATTTTTTAAAGATTTTTTTTATGTTAAGAAACGGTCTAAGGGATTGTCCTGTGCAGTTCTAGGAGGTCCAACTTCCCAGGCTTTGCCTTCTCAACCTTTGAGAAGGGGGTTAGTTTATTGCTAATCGCCTGAGGCACCCCTTCCGGGGAATGCCGACGGGGCTGTCCAGACATTTTTTTTGTAGGCCAGAATACTCATCTTTTCGGGCGCTGGCTTTCCAATCCCACTTTCCGACCTTGTGTCATATCTTACCTCTGTGGGAGGAAGTATATATATATATGTTGAAATATTGACAGTGTGCTTATATTAATGTGTGTGTGTGTGTTTATCAAGCTGCTGCTGTTGACTGCTGATTTGGAGTATCAGGAGAAGCTATTTCCGCCCACTGTGTATTTTGTTATTCCCGCCAATATTGTTTTTCTTTTGTATTCAGTTTCTGTAATATATTTGATCATCGCACACATGTATATTTTTATGTCCTCCATTTGTATAATTCATCGTTTCATTTCTCGCTTTCCAATCATTCTAAAATTAATGAATCATTATTCAACTAACCTCAACTCAACAGGTTATGGGACCAGCGGAAACAGACTTTATTTAAATAGAAATGAAGAGAATTTCCAACTCTGGCAAATTACATTTTTATCGTCTGCAGAAGCTATCATACATCATAAAGTCAGACATAGATGTTGACGTAGACACTTTGTACCAAGAGAAGAACGTCAAAGTATTTGCGTTAATGGTGCAGTTTTTTGACGACAAAAGCTTGTCATTGATAATTTGACGGAAAACAAGCGATGGGAATATTAAGAGACCATTACGTTGAAAATAGTAAATCCAGAATTATCGCGTTATACACAGAGCTGACAACATTGAAAATGAAGTCACATGAAACCGTCACGGATTACATAATAAGGGTTGAAAATGCGACATCATCTCTGAAAACAGAAATAATAACGGACAGCTTAATAATGACGGATTGCAATGATTTTAAAGGGATTACCAGAAGACTTTAAAGCTTTTTCCACGGTAATTACTCAACGGAAATGAGAGTTAAAATTCAGCGATTTAAAATCTTCACTTAGAAGCTACGAGGAGACAGAAAAATGTCAAGAGAGACAAACACGTGATGATCACATGATGAGGATATCCGTACAATCTAAAAACGAAAGAGTTGAACGATGTTATAACTGCGGAAAATCAGGGCATAAAAGCTTTGAATGCAGAAATAAACACACGTCTATATTTAAAAGACGATGGTGTGAAAATTGCAAAGCTGGAACTCACAACACGGATGATTGTAGAAAAGGGAATAACTCAGCTAAATTGCTGAAAGACACAAGTGAGACCAACCCATTTTCATTTGCAGTAAGTAATACTGAAAACCTTTATAAAATGAACATGTTTGATTTGCTTGTAGACTGTGGGGCTACCGCCCACATAATTACGGATAAATCTAAATTTATTCGAACAGATAAAAATTTGATAAAGCAAAACATACTATTGAATTAGCTGATGGAAGTCGTAGTACCGGCATAGTCCACGCTAAAGAAATTTACCTCAGAGACGACAATAATAATAAACGTAAAGTAATTTTACGAAATGCATAATATGTTCCATCTTACAGACAAAATATTTACTCGGTACAATCAGCAACAGAAGATGGCGGTTCGATCTATTTTTCAAAGAATCGCACCAAATTGAAGACCCCGGATGGAAGCACGTGTAACATTAATAAGCTAGGGAAACTGTATTAAAACCGAACAAACGCATTCACTGAAGGGATGGCATGATATTTTCGGAAACTGTAATAAAGAAGATATTTTGAATTTAGAACGAGCTGTTAAACGCATGAAAATAAGTAATAAAAATAAATTTGATTGTGATGTATGTGCAAAAGGAAAAATATGCCAATATAAAAATAGAAAAGCAGACAAAAAGGCAAACAAAAGACTTGATTTAATCCATTGCGATTTAGCAGGTCAAATTGAACCAACTTCAATAAACGAATCGAAATATGTAATAACATTTGTCGATGATTACTCAGGACTTATTAACATTTATAAATCGCATGCAGCAGATGCCACACAAAGACATTTGGTTGATATAGCACCCTACGGATCAGTCAAGAGACAAAGAACAGATAACGGAACGGAATTTACTTACAAAAAATAAAATAAGACAAGAATTTTCGGCGTCTTATTCTTCACATCAAATCGGTACCGCTGAGAGGTCATGGAGATCACTTTTCGAAATGGCGAGATGTTTGTTAATACAAGCAAAGTTACTAAAGATTTATGGAACTATGCGACTAAAGCATCAGCCTACATAAGGAGTAGATGTTTTAACAGAAGAATTGGGAAAACTTCTTTTGAAATGTTCACAAACCAAAAAGCTGATATAAGTAATATGCATACTTTTGGCACGCTTTGCTTACATTCAAAATAAAACAAAATTAGATCCAAGAAGTTAACAAGGAATTTTCGTTGGATACGATATTGGAAGTCCAGCCTACCTCATTTACTTTCCAGAGAATAAACAACTCAACCAGAAGAATATAATACAGAAGAAACACCAAATGTAGATGAAAAATATGAAGCATCAAATACAGATGAAAAATATGAAGCATCAAATACAGATGAAAAATATGAAGCATCAAATACAGATGAAAAATATGAAGCATCAAATACAGATGAAAAATAAGAAACACCAAATGTAGATGAAAAATATGAAGCATCAAATGCAGATGAAAAATATGAAGCATCAAATACAGATGAAAAATATGAAACATCAAATGCAGATGAAAAATATGAAGCATCAAATGCAGATGAAAAATATAAAGCATCAAATACAGATGAAAAATATGAAGCATCAAATGCAGATGAAAAATATGAAGCATCAAATGCAGATGAAAAATATGAAGCATCAAATGCAGATGAAAAATATGAAGCATCAAATACAGATGAAAAATATGAAACATCAAATGCAGATGAAAAATATGAAGCATCAAATGCAGATGAAAAATATAAAGCATCAAATACAGATGAAAAATATGAAGCATCAAATGCAGATGAAAAATATGAAGCATCAAATGCAGATGAAAAATATGAAGCATCAAATGCAGATGAAAAATATGAAGCATCAAATACAGATGAAAAATATAAAGCATCAAATACAGATGAAAAATATGAAGCATCAAATGCAGATGAAAAATATGAAGCATCAAATGCAGATGAAAAATATGAAGCATCAAATACAGATGAAAAATATGAAGCATCAAATACAGATGAAAAATATGAAGCACCAAATACAGATGAAAAATATAAAGCATCAAATACAGATGAAAAATATGAAACACCAAATACAGATGAAAAATATGAAGCATCAAATACAGATGAAAAATATGAAACATCAAATACAGATGAAAATGAAACTGAGAAAAGATGTTCTCAACGAAAAATCAATAAACCTAAATATCTAAATGATTACGTGTTAGATCCTGACTATTCAGACATAGCAAATTGTTCTATCGACTATTGTTATAGAATAAAAGACATTCCTGAAACTTATGAAGAAGCAGTGACATCTACCGAAAAATTAAAATGGGAAAGAGCCATGAGTGAGGAAATAGATGGTCTTAAGGAAAACAATACTTACAAACTTACCCCTGTTCCTAAAGACAAGAAAATTATTAGAAGCAGATGGGTCTATGCAGTAAAGTTAGAACCGAACAATGAGGAACAGTTTAAAGCTAGATATGTAGCTAAAGAATTTTCCCAGATACAAAATAAAGATTATCAAGAAACATTTTCTCCTATCAGAATATTAATGAAAAATATGAAGCATTAAATACAGATGAAAAATATGAAACATCAAATACAGATGAAAAATATGAAGCATTAAATACAGATGAAAATGAAACTGAGAAAAGATGTTCTCAACGAAAGATCAATAAACCTAAATATCTAAATGATTACGTGTTAGATCCTGATAATTCAGACATAGCAAATTGTTCTAGGACTATTGTTATAGAATAAAAGACATTCCTGAAACTTATAGCTAAAGGATTTTCTCAGATACAAAATATAGATTATCAAGAAACATTTTCTTTTACAGCTAAGATCACATCTATCAGAATGTTGATGCAAATAGCAGTACAAAATGATTTAATTGTACATCAGATAGACTTTAAAACAGCATACCTAATGCTAATATTGATTGTGAAGTATTTACTGAACAGTCAAAAGGTTTTGTACGAACAAACAAAAATGGTGAGAAGCTTGTTTGTAAATTAAAAAAATCTTTATATTGACTGAAACAAAGTGGAAGAAATTGGAATAATTTGTTGCATACATTTTTAACAGACCAAAATTTCAAACAGCCATTAAATGATTATTGTGTGTATAGGAAAAATTATAATAATTAAAAAATAATTATAATAAAAACGTGGGTGGATGATCTAATCATCACAGCTTCAGATTTAGAAAGTATGAAAGATATAAAAAGTAACCTCGCCCAAAATTTTAAAATGAAAGATCTTGGTCACTTATCTTATTGCTTGGGAATAGAACTTAAATTTAATAATGGTATTATTAAAATGAGTCAAACAAAATACTTACAATGAGTTTTAAACAGATTTGGAATGAACGATTGTAACCCAAAAGTTATACCATGTGACCTAAGTGCTAATAAGAGTAGTACAGATTCAACAGAATTACCAAATAACAGATTACTCAGAGAAATAATTGGCAATTTAATTTACGCAATGACTTGCACGAGACCTGATTTCTGTTATGTAGTTACCATGCTGTCTCAATATTTGTCAAACCCCACAAATGCACGTTTGAATCTTAGTAGATTTGTTTAAAAATATATTAAAGGCACTCTTAATTATGATATAACCTTTAAGAAATCTGAAAATAATTTGAATTTAATTAGTATTTCTGGATATTGCTACCAATTAAATAACGATGGTCCATTGATATCATGGAAATCTAGAAAGCAGAAGGCTGTCGCTTTGTCAACATGTGAGCTGAATATATGGCTATGTGTAGTATAATGCAGGAAGCAAATTTTCTAAAGCAATTGTATCAAGATATGAACGGTATTGAAATTAGAAATAAATATATATGCAGATAATCAAGGCGTTATAGCAAAAATTCCTGTTCATTATCAAAGATCTAAGCATATCAATGTAAAATACCATTATATAAGGTATCAAATTTAAAATAATAATAATAATAATAATAATAATAATAATATATATATATATATATATATATATATATATATATATATATATATATATATATATATAATGTATATAATGATATATCTACATTATATACCCTCAAATGACAATATTGTTGACATTTACAAAACCAGTAAACAAAATTAGACTTAAGAAATTTTGCATTATAAGAAGAGAAAAAAAAGGATAAAAAAGAGTTATCTACCCGTTGACCATATTTTGAAATGATGCAACTGCGTGCGTATATTAATGTGTGTATGTGTGTTTATCAAGCTGCTGCTGTTGACTGCTGATTATTGAATTTTGACAGTATCAGGAGGAGCTATTTCCGCCCACTGTTTATTTTGTTATTCCCGCCAATATTATTGTTTTTTTTTTTTGTATTCAGTTCCAATAGTAAATTTGATCATCGCAAACGCGTATATTTTTGTGTCTGCCATTTGTATAACTTCTCGTTTGATTTCTCGCTTTCCACTCATTCTAAAATGAATGAAGCAGCGGGTTATTCAACTAATCTCAACTCAACAATTACTATTATCAACATAATACAGTTTGGAAATTAGTCAAACACAATCTATTTTGCTTTACCTACGGGTGGTACTTTTTATGCCTGCCACTAAACATAAGGGTTTGACTCAAATTAACCGATCAATCGCAATCATTTAAAAATAAAAGAAAATCGTTTGCTTTCAATATAAAAAAAAAAAAAAAAACGATGCTTATTTTTACGTTCCCTCTGAATATTGGCCGACTTTACAATATTTTTCTCTCTTCGGTTTCTTTTTCTTTTTCTTTTGTTGCTTTTCAAAATAGAATTAGCGTTGATAAATTTGCCTCACATTTAAAATCCGACGTTTTGTTTAACTCTGCTTTCAATTTAAATATTTGCCGATTGATATAAGACATTTGTTGATGTTGTTGTTTTTTTTGTTTATGATTTGTAAACTGTTAACTATTCGGCACTTTTACCATTTACTATGTTGTTCCTATTTATTTGATTCCCCACGTAAATCAAGACCCGAAAGACAAGACAACACCAGTATGGGGTGCAGTATCCATCGGAACAGATACTACACTTTGATCTTAGCCAAAAGGCCAACAAAGGAAATGTGAAAAATGACGTTTGCGATTCAGGCTAAGTTGAAAGAAAATTCGGATTATTATGACGAGTACAGAATTTATTGTTGCGACGCTTTGATTGCGCGTGTGTAGAACTTTGGATTGTGAGACATTGTCATGGAATTGGATGCGATCTTGTGTTTACTGGAGGTTATTTGGTCGATCAGAATTGTGGCGAGAGAAAAGGAACCGGAAAAAGAACGTCGGTTTATAAAGTTAGATTTTGGAACTTTTCAGAGAAGACTAACGAGAAAAAGTATTGGGAATGTTTCTGTTCTTTTCAGCATCAATTCTTATAAGAGAGACGTGTGTCTGCCAGTTTATCGCCTTGCGAGATATTTTTAGATTATTAGAAGAAGAATATGCCGCATAATCACGTTGACACACCGGTTATCGTTAGAACACCGAAGTTAAGCGACAGTGATCCTGGTCAGTACCAGATGGGTGACCATTTGGAAATACCAGGCGTTGTATGTAGGAGGACGTCGACGCCTCCTTGCGAAAAAAAATGTAGCCCCACCTCCATGCGGGAGATCTGTACAAAATCTCAAAGCATGTGACAAAACTCTCCGGAGTATGTAGATGGATGGATGGAAGTGGAGAAAAAAAGATTTAAACCATATATCATACAGATTCGCAACTTTTAATGATTTTAAAACCCTTGTATATAGATTAACACAATGCCATTAAAACATTTCTGAGTCTGTAAGCAATTTTCTCTTTTCTTGACCCCTGTCTATTATCTTTCCTTGTTCATATGTAATGCTATCTTCGATATGAAAATGCCTCTATAATAATATCTAATAAGTAAAATAAACTTACCACATTTGCTAAAACTTTAACTCTTATTTGCTGTGACCACGTTGTTAACCATGGAGCTGTCTTGGCTACGTAAAGAAACTTAAACGATCAAAGGATCAAACTATCAAATGATCAAACGATCAAATGATCACATGATCAAATGATCACATGATCAAATGATCACATGATCAAATGATCACATGATCAAAGGATCAAACTATCAAATGATCACATGATCACATGATCAAATGATCGCTAAAATTGCTAAAATTGATTTCATTGACGTCTTTCTCATCTTGGTTGTCTTCATCTTCACAACATTTTCGGACATTCTACTCTTCGGATTTCCCCAGGAGCATTTTATCGTAGTCGGTAACATTCTGGAAATTTCGAACTGATCGTTTTATTTTATCCATGTTTTTTCGACTCTTCGAATACATCTCTACAGAGTCTGGATTTCCATGGAAGAGGACTTGATCGAGGAAATGTGTGTATTCAATACCAGGGAATATAAAGGTGAAACGCTCCTTTGAAGGCAATTAAGGCTGGAGAGAAAATCGAAAAACTTAATCATATCATATCATAGAGGGAGAGAAAATGGAGTAAACAGAGAGTAACACCGGAAGATTCGGAAACTGAAAAAATCAGCGCATATGCCTGGCTACATTGACCTCTTAGACTCACCAATATAGAGACAAGAACACTATAATCACTCAATGGCAGATAATCTCAGAATTAAGAAAAATAAGAGTAACAATAACTATAACTAATTAATTATAATGTAAGCATAGAACACGCGATATGAGTACAGGTAAACAATCATACCACGGAAATAAAGTTTAGAAATCGCATCAAATCATCCGAGATTGTCATAATACTTACATACGTACGTAAATGTTAAACTGTCTCATAATCCTCTTTTCTGAGTGCAGGCGGCGCCGCATTGTAGATGTTTGCCATGCAGCGTGTATTCTAATGGAAAATCAATATAAAAGAATAAGAAAGTCTATCCATACATAAATATATTAATTTTATTCACGACTTGTTAGAACAACAAAATGTAAAGAGTCTATGGATCATCAAAGTCCAGGAACGTTCCAAGTGAAGAAAGAATTGTTTAGCGTCTGAGAAGTTGAATAGACATGTTTATTTCGGCCGCCACCGTGCGAGTTTGCGCATGGCAGTGTGTAAGTTCTGTGGATTAGGCTGACGGTGTGCGTATGCATGCTTGCCTTTTGTTTAGTTCATATATGTGTGAATTTGTGTGTGAGTGAGTTTGCGCACGTTTCTTCTGTAGTCTACCGAGAACCTTTGCCTCAACAGCGAAGGCTAATTTGGGTTCGTTCGCAAGAAGTTTAGTTGCTATGGAAACGACTGACAAGGATTCGTGTTGGCAGATTTAGTCACACTGACTTACTGATTTTTGTCACTCTCTTAAATAGCCAGTACCTAACAGGCACTCGGCTCCCAGCGTGATTGTGTTATTCTGGACTTCTGATTCATCGAGATCCGATTTCAGTAACCAATCAGAATTAAGTATTTCAACCAATCAAAATTAAGTATTTTATACAAATTATTTTGCTTCTGCTGTTGATACCCGCTGGAACAGGATTTCACAGTCTTCAGCTAAGGAAGCCTGGCAACACACACCAGATCTTACCACCTGGAGGCTTCTGAACAGTTTCGTAGTACTCAATTTAACTCACAAAGATTGCATTTACCCATGTAGTTTTCGACATGCATAGATCAATGTATAAAGGGATTGATTAAGATATTCTAGAAAGAATTCTACCAAGATGTTGTGAATTCAATCCACGGTGAAGAAACTTAAATACAACTTAAAAGGATGCAAATCATTTCGGAAGAGATTATAACAGCAAGATGACAACAATCAGAAAATCAAGAAGAGTCGGATCAGTTTGTCGTCTCTCCAAAGGTTCACACTTCACACACCAAGCTAAACATCAACTGTCTGTCCGTTCGTGGCAGTCGACATTTATTTGAATAAAGGCATCACAATTGGTAGACGGAGGAACTAAAATTTGCAGAGCGGTTCTCTACGAATCTGTCATTTGTGAATATTTTTTTATTTCCGAAAGTGCAATTCTTACGTACGAAAAAATAGAAGAATTCTTGAAAAAAAGCGCTGAAATTTGAAATGGAAGCGACAGCTTTTGGAGAGAAGGAATAACAGCAGTGTATATTAATTTAACAATTTTACTTGGACAAGTAATAAAGAATCATATGCAACAGAAAATCGTGAATGTACAGAATAAGGTTTTTTTTTCTGAATATGTGTCTTAGCGAGAATTTATCTAAAAAAATTGTTCCGGTAACTGCTTGCACGCTTGCTCCATCGATTCTGGATCTTTTCGTCGTGGAAAAACTACTTTTTGCCTGCGAATGATCTTCTGTGGGCTTTTGTCGCAAATGCAGTCAGGCCGATGTTAGCTCAAATTGGGAAACTAGAAAGAGATGAATGTCTGCCTTCGAACAGCCTTCTGTAGGCTCTGTCGTGATGCAGTCAAACTGTCCAAGAGTAACGGAGAAAGTGGAGAAGAGTGGGTTGGCTGCCAGCGACTTCTTTCGCTGAGTTTCTGTCGCTAAGCAATCAACTGATATATAGAGTGGCAAAAGAGTAAAAGTGGTATTTATCTACCTTCCACAGCAGTAAAATGTGACACAAGGTCGGAAAGTGGGATTTGATAAGTCAGCACCTTAGAGAAAGAGCACTTATAACCGTCAAAAAATGCCTGGGCAGCCCTGTCGGCATTCCCCGGTAGGAGCGCCTCAGGCGATTAGCAATAAACTAACCCCTTCTCAAAGGGTGAGAAGGCAAAGCCTGGAAGGGTGGACCTCCTAGAACTGCACAGAACAAACACACAGACCGGCGGAATCAAGGCCCGAAGGCCAAGACGATACCGGTCTATAGGATGTAGTATCACTCGGAACAGATACTACACTTTCTTCGTAGCCAAAAGGCCCAAAACGAGTAAAACAGTAAAAGAAGGAGAACCCAGAAGTTTTGAGTTTATATAGACTGGCTCACATGACCTCCAAATGATCAGTGATTGGATTAACTGTTGGCCAATCCACGCGACCCTTAAAGGGACAAGGGAGACAACCACTGACCAATCAATAAGTGTGTTAGAAAGTTCTAATACCTTTTCACTTTTGCTGATAGATAACGCACACGGCAAACGGTCGTTTATTTTGAGACCGTAGGTGGCCATTTTCCATCGTTAGAGAAAACATGCAACTCATGTAAATAGCGTTATATAACTGTTTCAACAATAACGAATAGTCTATAGCGCCTAACGTATGCAAGGTAGATCGTCTACTAGTAGTATAATGAAGAACATGTCAAGTTGTTGTTTCAGTTGTCAGTTTAAGTGTCAGGCTTAACTAATGGCGTCTGCAATGATTTAACTTGTCTCGGAGATAACCAACATGGCGAAGAATTAATCCACCTTTCCGACAAACCAGTTTTCTGCCGATTTCAGATTTTTCCGATTGCTGTTGGCGTTGTTCTGTCATTTCATTGGCCCACACAGAATCGACGGGGACGTTTATCTGTCACAGACGTATTCTCAGAAGTAAAACTTGAAACTTTGAAAACAGATATTTACCGATTTAAATTTTGTAGCTTAAAAAGAGATTTTGATAACAACCAAATTGTCTTTGTTTAAGTCTATTCATAGGTTCAAAAATATATCAGAGTATTCACATCTTCTCTCTTCTTCTTCTTTCTCTCACTCTATGTTTAACAGGTTCTCAGTAAAAAAGTACACATTTAGCACAACCGTATAAAATGCTAGCTGTCCCTATCCGGCGTTTCTCGCAAGTCTTTTTTACTGTCATTGTTTGTTACGCTTTTGGGTTATTTCTTTATATAGCAAATTATCCGTTTTTTAGCAGGATTAAATGCTTGCAAATTCCTTTCAAATTTCATAAGATCACGAAGTAATTAATTATTTTTCAAACTATTAACAAAATATTTAAATAGTTGACTTGTTAACGAAGAAATCGAAATGCATTCTGATGTATTTAATTTCCTAATAATTTTGATCAATAAGATTTGTAAAATTTCGTTTTCATTTAAGCTATTTCAATTTAGACGTAAATAAATATTAGATTAATAGTAAAAATTATAACTTGTAAGTCACGTAGAAGCGAGAAACACACAGAAACGTGACGTTTTCTCGTAATTTCATGAATAAAAAGATGAGGCGTAATTTGTTTTATCTGAATGAAACGTAAGAAGCAACACAATAAAAGTTTCGCCCTAAAAAGCATTAAAATGAATTTTATAAAATTAAACAAGAATCTTCCTCCTTGGGTTAATACCAACAAAATGAAGAGAAAAAAAGAACGAAAAAATATATTTATCGAAAGCCTTGCCTAACAAAAATAAAATAGATGATTTTGTTCATGTTTTGGATTTCAAATTTTAATATAAAATCTCCATACACATTGATGTTTCTTAAGATGTAATCAGTTTCCTTATTCAAATACGCGCCAACCAGTGCAACACATCGCCTGGATTTGACTTTACTTTAAACTGTCGTCTTTAACACCGTGACGTACATTTTTTCTGTCTTAACAGTGGATTCGCCTCCCTCGTGGGTTAATACTAACAAAATGAAGCAAAATAATAATAAAAAAAGTCTTTCTTGAAAATAATATATTTATTGAAAGTCTTGCCTAAAAAAAATTATTTTATTTATTTTAATATAAATTAAATATATGTCTTTTTTTTCTAGAGTATTGGCTACGACCAGTAGACGAAACATTAGTAATAGTAACACCGGAAAAGCAAATACGCTGACTGAAATTAACGCGACGTTTTCAGCAACAGTGCTAGAGAGAGAGAGAGAGAGAGAGAGAGAGAGAGAGAAATATATATATATATATATATATATATATATATATATATATATATATATATATATATATATATAGAGAGAGAGAGAGAGAGAGAGAGAGATGACATACGAGGTGTACTAAATGAAAGAACTCAGGAGCAACGTTATAGATATAGAGAGACGAAACAATAGTAGCACACGACCTGTACGAACAGGAAGGAATCAACAGTAACATGGAAGATGATGAAACCCCTGCTCCCGTTTGTTGTTGTTGCCTAGTCTACTAGTTACAAGTTAACGTAGTTACAAAGTCTAAGTTGTGAATTGTTCAACGAATATTTTTTAAATTTGTATTTAGAAAATGCAAAATTATAACGAATGTCACATCCAAGGTTTAGAGAATACTTAAAGACACACGAAAGGGATTCTTGTGTATAGTATAGGCCCAATGTTTGTTCATGTGTAAAATTATTAAAATTATATTACCTCGATTGCGTCATCGAGCAAATCACGTGTTAAAACAAAAGAAAAGGCGCCTATATCATCGAATGAAAAACACAGTGTAAATAGTTCCTCGAAGTTGAATCAGTGTATCTAATCTTACGATATATAAGTAAATGTAAGAATTAAATAATTAAGTAGATATAAGTGTCTATCCGAAATCTGACATAGCTAGATTAAATATAGATTTTTTGATTTAGTAATGTCATAAGCCTTATTAAGTCGTGTAATAATCCGAATATCTGACCAGAGAATTTATTTTTAAGTGAGTTAAGTATAAATAAGCTAATAATGTTGCAGATATCAGCACTATCGTATTGCCCTCATCGCTACATTCAATGAGTCTTTTGGGTTAGAACTTTTACTCCAGGTCGTACAATCGTATAACAAAAGTGTTTTTCTAGCATGTAGTATATTTTCTAATTCTACGTCACTGATATCTACCTGGTAGCAAACTCTAATGCCTCTTTTATACTAATGAGTAACCGTTTTTTACTGGCGGCCACTAGAGGATAATGGTTAATGAGAATATCATTTGGCGATGAACAACATCTTTGAGAGGATTGTAAACGATGCATTAAATGGTTAAAATTCGATTATTTAAGTGGGCGGATCGACAAGAATTTGTTCACATTGGACTTAAAAACGACCACGTTGTACTCAGCTGGGAAGCAGCACCGCGGTATTGTATCCAACAGATGAAAAGTTATTGGAAAGAAACCTTGTTCATGGGAGTTCTGTTTCGGTTTAGGTACA
The DNA here is from genome assembly GCA_963556195.1 of Sepiola atlantica. NCBI lineage: Eukaryota > Metazoa > Mollusca > Cephalopoda > Sepiida > Sepiolidae > Sepiola > Sepiola atlantica. The sequence continues at coordinate 69,229,029 of OY744527.1, read as the reverse complement.
CAGAGGAAGAAAATAAAATTGTTTACAGTAGTTGACACTGGACGAGTTTTTGCAGTGAATGTTTTACAGGGAGGAACCAGAGATTGGAGCTAAGTCGAGCACCTACCATGAAAATAACGATAGAGTAGAGAAAGGCTAGCAACGTCTCTTCTGTGAGAAAGGAGCTGCAGGGAAGAGAAGAGATCATCCTCCACCAGATTTCGAAGTCGATTCTGTACTCTGAGCGGCGTCTCCCCAGATGTGACAACAGTACTCCATCTTAGGCCGTATCTGTCTCTTATATACAAAAGTGAAGTACTTTCTGAAGCGGTAGAAAGATCCATCCATTTTTCCTGTGACATGAGCAATAGATTTGATGTAAATCTTACATTTCAGGTCTGGAGTGAAAGTTATTCATAGGAGCTTATCAAAGAAAGCGAGTTTTTTCAAGCATAGAGCCATTCATGTCAACTCGGAAAAAGTGAGGATCCGAGCCATGGTGATGAAAGTAAAGAAGCTCGGTTTTAGATGTATTAAAAGTAACAGACCACCATTTTTCCTACTGCCCCATGTGCTCCAGGTCAGAATAGAAAGAATAAGAAAGATTTTGATCATCAATGCTCTTCGAAGTGCTACCATAGATGGTTGTGTCATCTGCATAGATGTCAATGAATGATCTCGGAATATGATTTGGAAGATCATTGATGAATATAAGCAAGAGAGTTAGGCCCAGTATGGATACTTAAGGCACGCCGACAGTGATACTATGTGCGTCTGATTTCTGCCTATCAACAAGTACATTTATAGACTTATCCGATTAAAAAGATAGCATGGGTGCGAGAACATTTCCAAATATTATATAGCTACCAAAATTGTGAAGCAAAAATTTGTGCCAAACGTTATCGAAGGCCTTCTATATATCAGAAGCTATCGCTCTGAAAACAAAGCCCCTTTCGATAGATACACTGATCCTATGCGATATTACAGTCAGCACGTCAACTGGTCACCTTGAAAGAAAGACGAAATACATATTGCTTGTTGCTGAGTAAATTGCTTTTGCTGAGGTGGTTGACAACTTTTTGATTTATCACAGATTCAAACAACTTACTCGTGATGCATAGGAGACCGATTAGTCCGTACTGAGATGCAAAAAAAACGATCTCCAGTATTTTATGATACTGTGCAGACTGACGAAGTTTTCCAAGGTGATGGAAAGGATTTCACCTTTAAGCAACGATTGAACTGCTTTATAAGAATAGGAACTAATTTCGGTTGCAGATTCTTTAGCACTGACTGGGATGCTGTCAGAACCAGTTGCCTTTCTGGCATCCAGATTCTTGATAAGTTTGACAAAATCCCGGACCGATATATGGATGCCACTTAGACTATTTAAGGTTATAGGTGGAAATTCTTGAGGTAGGAGGCTTTGGTAGCAAAAGGGAAGAATTTCTAAGTCCTTGCT
>OY744527.1:69205088-69222588 GCA_963556195.1 Sepiola atlantica | reverse complement strand
TACCAGAATGGATAACCAAAGGAAGGACGACGCTAATACAAAAAGACGCCGAAAAGGGAACGATCCCAAGCAACTACAGACCGATAACCTGTTTATCAACAATGTGGAAAATCCCAACGGCACAACTGCGGGAAAAAATCTGCCAATCCCTGAACAATTGTGGACTGCTCCCTTAGAAACAAAAGGATGTCGTAAAGGGAAAAGAGGGACACATAATTTATACATAAATCAAATAATCCTGAAGGAGGTAAAAGCAGAAAAAAGAACATATCCATGGCATGGATTGACTACACGTAAGCCTACGACAGAATCCATCAAGCATGGATAATTGAATGCTTAAAAATGTACAAGATATCCTACAGGATTTTTAATCTCATTAAGAAATCAATGGGAACATGGAGACTAGACTTGACAGCTGGAGGAAACTAGTTGACTGAGATAAAAATACAGAGAGGCATTTTCCAAGGAGACTCCCTATCACAACTACTATTTATCATAGCTATGATACCACTCAACTACATACTCAGGAAATATGCTGCCGGATACAAGTTTACAGACACAAAACAAAATAAACCACCTCATGTATATGGACGACCTGAAGCTGTTTGCAAAACCCCCCAAAAAGAAACTACAAAAGCTGATAAATACAACCAGAATCTTCAGTCAAAACATTCAAATGGAATTTGGAATAGAAAAGTGCGCACTGCTAGAGATGAAAAATGGAAAACTGGAGACAAGAGAGGGCATGGAACTGTTCAACCAAGAGGTGATGAGGACCCTATGCGAACATGATAGCTATAAATACTTGGGAGTTCTGGAAGCAGACACCATCAAATCTACAGAAATGAAAGAGAAGTTTAGAAAAGAATACCTAATAAAAACAAGGAAACTCATAGAAACAAAACTCTGGACCATTTATAGTCTGGACTAAAGATAAACTCAGGACCCTTGACCAGAAGACTAGAAATTTAATGACCATGCACAACGCACTACATCCAAATGACGATAAGGAAGACTTTACGTAAAAAGAAGGGAAGGGGGAAGAGGACTGATAAGTATAGAAGACTGCGTGGAAGACACAAAAAAGAGCTGGAGAAATACAATACTCAGAACACAGAAAGGCTGGTCACCGCAGCAAGAGACACCACCGCAATGAACAATTCTGGAAGACAAGAAAAGAAAAGTGGGAAGAAAAACAGCTACATGGATGTTTCAAAAGGATGACCAGAGTAGAGACCAACGAACATTTTTGGGCATCGCTAAGAAAAGGACACCTGAACAGAGAAACAGAATCTCTACTAACAGCTGCACAGAACAATGCGATTAGGACTAACTACATTAAAGTGAAAATAGATAAAACTCAGAGAAACATTAAATGAAGAATGTGTGGACAAAGAGACGAAACACTAAATCACATAATAAGTGAATGCAACAAACTAGACCCAAAAGAACACAGGAACAGACACGACTGCGTGGGGGAAAACAGTACACTGGGAACTGTGCAAACAACTACATTTCGAGCACTCGGACCAATGGTACACACTTAAATCAGAGACAGTACTGGAAAAATGAAAATCACAAAATCCTTTGGGGCATGGAGGTATAAACAGATAAACTCATACAAGCAAGGAGACCGGATGTCATAATAATCAATGAACAGATTCTGCCAAATTGTAGACTTTGCTATTCCAGCAGACCACGGAGTGAAGATCAAAGGGACGAAAAAAATGAAGCAAATAAACTGAACTAACTAGAGACCTGAAAGGGATATGGAGCATGAAGAAAGTCAATATAATACCAATAATCGTAGGAGCACTAGGAACAGTCTAAAAAAAAACTGGAGAAAAGACTGGAAGAAATTGGAATCAAAGGGATCACCGAGATCATACAAAAGACAGCAATGATAAAAATAGCTGCAGAATTAAAGAAAATCCTTGAATGCGGAAACCACCACACATAAGTTACGAACAGTAACCAGTCACATGGAAGTTACAATAGGAAGAAAACAAAACCATAGGGAGAACGCCACCACGCGAAACAGAGAATAGAAACGGGAAGAAATATTATAAGCTGCCCCACCTCCCAAAATGACACCGGCTTAGCTGACGCCACACAAAGGAGGATGGGAAGACCGAGGAGGGACAGCACTAACCAGACCTTTACTGGAAGAGTGTGGAGAGTGCTGGAACCCTGGGGAGGCTTATTGCCACCCAGATCACAGGGGAGACCAATGTCCGTTTCCAGCGAAAAATCAATGGTAGGAGGCTGTTGAGATACAGCAAAGTCATTTGCGGTGGCTATCGAAAAGAGGTGGAGAGTACTGGAATTATGGGGAGACTTGTTGTCACCCAGACTCCAGGGAACACCACAAGTTGTTGTCGGTGAGCAATCACTGACGATGACTTGTGTGATAACTCCTAGTGAGTGGAAATAATAATAATAATAATAATAATAATAATAATAATAATAATAATAATAATAATAATAATAATTTATTAAACCAATAATGACAATTTTAAGTAAATTCAACAATAATTCGATTTAAAAGAGATTAAAAAATACAATTATTTCTTTTCCCATTCAAAAATAATCCGCATTAATTATGTAAACATGTAGATTTTAGTAAATTTATTTTATTCTTCGATTTTTCTAATGATCTCTTTTTTATGCTAATAAATGATTATATCACATTTATCAATCTGAAAGTGTTTTTCAACCTGTGTCGAAATTTCCAACGAAGTTCTCTGCCATTTTTGGCCGCATATACTTTAATAAATACCGAAAACGTTATTTCAATAAAATCACATTAATTTATTCTGTTTATACTTTTAATTTAGACCCATAAATACTATCTATACGTGGGTTAATTTGGAATTATTTCTATTGGATTTATTCTGGTCAACATTAGAGAATTTATCCCCTTTCTGGCGCGTCCTTTAAAGCAGATGGGCGTTTCGTTCAGCTCTTGATATGAGCATGCCTTCCCTAACCATAGCAAACTTTCCCTCTAGATTACATCTTCTGATAGCAGTCGCATAGATTCTAAAAATATACAACACAAAGTAAGTAACATTTACTTATTAATTTCACACGCATAGTTGTCTGTCTCCGACCCTGGAAACATGTGTTCTTTCTTATTATAATTAGAAATTTAATGAATTCTTTATTTAGTACTCATATCTGTTATTCTTTTCTTTCTGTATCATATTATGTTCCTCATTAACCGTTCCGTAACTTACTTTACGTTCGCTTTCGACAAATCGTTTATCTAAGAATACTATTGTATGTAAATCCAACTGTTTATTCACGTTTGCCTCTTTTTCTTTTTTCCGACACACTCTATCCACTCTATCACAACACGTAAAATAGCGACCTCGTGTTCGGGAAAGATATACTGGAAGACGTGGTTGCTAAAACGTAAAAGTAAGGACATCATATAATCGTAGCTCTTCAGACGAATTTCAATAACACAACGTTCGTTTAATGAGATTAATAAAACATTCAAAGCCTTCATGATACCAAACAGTTGCGAATTGCGATATTAAAAAAAAAATGTATACATAATGTTTTTGTTAATATCGATCGATATTTCCGGAATAATGCCTATCTCTATTACGTAGAAAAAACTTGCCAACATTAAAAAAGCCATCGCTTCAAGCGATCGATTGTTTTGTTTAATTTCTTATTGAAAATCCGCTGACCACCGGGAAAGAATCATTCAGACATCACAAATATGTCGTTTCAACCAATCTCCATGGCATTAGGTTTAATTCCCTCTCCATTCAAGTGTAAATCAAAACAGCAGAGAGAAAAGATATTCGAAGCTCATTAAAACATTTTAGATTCGTTTGCACTAATAAAAACGCGACGTCTTTATACACGATTCTTTTTATCACTTCGATTTGCACGGAAATCTCAAACAATAGATATTAAACATAAATTAAACCCGATTCTCAAAATTTCAATTTATTCGAAGAATTTTGAGACACATTAGGGTAGTGGGTGCTTAAGTCTAAAATTTTAATGCTCCCCCTCTTTAAAAGTTAAAATATTTCCGATTTGCATGAAATCGGAAATATAGCCGCTGAACACTAATTAGTAATTATTTAAAAAAATTCAGTTTGTTTGAGTATTTTAACGGGTTCTCAAGGTGCGAAAAGAAAGAATTCCTACCTCTTATTTGAAAATTAAAATATTTCCAACTTGCATAACATTTTAACAATATATATCAGGCATCAATTAAGCAAGGTTCATCCAAATTTCAATTTCTTTAGACAATTTTAAGACGTAGATTGCTTCAGTATAGTTAGACAAGCAAGTACTTCAAGCTGTGATCGAAACCTGACCGTTTTGACAACAGCCGGACCTCTTACTCATTACGTTATCAGCACAAGCTGATTACAGTAAGTGAAATCTAATTGTTTATATTTAGCATTATCAAGAGCCGAGAGTGCTCTATTTTTCCCAATCGCTTTGCTGACCATCGGTCGATTTCCCTTTCCAAAGTGCTTAACCCACAAAGGTGGGACCATATGTAGCCATCCACAGATGACTGTTTCGCTGTATCACAGCTGTTCAGTCTGACTAGACAAGCAAATACTTCAAGCTGAGATCGAAATAAAAAAACAGGCGGGCGTATATATATATATGATGGACTCTCCCGTCGATGTCGACGTATGAGTGCCCCGCCTGGGGCTGTCCGCGCGTGAATTTGTAATTGCAAGGGTTGCGCAATCCTTAACAACCGCTCTCCTGAGTCGGCATTGCTAGATTCCAATGGCAAGTAGTAATACAAGACGACTGGAAACAATGCCGAGATAAGCAGAGAGCACATACAGCACCTGGTATTCCTAAATGGTCACCCATTTAGTACTGGTCAGGCTCGACGCCGCTTAACTTCGGTGATCTAACGGGAACCGGTGTGTCAACGTGATTGTGCCGTGTGTGTGTGTGTATATATATATAACACATGTTAATCGGTAAGGTTTAGATATTGGTCATATATATATTTCCCTTTTGATAAGGGTATTCGATGAATATATTTCTAAATATTTAACTAGTTATACTTAATACATTTAAATGTTTAGATTTTTTTTGAATATGATGAGGCTGATAGGCTCATAAATGTTATTAGATATAAGCTAACAGAGTTAATTTAACACAAGTATCCCACACGAACCAATACAGCCACCACACATGATGATAGCAAGCTTCACACATCCACTTATTTTGATATCTCTTAGGAAACTTTTTTTTACTAATAAAGATAGCCCCTTCATTAACACCAACCCCCACATAGCTAATATACTAAAATTATAACAATAGTTTTACACTAAAATATAAGCCCTATCCTTAATTATAAAAAAGTAATATATATAATCATTTAAACCTTTTAATAACAGAAATACAACCTCACCCAAAATCAAACCCACTCACTGACAAATAAACGACAACACACACTATCACCCCTAAATATTAATACATCATTGAAGCAGAGAAACATATAACATCCATTATCACCATTAAAAAAATACTTAGTTAGGATTAAGAACAATATAAACATACAGTCCGACCCTATTGACTCGGTAATTTTTCCAAAAGAGACGCTTAAGTGAACTCACCGGAATACGTTACGATGATCTTTGAACTCCATTCTTCCATTTGTTTTTATTTCGTGAGTCGCTGATGATTTGAATCGGGCACTAACGATCCTTTTAATAAAAATAAAAGGTCAGCCTATCTCAATGAAACCATGGTACGTCTCTGAAGTATGTAACGTATAGTTTTTAAATATATAATTTGTATATTAGCTCTCAACTTTTTTGCGATCAAACACTTTATTGATTTCTTTTCAACATATACCGAAGCACTATATATATATATATATATATATATATATATATATATATATATATATATATATATATATATATATATATATATATATATATATAAGAAAGTCGAAAGCGCTCGAAAAAAAACAATCGGTGAAATACTCCACGGACTGCCACCTGAAACCAGAAGGATAGCTCGACAGTTTGAGAACCTCACGAAGAAGATTTACAAACGAGAAAGTTCCGTGGCGTTCAACAACGCTTGCTTGGATACATATAAATATATATAGTGTGTAGATTTCAATTTTGTGTTGAGAATCCGAATAACAGAGCTCAATGTAATTTAAACAGAGCAAAACAGAATTATAAAAAAGAAAAAACTATACACACATTAAGGTTGTATACATTATAACTTATTTCGACCCCTTAATTAGGTCTCCTCAGATGTATACATCTGAGGAGACCTAATTAAGGGGTCGAAATAAGTTATAATGTATACAACCTTAATGTTTGTATAGCTTTTTCTTTTTTATAATTCTCTCTCTCTCTCTCTCTCTCTCTCTCTCTCTCTCTCTCTCTCTCTCTATATATATATATATATATATATATATATATATATATATATATATATATATGTAAAGGAGTAAGGCTACCAACATTTGTAGAATTTTTTTTCAACATTTATTTATTATTTTGTTGTTTTTTTCAACATTTATTTATTATTTTGTTGTTTTACCATTTTATGATTTTATATATAACGCGTTTCAAGCGGTGGCCCGCTTTCATCAGATATGAAAATCCATTTGAAGAAATGTCTTTCGATTCGAGCAAATGTTGTTTCATTTGAGGAATTTGTTATTGTTTTTGCGCATGCGTGGGTTTGCGGGTGTGTGGGTATCTTTGATTTTTATTTTTATTTTTTATTTGTCATTTTTCCTGCTTCTCTTGGTCAAGTGCGTGTTACCCATCCATGATCCATCGGTCATCCCAGCCTCCTAGGGTGCGAGAATTTCTTTTGAAATTTAATACTTTTTATTGCTTTTTGTCGTCTCCAAAAATGAAGTGGTGTCTGCGTGCGCGCGCGCGCGTGTCCGTATGCGTGTGGTCTAACCTTGAGTCTTGTGAATAGGTGAGCGACACATACACATACACACACATAAATACGCACACACACCCATGCGCGCGCATACACAGGCGTGTGGTTATAGTGACAGAGAGGGGGATAAAGGTTGAATTATATACACATACATACATACACACGCACACACATACACATATATATATATATATATATATATATATATATATATATATATATATACATACATACATATATACATACACACACATACACACATACACACACATATTTGCAAAAGATAAATTAATGCAAACGGTCCAAATAGATTTGAACTTGGTTTGGCCGATTTCATAGTTCGGTATTTTATGTGCAAATTTAATGTCTATTGTAAATGATTCATTTAACACAAGTTGCTATTTGATTCATAGCTGTGTAGAAGTTCGCAATAAGAAGTTATGTACTAATATTATCTTCCTTGAATAAGAATTTTCCAGTCTATAGATAACTATAAATAGTTATTTATGTTTGTACTTAACTAGAGGTGGATAAAGTGTGATCAAAGTGTGTGTTGTTAGAGTTATGATCTGTTTAATGTTGGATTAAATTTAAGTATGAAGTTTTTTTCTTGTGTTAGTAAGTGAGTGTAGTCTTGGCTTTGGAAAATTGGCATTATTTTGAATTTTCCTCCGCTGCATGAGTGCACATGTTGGGAGACGAATAATTTACGGTTTTCTTTGATTTTAATGTTGCTTTTATGTAAAGATACTCTATTATTAAATGTTTTTGTCGCACCTATATAAGCTTCATTACATGTTGTACATTCTAGCACATAGACAACGTTCTTGGAGGTGCAGTTAAGGTCTTTTTTTATTGTGAATGTTTGTGTTGGGTTTTTAAATGTGTATGAGTTCCCCTCCATTATTATGTCACAGACCCCACATCTTTCCTTGTTGCATTTTGTGACCCCTTGTATTGTGTGTTGGTTGAGTTTAGATGAGGTTAAAATTTGTTTGAGGTTTTTCGGTTGGCGTTTGCTTTTTATTATTTTTGTTGTTTTTAATATGTCGTTTAGTTTGTTGTTATGGTTGAGTAGGGTTAGGTTTCTTGTTATTTCTGTGAATAATTCTGGATTGTTTTTGTTGTGTGTAGAGATGTATGCCAATATTTGTTCTTTGTTTCGTTTTTTGGGGATTCGTAATTGTTCTAATGGAATGTTTTCTGCTAGTTCTATACCTTTATGTATTATTTGTAGCGGGTATCCTCTTCTTTTTAAAGTTTTCCGTAGTTCCTCCAGTCGGACAATCCGGAGGTCTTTGTCACTGACTATAGTACAGATCCTGCGTGCTAGGGAGTAGGGTATAGATTTTAGGCAGCTTTTGGGGTGATGGCTTCTAAAATGGAGATATTGTTGGGTGTCTGTGGGTTTGTGGTAGATGTCTGTGATTATGTGAGTGTTTTTAATTTTAATCAATACATCTAAGAAGGGTAGTTCTGTTTGACTGTGTTCAATGGTGAATTTAATCTTGGGGTGTAGGTTCTGTAGTATGCTGTGTAATTTATTGATGTCCCCCCATGTGGGTTCCCAGAGGATAAAACAATCATCCAGGTATCTTTTCCAAGATTTTATGAAGAGAGTTTGAATATTCTGTCCATATATTTCTTCTATCTTTTCATATAAGATCTTCTCTAGGTAGGCTAGTGTTAGGGTGGCATATGTTGGTGCCATTTTGGTTCCCATTGCTGTACCTAGAATCTGGATGTAGTTTTTGTTATTAAACTCAAAGGAGTTGTTGTTGAGAATAATGTCTATGCTGTCGAGGATGAATTGTTTGGTGAATCTGTGGTGTAGTATTTGTGGGTGTTTGTCCATCCAGTGTGATATTGCGTGTTTACCTAAGTCATGGGGAATGTTGCTATATAAGCTGCTGACGTCAAATGTAACTAATTTAGTCCCGGGATTTACTATTTGTGGTAAGGAGCCTAGGAAGTGTATGTCGTCTCTTATGTAGCTTTTGACTTGATCGGTGAATGGTTGTAGTAATATGTCAATTAAGTTACTCAGTCTGCTTGTTGGGCATGATGGTCCTGCTACTATGGGTCTAAATGTAAGGTCACTGGGACTCGGGACACTAATATATTCTGATGCCTGTGTGTTGATGGCATTCCTTATCTCATTTGATTTATGTATCTTAGGTAGTCCGTAGAAGTTGTTTGTTTTAATCATGAAGTTTGTTAGGAAATCTTTTTCTTTTTTTGTTAGTATATTATTGTATGTTGTGCAAAGTTTTGTGATTTTTGAAATGGTGTTGTTATCAATGTTGGTGCTAATTGATTTGTAGTAATCATTGTTTTCTAGTACCTCTGTAATTTTCGATTTATAGTAATGTTTGTCCATGATGACTACCGCACTGCCTTTGTCAGCTTCTTTTATAATTATGTTATTATTATTTAGGATGTTATCTAGTGCTTGGTTTTGTTTAGATGTTAGGTTACTAGTAGGTTTAGTTTTACTCTGAGGGTTGATGTTCCATAGGTTTTCAAAGTAGGTGTTTAGTTCTTTCGTATTGTTGTGTTTGTTAGGGAAATATGTTGATTTGTTTCTCACTAATGATTGATCTGTTTTGTTATCTTTATTGTTTAGTGTTTCTATTAGTCTAAATTTGCGTTCAAATTCTTTAAGGTCCTTCCTCAGTTCCGTGATATTACTTTTGGGAGTAGGGCAGAATTTGAGGCCTAATTTTAGTATTTCTATTTCCTCCTTTGTAAATGTGTATGTGGATAAATGGATAATTTTGGGTTTTAAATTGTCTAATCTGGGATTGTTGTCCGGGGAGGGGTTTCTAAAAAATGAGGATGAGTGTTGTTTGTTTCGTTGATTTGAGGAGTTGTTGAAGAGTGATTGCTTTCTATATATTGTGTGTGTTTTAGAGGATTGTGTTGGTTTCTGGCAAAATTGGTGTCGTGCGTGTTGATATAATTGGCGTTGTGTGTGTTGTTATAAGGGTTTATTTTGGTATATTTGAATGTGTTATTATTGTGAGTTAGTTGTTTCGGGTTGGGGTATCTTGGTAGAGGTTCTTGATGGTGGACGTAGTTGTGGGGTCTGTATTGTTGTGTAAGTTTATGTCTGTAGGAATTGTTATATGGTTGTTTTGTTTGATGATGTGGGTAGTGTTTGGAGTATTTCGATTGCATCCATTGGTGTGTTGGGTGGTTGTAGGGTCTGTTTTGTTGTGTGTGGTAGGGTGGGAGGTTGTTGTATGAAGGTTTCATCTGTTGGTGTGGTGGGTGTGGGTAATTGTTGTAAGGTTTACTTGGGTGATTTTGGTAGGGGTTGTTGAGTAAGGGTATTTTGTGGTGGTTTGTTGGTGTGGTGTAGGGTGTATGATAGGTTTTTTTTGATTGTATTGGTTGGTGTGGGTGAAAGTATTTAGGTTTGTATTGTGTTGACCCGTATTCGTAAGGGTTAGTGTATGGTTGAGGTGTATGTGTGTTTATGTTGTATTTGTTGTGTGTATGTGTGTGAGTGTGGTTGCGGGGTGAGTTTAATGAAGATTTGGATTGAAACTGTTGAGAGGGGTGGGTAAGTGATGTGGGTATATTTATGTTGTTTCCTTGTGAGTAACCGGATCTGTTGTGTAAGTATGTTTGTGTGTGGTATGTGTTTTTCTTCTTACCTCTGTTTTGTGTTATCCACTGGTTTTGTGTATGTCGTGTGTGGGTGTTTTCCATTGGGTCTTGTTCTGGGTTGTTGTTTTGGTTCATGTATGATGTTTGTTCTGTCTTTTCTTTATCGGGTAGGCTTCTTAGCCAGGATATTTTTCTTTGGACAATATTCCTGGATTTTTCTTCCTCCTCTTTGCATACGGATTCCCAAAGTTCTGATAGGAATTGATGAGTTTCCGTGGGGCATGTTTCTTTGATTTGAGTGGAAATTTTGTTGTCGATTTCCGTGTATTTTTGTGTGAAGTGTATTTTGTTGTCTTCTTGTATGTCGATTTGGGCTTGTAGTTTGGATATATTTAGGGCTTTTTTTATTCTTTTTTGTTCTTCCGTGTCCTGTGGGTTTATTTTTTCTCGGAATTTTTTTGGGATGAATTGTTCCTCCATCTCCAGAAATGTTTTATATGTGGATGCGGTATCACTACTTTTTATTGTATGGTAGAAAGCCATTTTCCTTAGTTTTAGGAGGGCTCCCCATATTTGGAGGTTTTGTTCTTTCGTTTTTAACGATTCCTCCTGGATATATGCTAGTCTGTAGTGTTCTATGAATTCGTGCTGGGGTGCAAGTAGTTGTATAATTGTTTCTTTGATGTTGACTTGTTCCTTGTTTTGTTGATTGGATAAAAGATGAAGAACCGTATCCACTTTCTCGTTGAGTTTTCGTAATTCTTCCTCGAGAAGTTCTTGTTTGTTGTTGTGGATTTTCTGGAGTTCCAGTAGGTCTTCCAAGGATTTTTTACTTGTTGGTGGCATTCTCTCGTTGTAGTTATATATAGAAAAGAGGGTAGTGCAGTATTAGTGCAGTTCCAACGAGAGAAAAGTATATATGTAAAGGAGTAAGGCTACCACATTTGTAGAATTTTTTTTCAACATTTATTTATTATTTTGTTGTTTTTTTCAACATTTATTTATTATTTTGTTGTTTTACCATTTTATGATTTTATATATAACGCGTTTCAAGCGGTGGCCCGCTTTCATCAGATATGAAAATCCATTTGAAGAAATGTCTTTCGATTCGAGCAAATGTTGTTTCATTTGAGGAATTTGTTATTGTTTTTGCGCATGCGTGGGTTTGCGGGTGTGTGGGTATCTTTGATTTTTATTTTTGGAGACGACAAAAAGCAATAAAAAGTATTAAATTTCAAAAGAAATTCTCGCACCCTAGGAGGCTGGGATGACCGATGGATCATGGATGGGTAACACGCACTTGACCAAGAGAAGCAGGAAAAATGACAAATAAAAAATAAAAATAAAAATCAAAGATACCCACACACCCGCAAACCCACGCATGCGCAAAAACAATAACAAATTCCTCAAATGAAACAACATTTGCTCGAATCGAAAGACATTTCTTCAAATGGATTTTCATATCTGATGAAAGCGGACCACCGCTTGAAACGCGTTATATATAAAATCATAAAATGGTAAAACAACAAAATAATAAATAAATGTTGAAAAAAACAACAAAATAATAAATAAATGTTGAAAAAAAATTCTACAAATGTTGGTAGCCTTACTCCTTTACATATATACTTTTCTCTCGTTGGAACTGCACTAATACTGCACTACCCTCTTTTCTATATATATATATATATATATATATATATATATATATATATATATATATATATATATATATATATATATATATACGTGGGGCGTACCATTCAGCGATTAGAGGTCAGAGTTTCCCAACACACCCTCTCGATCCGTAGGCACAGACAGTGGCTGACATCCGGGCGTTTACAAGCTCATGAGTCGACTATAAGCGACCATTTATTGAAGTACATATTATGCACTAAGGGATATTCGGATGAGGCATTTACTGTCTTGCACAGGGCTCGCCCGAAGAATCACCTTAAGATTCTCGAAGCGGTCACCATCAATTTACGAAAACCGTCTCTGTGCAAGCAGAAGGAGTACACCCACAGTTTGGAACTGATGGGTACATCATTTTTTTTATTTTTTAAGTTTTATTTACTCATTCGATAATCCATGTATTCACCACGATTTTAATTCGCTATTCAAACACCTTATTTTAGTCGACGTAATATCTTGTAAATGAGTCGACTCGAAAGACGTCTCGATTTCACCAACATTTTTTTTTCTTTTTTTCTCCTCCATTCACATTTTTTAAATATTTTAACCGTTTTACTAGAGTAAGGAATGAATAATTTATTCTTTTTTCTTTCTCACTTTAGTATTATAGACCTCCCCGTCCTTGGTAATTATCGCTACTTCGCCATTTTTATATAAATCAATATATATATATATATATATATATATATATATATATATATATATATATATATATATATATATATATATATACAGGGTCACCCCCCAAAAACGGGCCCCAAATCTAATTAGGGCCTGTTTCTTGGTGTTTCTTCCGAATGAAATGAATTTTGGGGCATAACTAGTTTATTATATTCACAACATCATATCAAAACACTAGGATATTTGGCCTTTTTTTACTCCGTTCTACAGCATGTGTTCTAGATGGCTCCGTGCATTTCTTGAGGCGCAGAACGAAGTTGTCCATGACGTTCTTACAGACTGAATTGGGAATGGCTCCCATCTCCTCCCTGATGGCTTCCGTGAGTTCCGTGATGGTTCTGGGTTTCCTTGCATAGATTCTGCCCTTAAGATAGCCCCAAAGGAAATAATCTGGGGGGCTTAGGTCCGGGATATGGGGTGGCCACTAAAAATTAGTCTTGAGACTGATCACTCGGCCTCCGAAGTTCTCTTTCAGCCAATCTCAGGACAGGTTTGAGGTGTGAGAATTTGCTCCGTCTTGCTGGAACCAGAACTTGCTCATGAGCGACGGGTAGAGGGGCTGGAGCTCACTCTTGAAGGTTTTGAGGACTTCCACATACCGCTACTTGGTGACTGCCACTGCTGCGCCAGATTCTTCGATGAAGATTGGTCCGATTATGCCTCTGACCGAGATTGCATCCCACACCGTGCAATTAGGAGAGTGCAGGGGCTTGGTGGCTACTTCATTGGGTCTGTAGGACCCCCAGAAGACATTTGTCTTGGAGTTCGCCTTTCCGTCAAGATGGAAGTGGGCTTCATCTGAGGTCCAAAGGAGGTTAAGGAAACCTGGTGTCTCCTCGATCTTATCGAGCATCTTGACTGCCATAGCGCTCCTCTGCTTCTTGTCTGAGGCTGTAAAGGTATGCAGCGTCTGTATTCTGTACGGGTAAGCCCTGATATTGTTCACCAGCACTCTCCTGCAAGTGTCACGGGAGATACCGAGGGACTGACTTCGCTTACTCACAGAGCGTTTCGGACTCTCCTGGAGAGACTCTCTCACACTTTCGACCAGCTCGGCTGTCCGCTTCTTGGGACGTGCCGAGTGGCTTGGACGGTTCTCACTGGCAGCGTTGAAGTTCTCCACGGTCCCATACTTCTGAATTCTGCTTTTGGGTGGAGCCTTTTCACATCCGAACAGATGAATGAAACTGTCCTGGGTTTTCTTAAACGACCTTGTCTTGTAGTAAAATTTAACACAGTGTATTCTTTGTCCCAGCTCCCACTGAGGTCTTGGTGTACTCACGGTCGTTGATTCTGCAATGTCCTGTAAAATAAGGGCAATTGGTGAATAAATAAAAGAGATATCACATAAAGTGTACACGGGCCCGTTTTTTTTGAGTCACCCTGTATATATCGTTACAAATGGGGACTGTTCAAAGGGAGGTGATTCTGAATGTCTTAATAGTTATTGTACTTTCTTGATTTCCTCCTTATTGTTCAAAATTCATTCATTCGTTTCGATGCTGCTTTCTTTAATTTGCTTTTTTGCTTTTCTTTAGTTTCTATAAATTTCTATAAGTTTTTATTCTTCTTTCCATACTGTCTACGATTCTTTCTTTCTTTGTTCTTTCTTTCTGTTTTTCTTTTTTAATGACTATACTCCTTTCTTTCTTCCTTTCTTTCAACATATTTTTCTTTTAATCTTATTAATTTCACGCATCGAATTTAACCAATCTTTGTCTCTTTGTTCATCTTTTCGACATTTTGTTCGTTCGTTTCTTGTTCAAACTTCCTCCATCAATTCGTGGCCTGATTTTATTGTCATTTCACATTAACAAAACAAACAGTAAATTCAGATTCCCGTCCTCTCGACTGTTTCACTTCCTTCAGCAAACAATTGCGGTTTCCAGTCGCGAGTGAGACACATTGAAAACGGAAGTTGTTACTTGTTCGTGACGACGTTCTGCGCACTCAGCGACCAATTTGTATGGTCACGTGACTGTCCACCTGAAGGAAGCCGGCCTTTCTCGTAAGACCCACGTTCCCACCCCACTATTTCGCATGACTGGACGGTTGCTAGAATGACGTTCGTTCCGTTCCGACATAAGCACTTTATTCGACCGAAGAAACGATCGTCATTTTCATTGAATGATTTCAAAATCAAAATGTCGGACGCATTTTCGATTCGTTTGCATACAGGATTTTTCCATCTCGACACTTTCGATTCAGATTTTAAGTAAAAATAAATTCTTTTTACTGTTTAAAGACGTTTTAAAATCTCTTTGTCTCTCTCTCTCTCTCTCTCGCCATTTTAAAACATGTTTCTTTATATGGGTTTTAAGTTTATTTAAGAAACAATGTTCGTACTAATATTCATATTCATATAAAATAATAGTTGAATCAGTGAAATAAAAAATAAAATGAAGAAGAAATCTAAAACTAAAAAGTTTAAAAAAGAAAAGGAAGAAACATCGAATGGTTCTTCTGCATCGTTGTGCACATATGAAATATTTTCGTCATTAATTTAACAGAGTGACATGAAAGGAAAGATAATTCAATACTCCCTCGATAATGGACACCTTCCCCCTAGAAGTATAATTTGGGCATTGCAACACAAATCCATCGCTTCTAATTGTGTCTGGCATGAGTCTCATCCTAGTGCCACAGACGCAGATCTCGGCACCTGAAATAACTTTGTGTGCTTGCCAAAAATCAATTAAATTGCCCTTATCTCTATAAAAAACCCCAGCGCTTCTAGGTTCATATCGTTTACGTCCATTTTTGGAGAAATCAGATTTGACAAGTTTTATTTGATTATGTATTTATCTCTCCCTTTGATCCCCCCCCCCCAAGTTTGAAATCGTTCCCCCTTCCATTTTACTCTTTTAAATTAAAGACGAAACTATTTCATATGTCCACCACAACGTAGAAGCACATAACGCATAAATCTGTATAGAAGGCAGAAAGAAAACATCTCATTATGGAAATGGATTGAAGACAGGGTTGTCTGACTTGCTATTTGCATTCTCAATTCCCCATTATACTTGAAATGATTTTTTTTACTCTCTGACTTTTATGTGACCGGACGGATATATATATATATATATATATATATATATATATATATATATATATATATATATATATATATATATATATATACAATAACTCATCTCTCACTCCACTTAAAATCAATTAAAAAATGCTAAAAAGTTACTATTAATTTGCACCACTGAAGTACCTTTTTATGACTTACTCAAATTGACAGAGTTTTAATGAGTTCGGTTCTCGGCCCGATTTTTAGCGAATTCTATATTGCAAACTTAGAAAACAAAATATATAATCTAAATGCAACAATGCGAAAGTTTTCTTTCTATTGACTACTCTTATATTACCATTTTATTTACCTCCCCAGGAGGTTAGGCACAAGGCCAGTTTTATCTCACTCCCACAAGGTAAGATGTGACCCAAGGTCGGGTCGGGAAAGTTGGACTTGAAAAGCCAGCGCCCGAGAAGGTGAGCACTCTGGCCATTAAAAATTGCCTGGGCAGCCCCATCGGCATTCCCCAGTAGGGGCGCCTCAGGCAGTAAGCAATAAACTTACTCCTCCTCAAAGAGGGGAGGCGAAGCCTGGGAGGATGAACCTCCTAGAACTGCACAGGACAGACCCATAGACCGGCGTAAATCAAGCCCCGAAGACCAAGACAATACCAGTCTATAAGGTGCAGTATCCATCGGAACAGATACTACACTTTGATCTTAGCCATATTTTTGTCGCTATTAATAGTAATTAATTCAAGTGGTTTAATAAAAAGGAACACTTATTAAGCCTTTCTTAAAATATTTGTTGATTAATTTTCAGGGGAGATAATTTAAATTAAACTAACTACAAAGAAAGATATACGAGGTAAACGTCCAGAAAGAGGAGATGGTGAATGTTTGACTGACTTACCCCCTCTATCTCTCTGTAAATATCTCCCTCATTCCATCCCTCTTGTTAGCGACGCCACATGGCGGAGTAACACTGCTCCCAACTCGTTAGTGCCTAACATTTCTTTTGTTTTAAAATTCAATGAAAAATTTGTAAGTTAAAAAAGAGCCCCCCCCCCCCCCCCTACGAATTTATTTCCTTCTTCTTTTAATTTCTTCACGGTATCTTATTCAAGATCAATAAATTCGTATAAAAATTACCAAAATGTTAATATCTATTCATATGAATAAATGCTAAAGATTTTGTCCTATGCTTGAAATGCTTATTATGTAACATTTTGGTTTCAAGTATTTCAAGTAGCGAACTTTGCGAAGCGATAGTGAGCTGGCAAAACCAGCTAGTTACATTATAAAAAAAACTATTTACGTACGCCATGTCTATGATATTCTTATTCTAGCTCATAATAATGAACAAATACACAAACTTTAGGACTAAAAAACAGTTCATAATTCACCGTAGAACTAAACGAAAATAATAAAATCCCATTCCTTGATGTTCTTATTGACACCTCTAATAATACTTTTATCACTTCTACTTATAAAAGACCAAATAGCTTAAATTCTAGTCTTTTAAATTACAAGAGAGAATGCACCCATCGCTACAATAATAGCC